>VMRN01000040.1:2432375-2554665 GCA_010277015.1 Poeciliopsis turrubarensis
CATCCATCCATCCATCCATCCATCCATCCATCCATCCATCCATCCATTTCTTACAGCCTTGTCCCTATAGGGGTCGGGAGGTGCTGGTGCCTCTCCAGCTATGTTCTGGGCGAGAGGCGGGGTCACCCTGGACAGGTCGCCAGTCTGTCGCAGGTTTAATCAACACCTAAAATTTGCTCCAGAAAAGTGACTCTCGCTCAGGCTCCCCTGTGATGCTGCTGTTCAATTTTGATTGGCAGACACCCATTTTCGATCGTGGCCTCGAAAAGAGAGAAATTATGTGTTTATTAGGTTCAGGGTTCATTGCCTGTTTTCTTTCTCTCTGCCTGCCCGCTCGTTCACCCTTTCCCAGGTGTTTTCAATCATGTAATCTCTGCTTTGCTCTTCTTCTCCCTTTGCTACGTTCACTCATTTCTGACAGTTCTGACAGTTCAAACCTGAAACCCACAAGTTTCAGGGTTGGATTTTCATCAGGAGCTTCTGTGCAGTACAACACATTGTGAAGTTTACAGATCATCAGTCACTGTCAGCCTGCTACAAAGAGCTGACACACCTCGTTAAAGTGGTTTTATTCTATTATCGTGACAGTTCCTTTTTAAAACTAAATGTCTCCAAAATCAAAGATCTCTGCATAGACTTTCAAATTAATTCTCTCCAATTCCCTTTAAATTGAAGCTATCTAGAGGGAAGCTTAATAATGACAAAGACAGGAAAAACAGCACATCACAGACTGCACTTCCTCTGCACAGAGTGTGTAAAATCTTGATGACATTTTTTTACTGACATGGAATCAAATATTTACTTTTTTCATATGTCTTGGTTTGGTAACCCTAGAGAAGAAGAATCAACAAAATGATCTCCACCATACTACCTGATCTGACAAATTGTATTGAAGGACGTCACACAAAATGCTAAAGACATTCTCTGCATCTCTGATTGTATTGTGAATTTGAGCTCCTACCAAAAAACTCTCATTATTCACACAATTATTTAGCTAAAATGAAAAGGGACTGTGAATATTTCCTTTAGATTTTTAGAGTTAATTAAAATTCAATACAGACACTTTCCTTTTCATCTTTTGTGTGTGTGTTTACTCGTACCTTTTTAAAGTGATTATGGCTGAGATCGTGGTTCATTGCTTTTACCTCGCTTCAAGGCGAAATGTTTTCCGCAGGGGTGCCCAAAGTCGGACCTCGAGAGCCGGCATCCTGCATGTCTCAGTTCTCTCCCTGGTAGTAGTAACAACTTCCTCTCCTGATGAGCAAAGTAAAACACGCAGGATGCCGGCCTTCAGGGACCGACTTTGGGCACCCTGTCCTACAGGGACAATTATAAAGTGAAGCATACAAACAGATATTCTATGAAGGTTTCAAGTGTTTGCTAGACAAAGTAAGTAAGCATACAACATGATGACCATCAAGAAATATGATGCAGGCCAGGAAGAATGACTTGGAAGGTTAGGGCATTAAATAATGCCTGAGCATATCACAGGGCAGTGATCAATGTGTCACGCAAAAGTGGAAAACAAAGACATGGTTGTCAACTTAAACTGCATTGTTGGACAAGGAGAGTATTAGTAATGCATCCAAGAGATTCATTGTAGCATCAAACTTCTATGGTGCAGATGGGAGACTCTGGCATCATGGCAATTATTAATTTAGGAGTCCACAAATTCTCTTTTGGGAAGAAGAAGAAAACCATTGTTGAAAGAAAATCAGATGAAAGGGTCATGATTTGTTGATGTAAACTGGGTTCACATGCAGAGGTGTTGGTTATCTGGTGATCTTTCAATGAAAAGAGAGAGCGAGACACCAGTGAGCTATATAACTAGTAACATAAGTAAACTGGAATAACTAAGAAAGGTCTAAACTAAATTAGAACAGAATCAGGGTTGAGTTAATCCAGTCCTCAGGCTGACTTCCTGTCAGGTTACTTCCTGGAGGGAGGCGTCAGCTGAGATAATCCTGCCAACAATGAAAGCTCTCCATCTTCTGCTACTAACTTTTTACTTTTTATTAACACAGAAAGTACTCCTACCTGCTCTGGCTGGTCAAAATGAATTCATTGCCACTGAAAACTCATTTCTTCCTATTCAAAAAATCCCTGCAGGAAAAATCTTCATTCTGCAGCTCATTGTGTCGAGTCTTATTCTGTTCCTTTTGTCAGGATGTGGGAATTATTCTGACAAGAGATTTTTCAAGCAAAAATGATCATGTCAGGAGTGGCGAGCATCAGTCCTTTTAACATAATGGCAATCCCACAGGAAGTAGGGCAATTAGTTGAGTGCAGGTACTTTTCTCACACCTACAGACGCTTACACAGAAACACGTTTTCTGACATTTGCAAACCTTTTATTTCCACTAAATCTGAAGTCTGACCGGATCTCAAGAATAAAGCAGATCCATTGTTAAGTCTAGATGATGTTGATCACATCTTGATTTAATTAACTAAGACAAAACAGCGCCCTCTGGCGGTACAGACAGGTCTGAAAATTGTTGCGGATCAGAAACTTTTATTATAGGATTTAGAAAACCATCAAATAAACACAAGTTAATAAAAAAAGTAAAAAATAATAAATAAAATAAAATTTCCATTAAATAACATTCAATGGAAATGTGTCGCTTTTTGTAAAGTTGATGCAGTCTCCTGTTTCAGCCTTGCTTTGGAGCAACCCAAAAACACACACACAGGTTGGATCAAATGAATGCCTGGGAAACTGCAGCTCTCCGCGCACACACACACACACACACGCACACACACACACACACACACACACGCACACGCACCCACCCACACACACACACACACACACACACACGCACGGTCAGGTGTAACCAGCATCATAATAATTTCCTCCCCTGGTGACTGACACCATGGGACTTATTAAATCCATGCAGCGAGAGCTCAGAGCAGAGCGGAGTCAGACTCTGAAGCTGCTCATCGATGGGATGCGTATCTGTGAGGGAAGCGCGCACCGGAGCGCACGCGCCCCGCACGCGCCCCGCAACACGCATCCAGATTGGGAAAGCTTCCACAGACACATCTGGAATCAGGACCAGAAAGGCTTTCCGCTGCGGTCCGGATCAGGTCCATTTACCTGAGAAATAGTCAGTTTTACAAGAGAAAGACGAAGAGAAAACAAAATCCTGGCTTGAGGTTACCTTTTAACTAATGGATTTCTTGAACGTTTCTTATTTTTCTAATGGAGACTCAAATTTAACAAGAGGTAAGTTAATTGTTTGATTGATTGTAATATTAATTTTATCTTTAGTTCTATCAATATAGCAAGGATTATTGTTATTATTAAGTATTAATAAGTATCATTAAGTATTACAAGTAATGGCATGAGACAACATATAATAATAGTAATAACAGCAATAACTAAACCCTCATTTTTATTGAATTAAAAAATGTTTCATAAATTGTGTAATCTGTTTTGTCAGTGTTGACCTATTTTAATTAAAGCCACAAGCATGTAAAAGAAAAAAAATGGAAAGATTTAAGTAAGATTTGTCTACATGGTTATAAAGATTTGGTTTATTTTTCTTTCTTTAGAAAAAAAAACAAAGAATAAATTGTCTTTTGAGATAGTTTCTACAATTGTGCAAGAGTATTCTGAATAAAACATCCAACATCAAAGATATTAAAGTAAGAATGGATAAATAAAATGATATGAACATGTCGACAAATTTATTGTAACCATTTAACATGAGAAATTATTTCATGTTAATGAAATAACAATATAGCAAAAAATCATCAGAGGCACAAATGCCAGCGCTTCTTCTGTCAGTACTTTGTACAAATTGTTTGGCCCAAAGGACAGAACTGGTTCTTCACAAGGTTGATGCATAGAGAGAAAAGGATGTTCGTTTTTCTTTGCATCGTCTCTAAATAGA
Organism: Poeciliopsis turrubarensis; assembly: GCA_010277015.1. Taxonomy (NCBI): domain Eukaryota; kingdom Metazoa; phylum Chordata; class Actinopteri; order Cyprinodontiformes; family Poeciliidae; genus Poeciliopsis; species Poeciliopsis turrubarensis. Next base: position 2,436,272 of record VMRN01000040.1, read on the forward strand.
CCAGAGTCATCAAATCTTTTACCTCTTCAACTCACCCAACAGGATTTCTAAGGTACTTAAATATGATAACTGACATGGCTACCGAAATATATCTCATGCTTTGGAAGCCATTTCTTACATGATTTAACAATATTTTTATTACGTCTTAAGCCTCATCCGGTAAAAGCCCACTGTGCAAGTAAAAGCCCCAGAAGAGTTTCGCAAAACCCATGTTTACATGTGAAGGTAGGAAAGCACAGATATTCTCCTGATATCAAAACTCAAATTAAATTAAAATGTATTTGTAAAGCATCTTTCATCAACAAGGCGTTTCAAAGTGCCTTAATGCTTTATCACCAAACACATGTAGGTGGTTTACAATGATTAGGGATATTGGTGACTGCAGTCAGCTTAGTTGCAAGTTGTTTTCAGAAATTGATCTCTTATGTCATATTCATACTCTAGGGAGACAGTTGGCTATATAATAATAATTTGAATTCCTGTCCAATTCAAAACATTTACAGATTAAAAGAGTGCTTCAGTTTATTGTTCAGGATAACAGTCATTTTGCCACCTGATGTTGTTTTTTTTTGCGATCGTTGCTTACCATGAGATTTTTTTTCTCAACATTTTGTTCTCTTCTGTTGAGTTTTCTGGTGTCATGTGCTTTTCAGTAACTGTTGAATTACACTGAATACTATTATTCTGTTCCAATGAGTGGGTAATTGTTGATACTGCTATAAAATAACCACTTTCAGACGACGACAGAGTCATTTTCTTTGTACGTTTGAATTGATGGTGGTTGTTTTGTTCCAGCTGAAGATGATGCCCCTCACTGCGGTGCCAGTCTGCCTGCCATCTTTGGAATCATCTGTTTCCTTGGCATCATCGGGAACTGCATCGTCATTTACACAATTCTGAAGAAAACCAAGTGTCGTGCCAAGCAAACAGTCCCTGACATATTCATCTTAAACTTGTCAATCGTCGATCTCCTGTTTCTTCTTGGGATGCCGTTCCTCATCCACCAGTTGCTGGGCAACGGTACGTGGCACTTCGGTGCAGCCATGTGCACGGTCATCACTGCCCTCGACTCCAACAGCCAGATTGTCAGCACTTACATCCTCATCGCAATGACCCTTGACCGCTACTTGGCGACTGTTCACCCGATCCGCTTCAACCACATCCGAACACCATACGTAGCTTTACTGGTCATCGGACTGGTGTGGGTACTGTCCATGTTCACAATCATCCCTGTGTGGATGTACACTGGTCTGATGCCTCTGCCGGATGGACTGGTTGCCTGTGCTCTCCTTCTCCCAGATTTGGTCAATGACACGTACTGGTTTACACTTTATCAGTTTTTCTTGGCTTTTGCGATCCCTTTGGTCATCATCTGCCTGGTGTTCTTCAAGATCCTACAACACATGTCCGCCAGCGTGGCACCGCTGCCCCCACGCAGTTTAAGGGTGCGGACCAGGAAGGTGACCCGGATGGCGGTGGCCATCTGCCTCGCTTTCTTTACCTGCTGGGCTCCTTACTACATCCTGCAGCTCATCCACCTCGGGGTGCAGAACCCAAGCATAGCTTTCTCATATGCGTATAACATCGCCATCAGCATGGGTTACGCAAACAGCTGCATCAACCCATTTCTCTACATTGTTCTCAGTGAGACCTTCAAGAGACATTTCCTGCGGGCTGTGCGGCCAATCAACAGGAAGTTCAGAGTAAACCCGAGCACCACAGACAGTGTCAGCATGAGGATTGTACCTGAAGGGGCTCAGCAGGAGCAGGCCTCCAGGGAGATGTTGCCCTCCAATGATCCCCCACAGTGATGAATCTGTAAATATCACTGATGAATCTGTTTAATCCCAGATCGTAAATAGGGGCTTGCTTAACAACTGTTAGTGGGGAAAAGCATTGTCTTAATGTACTCGTTTTTTGTTCAGTTATATCCATACTCACATGAAAGAAAACAGAATACAGAATAACACTAACATGCAGGTCCAGTCTGAGGTATAAAGGTTAAGGCCTGCTGTTGATCTGAGGGTCAAAGGAGAAGTGAAAATTCTCAAAAGACTTTGTAAGGAGTGATCCAGTTGAATGTGAAACACTGGAAAAAAGCAAAGTTGTTTCCATCTTGCCAAAATCATAGCATCTCAGGGAATTTATTTGATTTGTTGTGTTTTGTTAAATCTGATCAATCCAAACTGTTCACTTTTCTAAACTTTGTGTTTGAAGATGATAAAATAATACTGTTGCTGTTGCTTTTTTTATTCCATTTTCAAAGCAACAATTCTTGCAGTGCAGGAACATCAGCCTATTTCCTATTAACTGACTTCAAACTTACTCTGTGTAGCCAAGGATTATAAAACGTATACATTTTTCTGCACCGCTGCAATGTTTAAGATCAGATGTTTAAGATCAATGACTGAATACAAATCAAATGCACACTAAACAGAAACTACACTCTCTTTGTCAATTGCTCTGGTGGTTCTAAAGGAAATCAATTACATAAATAAAACCTGAAGTGAACAAAAGAATTCACTGCCAAACAAAGACGAAGCCAAAACGGAAGCACAGCGTGTTCAAATGTTACCATTTTCTATGATTATTCCCCGCTTAAGCTACAAGTGCTACTCCTGTGTGACCTTTTTGGTTTTACAACCCTATTGACGAATTTACAGGCAGTCTTTCTCACAGCATTGCTTCAGTTCATGCAGATTTGTGGGGATGTATGTTCTTGTTTTTATATTAAGGCATTTTAGATCGATCACAGTCTGGACTTTAGTCCAGCCATTTAGAAAAATCGTCTTTATATTCTGCTTCAGCCATTAAGATTCAGATTGGCTGCTGTATTTGTGATTATTGTACTTACTGTAATATTAACGTTCCTGTCCTGCTCCAGTTCGGGCCAGGCTTTAGGAAACAGACAGACTGATGTGATGGACATTACTTGGAAATTGCCAACGTGACGGATGGACAGAATTAAATGCATCTCTGAATTTCTTGTTATCTTAACGCATACCAATAGGCTTTAATGGATGCAAGCAGTCCTGTTTCAACAACACTGTTTTTCAAATCCATAAATAAGCAACACCTCATTGCTAATTTTCCTCCAAAAACCTATAAAGGCAGCAAGGTTGCACCTGTAGCTTTTCCACATGCAGCTGCTCTTCTAATTTGCTTTTTTGTGCAAAGTAAATATTGAAAGTGTTGAAATGTGTGTGATTTTGTTCACTCGAGATTGCATTTAAATAATCTCAGAGGTAAAGACCAGATCATATTTTGCAGAAAATGTTTTCTAATAAATGAAATTTTGTATTTTTAAATGAAACTGTGAACAACATAGTGCAATTATTCGTTTAAAGCTGCAGTACACGGTTACTGTTAATCAGCTGACTCTTACTCAGCTGTCGTTCAGCCATGCAGCATGCTGTGACCGCGGTGACGCTCAGCTCTGTTTTATTTTCCAGCTCCTGTGAAACGGTGCATTGTAAAGCTAAAAAAAAAATAAATACAAACTCTGATGTGTGTTTGTGTTAACTTTCAACCAGGTGACTGACTTCTGTGAATGTGAGGCGAGCAGGAAGAAAATCTGTTATTGTGTGCAGTGGTACAACTAAAAGAAAAGAAAAACCACCTGGTTGGATTTGATTGCTCAGTCGTTATCAGAGGAATATTTTCTCTGCTTTATTTGTTGTTTGATCAGTTTATGTCCTGTGAAGTTCTATTTGACTGTGAGCTTTCTTGTTTGGAGCTTTTCAGGCAAACTGAAATGTAAAAAAAAAAAAAAAAACAAGTCATACATAACATGGTTTTTGTGGGGTGTTGCAGAAACAAGTTCAGCAATATAGTAGAAGGGGAAAAAAATGTTCATGTTCTGACCAAAATGATCAGCAAACTAGATTTCGCCAGTTTGCAGATCTTTTAGGAGATGTAGCTCAAAATGTGCCATTATGTGGCATCAGAGGTGTTTTTACTGAACCGTACGAAAATGGAACAAACGGCACCAACTGAGATCAAAACTAGGAACAAAACCAGAGATGAAAAATAAAGTTCAGACCTCATGATAGGTCAGACATTTCTCCTTGTCAACTAAAATTGGCTAATTTAAAATGTCTTTACACCCACACAAGCTGCACAATCACACACACACACACACACACACACACACGCACGCATGCACACGTGCCTGTTTGCACACAGGTGACTTGCCCATCAAAGAGCAGAGAAAAAGGAAATATAAGAGCATAACAGTGAAGACTGTTTTTTGTGAGTACATACCAGCACTTTTTTGGCACATAGTTATGGTTTTAAGCTTTAGATATTGAATATTGTGGCATTTATGTTGTATTTATTGGTGTTTTTTTGATGTAACAGTTTATTACTTCTCCTTTAAAATAAAATACTTATTTTTTCCTGAACAGTGTTTTGATTCCCTAAGAGGTTTGTTTGTGTGTCATAGCAAGCTTTGAGTGGATGTTTGTTGCTTAAGTAAATCAGAAAGCTTCTCTCTCTCTCTGCCAAGTGACTCTCCATGCAGATGAGAGAACAAAGAAGAGGAATTGTTCTCACCATGAGAATGAAAGAGTTACAAAGGTCTCATAACAACAACATGCAGCTTAAGGATTTAAATTTAATGAGCATATCTTTGATCAGGGTTTAAAATGAGTGTAAACTTGTATGTGTAACAATTAATTAAACCCTTTGTGATTTTTGCTTCTCTCCTCAGTCTGTTTCAAGAGGGAGCAGATCAGGAGTGGGTTGAGATTGGCCCAATACTCACCTTTAACCTTTGCCCCTCTGTGAAGTATGACCACAGTCAAAGTGCAAAAAGACCGTGGATCGTGCAAAAGTGTATTTATCTTTTTTTTTTTTTGTCCAGGGGTCTGGGAGATCAAGCCTGGACTCTGTGTAAAGAAAATGTCATAAAGTGCTGTAGGCTCACACTGGGTTTGTTCATCTCCTGTCTGAATTTTGTCCATTTGAGGCCACAACATTCACAAGATTGCATTTAAACATAAAACTCTTTTTATGCAGAACCCATTAAGCTTCTCCCAAAACACACAAACACATCTAATGGGATGGAAAAGAGTTAAGACTCTTCTTTTCTACCATCAGCCCTGAATAAAGCCTTAATGGCTGCGCATTGACTGCTGGCTGCAGCTCCCAGTGTGTGTTTGCAGTCAGTCGCTGGTCTCCTCCCAGCAGGACTAAGTTGTCTAAATGGGAAAGATGTGAGTTCGGCAGAGTGCAGCTTAAAACACTAACCACTATATTAACATTCAAATCAATGCATTCATGAAGCAGGAAAACACTTTTTTTCAACAAAGTTTGCACACCCATGAAAGTGTGGAAGTATTTCTATGAATAGTGCATTAACCCTGACTGAGTAATAGACTCAGGAGTTGCATTAACCAAATATTTTGACCATTTTTTAAAGTTTTTTTTTTTTTTTTTTTTGCCTCATTTGGCCTTTATTTGAACATTTTTGCAGATTACAGATGAAACTCCTAAGCACTTGGTTAGGCATGTAGAAGGCATTTTCAATCAATCGATCAATCATCTTGGCTCAATGCATCTCTGCTCTGAGCGCAAAGAAGCATCAGCCCAACTCACAAACATATTGAAGGATTAACTAACAAGTTTGAAAATTATATTTTTTAGCTTAAAAATGAATCTTTTTCCTTAAAAGCAATTAACTTAGAAGAACTTACATTATGCAGAGATAACTAAATAATATCATGTTATCAATGGTGGGAAGTACAAGTACTTTGTTACTGTATTTAAGTACAATTTTTGTGTATTTGTACTTTACTTAAGTATATTTATCAATGGATACTTTCAACTTTTATCCCTCTACATTTCACAGTAAGTATCTGTTCTTTCTACTTCACTACAAACTCAAAAGATGTTACGAAACAAATAAAAGGAACTCTATCACGATGGGTCAAATGCCGATTAAAGATAGATGAGTTTAAAAAGCTCATTTTAAAAATACACAATGAAGAGCCAGTCAAATGTGCAGAGGCAGCAAATTACAAAGCCTGAGAACTGCCAACAGAAAAAGCCTTGCGCCCCGTTAGCCTTCACAGCGTCCTTGGCAAGTCCAGAAAAAGCCGGTCCGCTGACCTGAGTGACGGGGAGGAGCGGTGCAATTGTTGAAGCACAAAGAGGCAGCGTGGTGCAAGGCCATTTAGTGCTTTAAAACAAATAAAGCAGCCCTAACATGGACAGGCAGCCTGTGCAGTGAAATGAAACAGGAGTGAAGTGCACCAGAACAGCTGCTAGCAGAAATAAAAGTCTATCAAGGATTCATGCGTAATACAACTCCAAGGCCTCAGAAGTGATCATCAGACATTCACCTGTTTTTGCTTTCTTTCTGTCCCGGAACCACTTGATATATTTAAGGCATTTGGGTGCCGGGAACCCATTTAGAGGCGCTGAGTCTCCAGACTCTGAGGCGATCCAGGTCAGAGATTTCTTCAGATTTCTAGCAGGACTGACTGCCAGTCTTAACACCATCCACAAGGAATCTTTGAATACACTTACATAACATGGCATTCATTTGCCCTTTGAGATAAACAAAGTATTTCTGAACTGAGCAGAAGGACTCAGAACAGGTGAGACATGGACAGTCACCAGTTGCAGTGATTCCACCAAGTTCAGCCAGAGCTCAAATTCTGTCATCGCAAAGAGTTTTTAATTGATCAAAAAATGATCAAAATGGCTCAATTATTGTGGGCCAACTGGTCTGTAACTGGTCCCACTGTTATAGACCAGTTGGAAAATACTACAGTCATGAGAAAACTGAAGGACTGAAAATATATCAAAGAAGAGAGATGCAAAGAAGCAACGTGCATCGACTGTGTGAAGATGAGTCTTATTAGCATCAAAGAGTTCACACTGATTTATCCAGACAGATGAGTGTCTTTCTTGCTGCAATGTTACAGGCTTCCAGCAAAGGTCACCTGTGTCTAACCTTCACTGACGGCAGGTTTCTGGGAAATTGCAAATAATTGCTGAATGAATTCCACAGCGACTTTGATTTCATTGATTAAGAAGAAGCAAGAATAAACTCTGATGAAGGTCAGCTCAAAGCGCAGCTATATATTTGGGTTTTGAATCCTGAATCCCAGGATCAGAGCTGGGTCCAGTGCAGCGGTCCAACGACCTGCAGTCAAACACACAGGCTTGTTTTAGTGTGTGAGCTGAGACGGAAAAGACACAGCAAAGCCTGCTGGGATGTAAAGACAGAGGTCTGCTGTCACATGACGACGTCCGCTCTCTGACAGTTTCTAGGATTTATTTGCAGGAGAAAAAAATATTTCCTATTAATTATTAATGTTGCCATCCTTGAGTGACAATGTTTCACATCCGTAATAAAAGTAGAGACATGATTTGTTTGCAACAGTTACATTTTTGCACTCGCCAAAAACGCACATTCTGCTGGGAGGTTTGAGAATGTATTGAACGTCACCATCCAGCGTTGCTATAACTTTAAATGTAGAAAGAGGTGACGGTGAGCCTGGAGATGGCAGGAGACACGACCTGAATGAAGATGGATAGAATCACAGAGAGCTGCCAAAAACCTGTGTTCAGGCTGGATCTGTGTCCCTGACGCCTGCAGAGCTGCCTGCATTTAACAGCGGAGAACGCCGTGTGATGACAAGTTTCCATGCTGCTGAATTGGTTTTATCTGGAGAAGCAAACATTTTAAAAACCTTGACACTTTGTAGAGGGAACAGCTATGATTTTTACGATCTCACTGTTACTGAAAATAGTGCATTGTGTTCAGTATCAGTGTGTGATCTGATGTTAATTATCTCCCAATCACAGAGATCTAATTAGCCTCTGTAGTGAAAAACAAATGGACTGAAAACACTGACAGCACTCCAGTAATCAAATCTTCAAATTTAATTTTTGTTCTTGATCAAAATCAAAGAAAAAAACAACAACTTTTTCTTTCTGTGCCCCACAATTAAACTGCAGTCAAAGCAGAAGACAGCAGTTCGCTGAAACTGTGGCAGCACAGACAGGGCAAATTCAAAACATGATTTTGGAATCACAGTTTCACCTTGAAATATTAAATAATACAAAACACCAGCAGAGTATTATATGTGTCAAAATGCACCGTTTCTAAACAAATCCCATCTGTGATATGAACAGTCTCCTTTTTTTAAACAGGTCTTTAGACGTGTTGATAAAACTGATAAAACTGGCCAACGCTGTGAGGGGAAATGTTCATGTTGTGGCTTTAAGAGCAAGGAAAGTGCGGCGAGTGCACATAACTGGCAAACAATAATATTAAACACTATTTATAACTTAAAAGAAACAAAAATGCAACTCTTCTCACATCATTTTTTCTTATTTAAAACTTAAGCAGCAAAAAGCCAAATTATAATGATAATGAATGAAGGGTATCAGATAAAAGATCGTGGTTTTTATCAGGTGCCACATGTGAAGCCTCTGCAATCATTATGCTGCTTATTAACACAATGCTGACAACCAGCAGTGATAATCATTTGTCCAGGTTTTAATTAGCAGGACCAGAATTCCTTATTTTTAGATTTCCTCGCAAACTAATATCAAATTTAGAAATTCAATCTAGGAGCAAAAGAACCTCGGTTTAATTTCATGAAGAAAAATTTCACTTTCAATTCACACATCAATATGGATATAACGTCTTTATGGCAATGACCTGCTAACCTTACTGCTATCAGTGAATGAAGAACCAAGATAAAAAGTACGTAAAATAACATGTTTACTGAAGTCATATAGAAAAATACATCCCATGTAGGGACGAGTGCTGCAAATCAGCTGCTGCTATTGCACAATGACACAATCTGCTGAAAGCGCCGAGATGGAAAAGGTTACACAAACACCATGACTCGTGTTTGAAAATACCTCCAGCAGGTCCATCAGTGTCTATATTAATATTGCACTGATAACCTGGAAATAGCATTAAATAAAACATACTTGCTTCTCAGTGAGAAATATGTTTTGACCTTCTGAAAAAATACATTTGTTACAGAATTTCATCTTACTGAGTTTACATAATAAAATGAAAGGGTCAAAAATAAAACTCACATCAAATATGCTGATCAAAGTTTGAGTTATGACTAATGAAAAGGAGGGAAGCAGATGTTTGGTGGAGAGTGAATACATAGTCAGGCTTGCAACTGCCTGCTTTCTTTGGTCCAATACTAACACAATATATTACATGCAACAGTCTGCATATAGTATGCAAGTAATTGTATTTATTACTGAAATGTCTCTCCCAACAAGCAACAGTCAAAGGCAACATGTAAAATACAAATTTTTTGAGAAGCAATCCAGACTTCTCAAAAAATGTGCTGTTGTTGCATTTTATGTTGTTGCATTTTATTCAAGCTGCAGTATATAACTTTAATAAAAAATATATATATATATATATTTTCTCCATATTTGTAAAGCTGGCACCATGTCAGATAATCTGTGAAAACAATCAATCTCCTCCACCTGCTCCCTCACCTACTATTACTAGCTAAAGTAATGCAACCAAAAACAACCAATCAGAACCAGGAGGTTCTGATTGGTTGTTAGCACATTTACCTCGTTCATTCACTGGTAAATGTGCTAAACAACTTATCATTACAGGGAAAATGTTTATTTGCTGTCATTGTTAGCTATGCTAATAGACTGAGCGTTTACAACAGGCTGTGCTAGCTGCAGCATAGGGCAAATGTGTGCTTTTTGGCCTGAGAGGGGTAAAATTGTTGCTAAAAACAACACAATATTATTAATTTTGTAATCGAAAGTGTCCACTTTTTTAAATTTCTATGATTCAAAAATTACACACATATGTATATTGTGACCCCGTCCTGTCATAGGTCGACCATATGCATTCCTTAATGCATCTTAAAATACAAATAAGACTGCAGTCATCGTCTTCAGAAGTCACCGTAACTGAAAGTCAAAAGTGGGAGAATCTGTGGACGAGAACATGAAAGAGGTCAGATTCAAGAAGAGAATCTGACCTCTTTCATGTCTCAGAAAGAAAGCTATTATTGAAGGCGAGAGAAGAATACATTTTCACTGTCTGCCATAAGACCTTTTACAGGAGACACTGGTGAGCTGCACCAGCACATAAAGCAGGAATAATTTAATTGTATGACGCAGCTGAAGCAAAGGCATGAAAAAGATTCTTAGAGAGATAATTGCAACCATGTGGTGTCTCTTTACAGCACATTTGTAGTTCTTACAGCAGGAAGAAGATGATTTTATTCTGCATAAAATATTCATTGATTTGCCCGCCCACACACTGGGAATTTCTCCCCCTGACACAAAATGTAATTCTAGGAGTTCATGATGTAAGACTGTGATGATTTCTCCTTCTAAACATTTTCTGTTACAAACCGTCAATATAAAAAATTGTAAAAGTAAACTGTGAAGGTACTCGAAGGTGTTTTTGTTTTGTTTTTTTTTTCCCCATTTTCCCAGGATAAAACAAAAAGATTCAATTTTTATTGTAATTCAATCTGACGGACCAGCACACAGCGCACATTGAAGAAAACATGGCTTCTAATTAAAAGATGAAGTTTACAAAAACTGAAATCCAGCAAAGTCAATTGGTTTAAGATTAATGGTTAATCCTAATTAACGGTGACCGCCAGTGTTTAAAATGAAATCTTAGAACAAACGGAGCTGTTCTGTGAAGGTCGCAGAGGTTTGTTAGAAAACATTTTGTGAACTTTATCAAGATCAAGAAACGGCAAAAGACAGGACAGGAAGAAAGTTCAGGAGAAAGTTGAAGCAGCGTTACGCTCTAAAACGATATCTGTTGATCTCACACAGCTCTGCTCAATCCATTACCTGAGAATGGAAAGAGCAGGACTGCTGCAGATCTGCTAAAACATGACCGTCGACCTGAAGTCACAAGCCGGGGAGGGAGAACATTAATTAATCAGAGTGGCCAAAAAGCCCAAGGTAACACTGGAGGAGTTGCACAGATTCACTCAGGAAGGAGACTCTGTGAGCAGGAGAAGCATCAGTCATCGTACCTGAGGCGGACTGTCCTTCAGCAGGGACAGGAAAGACAAGAGTTGATGGGGCTAATTACCAGTTACCGGACACGGGAATCGGAAGAGGTTCACATGTCAGCAACAACCACAGGTACAGTGGAATGGGTTAATTAAGGTTCAGGTACTTCTCTAAATAATCTTTAGGTCTTCCACTTTTATGTTTTAATGGATTAAATCATTTTCTCTCAATCTCATGGTCAGTATTAGTGCAGTCAAGATTCTATCCAATTCCAATTTTTAGGACAGTACAGCATCTGAGATCAAAACTTAATAAATGGAGAATCAAACTGAGGTAGAACAGATGAAATGCACTTAAATATGTAAATCAATGCACACTTTCTACCTATTAATGCTCACGATAAGTTTAAAGAAATAAGACAGAAAAACAGGATTTAGTTAGGAATCTGGACAAGATTAAATTTATGCAGATACATTCTCATGCTGATTATTGGAAACAAAGAAAGACGCCTGGAGAAGAGAGCAGCACTGACAAAACGCACGTCTCCTGTTGTTTTTAAAAAGTGCTAAGAAGATTTAGACATTTTCCATTTTTCTGAGAATGTCAAATCCAAGAATCCCTTTCATCACTCGCAGCTTGCAGAGACTGCAGCCAAACCCCTTCAAACATTCTCAAAAAAAGAGCCGGAAACTCTGGTTTAATCGTGTATTTTCAGTAACTTTTACATCGTTGCAGTAATATTTTCATAAATCCGTTTTTATCAAAGATGTACAAAATTTTTACAAAAATAAATCTTTTTCACAATCTTTAAAAAACACAATGGTACCACTGCCTCATTGACCAAATTGATGATTAATCACAACAGTATCTCAATAAAATGACAAAATATATATATGTATAAAAAAGACAGATTTTAAGAGCCCTTGTGTTCTGCAGATTAAGAAACAAAAATACCAGAAAAGAATCTAAAACCTCACCATTTTAGAGTTCAGATATTTGTTCACTTGTCAACATATTTCAACAATCATCACACTGTGCGTAATATTACATACTGATTTATTCAGACAAAGTTATAACTATTGCAATAATCGTATTTTCAAAGTTCAGAGTTAGGAATCAGATTCTACAAACTATTTAATAAAAACTCCAAAAGAAATTTGTTTACACCAAACCACCATTTTATAAACAAGAATTTGAAGTACTTCATGTATTTAATGAGGGTTTTTTTTTAAATTGCAAAAAAACTTTTAAGAAAAAGACACCTGTCATTCTAAAAGTTCAAGTCAAGCAAATCTAAAGAATTATTTTTAAAAAATTAAAACTAAAAATGAATCCCTGTGCAAAGATATTTGCAGTTTCATCGACTGCAGCAGCTACAATTGTACTTAGATTTTAATCATAATCAAAAGGAAGAAGAGACAGGAGGATTCGTAGTGGCATGAAAAAATATACTTCAGATTTCTTCCTTTTACTTTTTTGAAAAAGAAAAGAGAAAAACATTATAAAAAACTATTGAAATCACACAAAGGTAATTTGGCAAATGTGTGACTCGTCTTTTGTGTTTTTTGATTTTGTCAGAAGTTTTTTTTTTTACCTCTGAAACTCAAATGATGAGTGACTTTTCAATGCGTTCTTGAGGAGATTTTGTTTCTTTGTGGATAAAAACTCACTGTGCCTACATGGAGATAAATACTTAATATAAAAATTTGGTAAACGTATTTCCTGTTCGAAACAGAAACTGCAATGTGGCATTAAGTTGTCAGCTGAGGAGCTTCCAGGTAGAAAATTGCAGACAGGTCCACATCAGCACTCAGACGGCGTGAGTGCATGACACTGCATGACACTGATGCAGTGCAGCTGCAAGTCACTATAATATTCATTTAGTTTGTTTTGTTGTTGTCGTTGTTGTGTTAGCTGACTTTAAACATTCTGTTCTCCATATAAACACAATCTTCATGTCCTACTTTCCAACCAAGCAGGTTGATGTCAGGAAAGGAGAAATTAGACGACACAAGGAAGAAAGAAAAACTGAAGTAAATTCCAGTCAGAGTGAGAAACTAATCCTTCGTTACGCAGGATTCACAAAACAGTTTCTCACAAGATTTTCCAAAACGCTTTTCAGAGACGAACATTTGAAAAAGTGCCAACTGCGTATATTCTTTTTTTAAAGGTCCACTTTGCAAATGCACATTTTGGCTTTTTGTGCTAGAAATAAAATCAATGCCATTTTTATGTTTTGGGTTTTTATTGTTTCTGTTTTACTTAAAGTTCAAATGTAAGTTGTAAATGTTCACGACTGAGAGGAAACAGTAAAGAAAGACAAAAAACTGATTTTCCTTTTGGGCCACATGAAGCTCATGAATGTCCTGAAGGGGCTGGTTATAGCAGAATACATCGACAAACCACCCGCTAACCAACTGTTAAAATATTAATAAAAATCTGTATATTTGAGTAAACAGACAAAAAATGTATTGATTGATTGATAAAATATTTATGTGGTCTTTTGTGTTCAGAGGGCCAAATTAAAAGCTGTGGCGGACCGGATTTGGCCCCCAGGCCTTCAGTTTGATAATATTAACAATAATGTTAACAAAGGCTTTGTGCATTTTTCCTGTTTGTTCCTCTGATCCTAAAACATAAAGACTTTTCATTAAAAAAAAAAAAAAAAAAACGCCCTCTGAAAATCCTTTTTGATGCGACAATTTGGCTACTTCACAGACGCCCACTCTCGAGTTCAAAGTGCTTTTTATGTTTAGCTTTGTCCTATCTCTGCTTTAACTCAGCCTAAAGAATATTAGACGGAGATAAAACGTTAAGCCTCCTAAAATAAAAATAATCAGCTACACCTTTGGCCGTGCTTTCGCTCCTCTTTGGAGTTTTAATGTATTAAAATAAATGTAAAATCTTGAGTAGAGTAACCTATGTCTAAATAGAAACATTTGGGTTACACAACTGATGACATACTTTCAGCTAATTAAAATATGTTAGGAAATTTCCCAGGTAAATACAGGAAAAAGTCGTCAGAGTTGGCAGCAGCACCCTTGCGCTTACACGAAATGCAAAACACTGTTATTAGTATTCAAAACAGAGATTTAAACAGTGTCTAGCACTGATGATTGAACCAGTTGCCCGAGGGCTGCAGTGCAAATCTACCAGGGTTTTTGCTACTTTGATGAAGTTCAGGAGGAAGGAAGGTGCACAAACCGATGGAAACAGTTTTATAACATTGTGTTTACCAAAGGTTCAATGATGTTTTTTTTTTTTTTTTTTACTGTTGCAATATTTCCAGGCATTTTCTTAAGTTTGTGTGACAATAATTATGCAGCAGAAGCAAAAGTAAAATCATGGGAAAATAGTGCATGGAACGATTTCTGCAGAAACACGGAATAAACAAACGTCTTAGATTTTGGTGTCAAATCTCGTCTCTGTTTCTCTCAGTTGAGATGCTGACAGTTTTCTGCTGCAGAATGCAATGAAACAAACAAAACAAAAAATTGAGCTATTTCCGAGGAGTATTCACTGGAATATGAAATGGAATAAGGCTCGAAGAGGCAAATTTTCAACCACCCTAAATAAGATCAGCAGCAAACGAAGGACCAGTTTAGCTACATTTCTGCATTTTGAGCAAAGACGGGGAAAAAAAAAACCCTCCGTCTCTTCCAGGTGCTTCACCACCAAACTCCCACAGATAAATGTATGCATCAAAAGATTTTAGAGTTCAAGCAAAAACACTGAATTATGAACAACAACAACAACAAAAAAAATCAGAAAGGGGTTACAGAAAAAAAGCAGCAGCTCAAGTCTTGAAAAAAATGATAGTATTATGTATTAAAAAAAAACATTCTTAGTTACACCATATATTAATATCTTTCTTCACAGTAGGCAATGGCTGAAGGTTAAAGCACTGAATAATCACACCCGCATTATTAACCACATGGAGATGATTCGATGCATAAAGGTTTCGTCAAACAATAATCAGAAAACACAACCTCAAAGCACTGCGTTAATCAAGTAGATTAAGAAGATACATTCTTATTAATGAACACAGTCATTGTGCCCTGATAATAAAACCATCGGAGTTAAAAATGGAGCGATGTCTTTCAACATTCATACTGCATTAGTAGGAAATAAGTCCTTTTACCTGCGAGTCCAGCTGCTCAATCAATCAAGCTAGTCCATGATAGACGAAAATAAATCATAACTGCATTTGTGTTGCTTAGGCACTTCTTCTAAATCATAAAAACATGATATATATATATATTACTGATAAAACGTGTTCCCACTGATATGTCTTAATGGGGAGGCCACAGGTTTTCCAGTTCAAGTTCATGTTTCCCAGCTTTATTGTGCAAACTACTTGAGTTGTTTATTTAAATCCCTTCATTGAATGTAAAGCTCTATTGCTTCGATCAAAAGGATGGTGAGTTGTTTGCTCTCCGTCGGCAGGAGACTCGCTGTCTCTGCGTCAGAAGCTGGACTCGGGGACAGTCTTCTTGCGGCCCAGTGAGTTGGTGCTGTAGCGATTCCTCTGCAGGGTGCTGTAAGAGTGTTTGTCTGTGGTCAGACGTTGCGCCGGCGTTGTGGACATCCCATTACGATGTAAGGACCCTGTCCTGCGCATGCTTTGCTCTGCTTTGGTGGGGATGTTAGAGGAGCTCTGCGAGCGTCTAATCTCAGCAGTGGAGCGTCCCAACTTTCCGTTTGCCAGTTCATCATTCCGACGGCCTGAACTGTCTGATTTGCTTCCTTCCACTCCAGTTCTTCCTCCAGCTGCTCCATTCGGTAATGACGTCCTGGACGAAGTCCTCCTGCCTTCCTCCTCACCACCTTTCTTTCCTGACTCACCATCCTTGGACTTTTTAGAGTTCTTATCCTTCTTTAGGAAGTTGCCTTTTAGAAACGAGAAGAGACTGTCTTGACTCTTGGGAGCTTCATCTTTTATTATCTTTGACTTGTCTGCTTCGGAGCTGTGGTGATCCTTACTCGCTTTGTCTCCCTTTTGTCTTCTTAGAGTTCCATCCTGGAGGCTTGATGTGCTGTAACTGGGACGAACGCCGGTGCTGGAACTCAGTTTTCTCTCTGAATCTTGTGAAGATTTAGCAGAGCTCTCCCTCCTGCCCTCCTTCCTCCTGGAAAGGGTGTTGCTACCGGAGCTAGCGCTCATATTCCCTGAGCTCTCTTCTTTTGCCGCGTTTTCCTTTTTCCGTCTCAGACTGGCCGTCTTCCCAGATGTCTTTTCTGACGTTCGTTCTGATGACCTTCTCTGACCCTCAGGAACCTGAGAGTAATGTGGCTCTTCTTCCATCTTACCAACACAACTCATACTGCCAACAGTTGCAGATCGAACACTGGCTGCCCGACCTACAGAGGTTTTTTTGCTGCTACGTGACTCATTCATTAGGGTTACTATTGAATCCTTGGTGCACCGGGGTCGTCGACCAGACTCTAAGTACTCCACCAGCTCTGCAGGGTCAGGCTCTTGCGTTGGAGGAGATACTTGCTCAGGTTTTCGTCTCTCTTTTGAGCCAAGGGACCAGCGCAAAGGAAGCTTTTTGCTGAGGCTCTCTTTTGGCTTGGAGGGAACTCTCATACTGACGCTGCGTCCCTGAAGCCCTCGCACAAACGGGCGGCTTTCAAAGCCACCTGATGATGATGATGAAAACAGGGAAGTGGTGCAGAGTTAATATTCAAAAGCGAGAGCTAAGAAAAAATAGTAGAATTACTGGAAGATTGTTACTCACCCCTTTCTTCTTCAAAGTCTTTGTTGTGGACCACGGGAGGCTCTGCAGAGTCTGATAAAGACGAGATGTTGTTGGAGGAAGGAGACACCAAACTGCCTCTCTTGCTCTCCCCTGTTAGTCTGACCAGCCAGTGGTCCGACGCCGATGAACTTATGGATCCTAAGGTCAAAGAAATAAAAAACAACATGATTATTGCAATGATAAAGTACATCAAAAATAAAGGAAACTTTGAAATACCAATGCTTTATTCAGTCGATTTTCTCTTTTATTACTAGATTATTCTCAAGGCTTTGTGTCGTAAATTTTACCCCTAATGCATTAGCCTGGTTAATTGGTGCAGTTCATCATAGAAAACTGGTTCATTTTAAGTGCCTAATTTGAAGTGCATTTTGTAACAATTTGCAAACATTTTCAAGCTCCTTGAACTTTTTCACATTACAGTCACAAATCCCGAAGCATTTTGTTGAGATTTATAAGATGAACCAAAAAAAAGGGGAAAAAAATGCCAAGAAGTGCTAAAATCAGAAACCAGTGATTATAACATCCAGGCCTTAAAAGTCTATATTTTGGGTTGTTAGTACTGAGTCCATATGTGTCTCACATGAGTGATTTCGTGCAGTTGCATTCACTAACTTGTATTAGTTAACAAGTGTGTGAATTAGTTTTACTCCAAATATACTGGACTAGTTCGTTTTAAGATGTCATAACTACTGTTTTGTATTTGTGGGGGGAAAAAAACCCCAAAAAACAAACCTACAATAACAAAACTCCTGCAATATTTCGCTCTCTGACTTCAACTTCACAGGTACAACTTATATTTGCATCAAATATACCTCCATAGTTCAGATACCAACGAGCTGCAGCTGCTCCAACGCAGCAGTTTCAATCAGGGAAGTTCCATGGAAACGATTTCCATAACGACGTGATTGGGCCCATTGAGGTATCTAATTAATCTTCTTTCAGTACTCTGTCTCCAAAATTACACATTTTCAGAGATTTACAATGTGTCTTTAGTTCCGATGAGTGAAACTCAATCTATTTTAAGAGCGTCGCTGCAAAAAAAAATGAATGACTTAATCCCACTGTTATAATATGCTACTGTGTTATTACTCTCATAAAAACTTAATCTTATTGACATGAAAGGAGTGCTGTACAATTAAAAGTGTCATTTGAAGGCAACCATGTAAACCCCTCTCCAGAGTTCAATATTAGTAAAGTAAAACGATGATGTAATTATCAGTAAAATGAAGAAAGAAACATTATGCTATATGTTAGTAAGGCATAATGTTTGACAAACAAGACAACCTGCCTTAAATATTACATATCCTCACTGCATCTTCATACATACAAAAGCTTTATGAACCTGTGTAATCTGACATTTCTGATGGCGAAACTCATGCTCATAAGCCAACACACTCCTACTGAGTTTAGTCCTTGGTTGTTAATGAAGGATCACTATATTCTTCAATTAGTCCTGTTACAAAATACCTTTCAGAATCGTTTGTGCTTTCTAAAGCTGCATGCCTGACAAACGGGCCATTATGAAGCTGTGCACTTGCTTGAAAAATCATTGTTCAAACAAGAACATAGCACTGCCAGAAATACCTCCTGATGACTTGCAACCTTCAACAAACAGCATTCCTAGAAAAACGTCTACAGGAAAACGGTGAAAAGACGCTGGCAACAACTTACTTACCATTCAGACTAAATCATGTTTTCACTGTTCATATTTGGTAACGACGACAGTAAAATGTGGTTTAATATCCATTCCTCAATCTCTTCAGCGGCGGACTTGGATTTTTATTTTTTTTTCTAGATTGTTTGTAAATGCTATTTGATTCTTATTGAGTCTTTTTCCATCCTTGTGAGGAAAAAGTATTTTCATTTTCACTGTCAAAGTTTCTCTTTTAACAGAGTTCATGGCAAATGGATCAGCAAAGAACTTCTATGAAAGTCTCCGACAGCTGAGGTTTTTAACTCGGGCGAGGAAACTGAGTGGGGGTCTCCATCTTTCTGAAAGCAGTGGTGTTAACTGTACAGCGGTTGTCATGGTGACCAGCTCTCTGAACCCGATCTACCCGCCCGCAGAGTTGCATCATTTAAATGTT
The DNA here is from genome assembly GCA_010277015.1 of Poeciliopsis turrubarensis. Lineage (NCBI taxonomy): Eukaryota > Metazoa > Chordata > Actinopteri > Cyprinodontiformes > Poeciliidae > Poeciliopsis > Poeciliopsis turrubarensis. The sequence goes on from VMRN01000040.1 coordinate 2,455,122, forward strand.
AAGTTTCTCTATCAAAAGCCCAAGATGCATCATTTTATTTCCACTCGTTTCGACGTGAAAGCACTCGCTGTCAATGGGGAAGCAAAGCGAACAGAAATTCCTGGGTGCAAAACCTCTTTCTATGGATGGAGGCAATAATTATATTAATTGGCAGCAGCTGCTTAAATAAAAATATCTTAAGGAGGCTTTAGACAAAAAAAAGTGGCATGGATTAGAAAAGACTTTATGCTTTGATGGCAGCACTCACATCAATGCAGTTTAACTTAATTGACTTTAGCATCATAAAGCTGAAAAAAGTGTTTAGATATTTCTTCTGGTTTTACTTTTTCTTCCACTTAAATGTTTCAGATCATCAAAAACTAATGTAACCTCAAGAAATACAAGAACGGTTTTCTAATTATGATGCATGTTTTTCTTATTTCGGTTTTTTTGTTCTGTTAATTTTACTTTGTATTTATTTGCAGGCCTCGATCGCCTGCCACTTTGCTGCTGTTGCATTTTGGCTGTTTCTATTCTAGATTTCCTCCAACAGTCATGAACCAAGCTTACACACATCAGTCTGGCGCACAATGGTCTGTAAGCTTTTCCAGTTTAACAAGTTTTTCTTTTTTGCTGAAGCTGAATGATTTAGGTCGCGATCATTTAAACCAATCACTGTTACATGGAATTATTATTTAGCAATTTATTTTAAATGCACAATTACCTCTGTCAAATAAAATTAAAATAATGTGGATAAATAAATACGAATGAAACAGAATTCAAATGAAGTCAGGATTCGGTATGTGACAGAGATCTATGTTAACAGTGATGAGTCTTGGACTTACCTTTCATGAATGTAAAATAATGGAATGAACATTTACATTTTAAAAAGTTGCATAAAAGGACAAATGCCTTCGAGGTTATGAAAGAAAATCTAATTAAATTGAACAATTGTACTTGGAGCACCAGTGGAAAAAAAAAAACAAGAAAAACTGGCTACAGAATACAGATTAGGTAAGACATGATGGTCCCCTAAAAAGTAATTTAATGAAGACATTTTAGTTCCCTATTAATTTATTTCAGCACCAACATGGAAATCTGGTTTCTGTCATCTCCTCTGACATGTTCAAACAGTAAAACAATATGGACGCTGGCTTTAAAATGCAGACAGACAACGATGTTTGATTCAACTAAAATGGAAGATTTTCTTTTTTTAAAACATTTTATCAGAGTTGATCTGAAATGATTCACCTTCACTTTTCGACAGCTAAGCATTCTGAGCTAAATTCATGTTTTATGATTAAACGTATAAATGGAGCCGGTGATTGTGTCATCTGATCTCATTCAGACATTCTCCTTCTGTCGCTTCCTGAAAGGCAGTCTGACAGGTCTATTTGGATATTGTGGCAGTTTTGAAAGCACTTTAGTCAGTACTATCCAAACAGCTTTTCTGTTTCCACCTCTCTTCCTGTTAAGAGTTCAGGCGTCATCCTCAATAGCTCAGTCCACAACATAAACCACCTTTGTTCCTCCCGAACCCATCAGTGATGATCATAACTCTCTCCTTTTCTGCTCTTCCTCTCAAACTTCTCTATTTGCCTTTGATGGTTCAAAATTTCGTGGCTCACATTATAATCACAACCCCCTCTTTCCACCACAGCAGCTGCTTTGGCTTCCAGTCAGAATGTGATTCAACAAAGTTTTCAAAATCTATTCACAACCTTGCCCTTCCTGAGTACCTCATCTTTGGTTTGTTTTGTCCATCCTCTCCCATGCGCCTCAGTGTCTCCCAGCTGCCTCAGCACCATGGGGAGTCGAGCATCCAGGCACTCTGACCCGTAGTACTTAAATTCAGACTCAAAACTCACTTAACAAAATCCTACTACGCACAAAATAAAAAGGAAAAAGTGTCTTTAAAATTAGTAAAGACATGCTTGCACAGTGACATTCCGATTATACTGAAATTAATTGGTGCAGAAAGAGATGAAAACACAGGATCTGATCTCTTCTTGGTGGAAAATCTTTGGAGGCAAAGTATTTGTTGAACAAGAATAAAAATATTCTGATTTGTGTGTTGATAACAGAGTGGCGGTGCGTTGCTCCGATTTACACGCCGCTGCATACTTTTACCCGCATTTGGCATCTACAACAAAAACAATCCCAAAGAACAAAATTAAACTGAATGCATTTTGAATTTAAATTCAGTGTCTTGCCTGACTGACACCATATTTAAATTCGACGAAACAATTATTTAATTTCTAAAGGAACTGTGTCACATTTTGTTCCTATATTTCTCTTTGGATGAACGCCAAAACCAGAACATCCTCCTACTTGCCTACAGAACAAAAATCCATCTGAATGACAGCAGTATTTGGTATTAATATAGATATTAGGTTATTTTTAATCCTGTCTCATGTGACTATGCTTCATAGGGAGTGTAAAGTCTAAAATAATTTCTGCTAAGGAAAATATTAAGACGCCATCACATTTATTTTCAATCAAATGGCTCAACTTGCACATCGAATGCTCTTGGTGAGGATATTGTAGGAGTCTTGCCCTGCTTAAATCTCCAGTAATTAGTTTGGTTTGCTGTTGAGGTGAGAGTAAAATCCTTGGTGGGATCCAACGAGTTCTGTACGGCCCAGATAAGATTCGGGTCGCTCATGAGTTTGGTAGGGGACGTAAAATGGTCTCAAAATAATTCAAAATGAGCTATTTGATGGAACGGAAAACAGCCCGAAAGTGGTAAATCATGAAATCAACAGAAAACGTGCCCAGATAATTACCATTGCAGCAAACTCATCTTCAAGGCAGAACGCAAGGAGCTGAAAGAAACCTCTAAAACCCGGAAAATGTCATCACAGAACCCACAGCAGGCAAATGCTAGGATTAATATTAAAATGCATACGTTCATGATCAGGAAGAGACTGCACAAGTTTAAGTTTCATTGAATGTGTGCAAGGAGGAAAATATGAAGGTTTGCCAAAGAACCTATAGAGAGATCTGTTTGACGTTGCACAAAATCATGTGCAATCACAGCTGCAGGTGGTTTGGACTGCGTGTCTCCCAGCTTTCTACAGTCAGATAATATTTTATTTGACTCCAAATGTGTGTATTTTATTTTCTTGGTTTATATCCAGCTGTTTTGAGAAGACCTCAGAGAGAGTTCAGAGAGAGACCTGTCTGACAAAGTCAGACAGACTTTGTTGAACAGCATTAGTAAAACAAACAGCATCACAAAGAGCAAGGAATGCAGCAGTCAAGTCATAGTTATAAAACAATAGAGCCAAGGTCTGAAACAAAAGAGATCTAAACAATTATTCAAAAACGAAATGAAGAAGTAACAAAGTGCAATGACTGCAAACCTACCAAAAGGAAATATCCATCCGCCTGTACAGGCCGAGACGGGAGCAAACAAACAAACAAATAAAAACCAGCGAAGCGGCTCTTCAAAAAATAAAAATAAAAAATAAATGTGGAAAGAAACCAAAGGAAGTAATGTTTTTGGTTCAAGAAAAACACGCAAAACATGGTGACAGTTTTTTTCTGTGGTTTAAAAAAAGAGAAAACACTGAACCCTGAAGACACCATCGCAGGAGGCACAGAGAAAATTGACTGATGTAAGAAACTAAACACGAGGTAATCCTGGAAAACAAACATGGTAAAAGGCTGCAAATGACTCGACATTATAAGCCAGAATGACAACTGACTGGCTTAAATTCAAGCATAATTATTGTTAGAGTGACTCAGTTAAAAACCCAGACATAGTTTCAACTGAGATCGTTCAGATTTCCTGCATCCAGGCTGTCTAAGCTAAAAGTATCTTGCAAAAACAACAAAAAAGGGTAAAAATACTCCATCTCTGGAGCAGGTGGACAAACACCACAAGCTCTTGGACTTGTAACAAAAGGTGGATTTACAGCTGAACACATAGCAACTCTAACCATTCAAGTTTTCATTAAAACAAAAGTAAGTTATTTACAAATAATTAGAAAAACATTAATAATTTCTTTGTGCTTTGGAGTTATGAAATATACTCCAAAGCAACAAATGTTCACGCATGTGTAATGTTACAATTTTTAGTAAATATTTTCTTGCTCTTGTTGATGAAAATCTAAACAGCCTTTCTGTTTTTTCCTCTGAACAGTTGTAAACAGCGTAATGTCAGAACGTTGTTGTGATGAGTAAGACCTTCTTAAAGACACAGAGGCCCAATTTCAAAGCGTCAAATTTCTTTCTGAGTTTGTCATTCTCAGGATTTTAACATTGTCGGAAAACATACCTCGAAGAGAGCTACTGGCTGACCAGGGAGGAATAACATTGCGCCTCTGGTAGAAAAGGATGTAAGCTCCCTTGGTACACACTTCGTCCTCTGGCACCAAATCCACGCTGCTGTCATCGTAGCTGTACCACTGGCCGTCCACAGAGTTCCTACAGTAAGCTGGATCAGAGCATAACATGCATTTGTAAAGGCCTCATTAAATGAAAACTTTAAATAGATACTTTTTTAATTCGCTGTATCCTCCAGATGCATGGAGAAAGAAAATGATTTTCAGTCTTGGCTCTGTCGTTCTACATGTCAACAAGCAATTTGAAACTAGGAGCATAAAAACTGGAGTGACAAGTTAATCAATGTACTAAATCTTCATTTCCTTTTCAGTTTTTTTGCCTGCTCTGCATTAGCAGGAAAAGTCTGCTGTCATTCTCCTGATGATGCAACCCAAGCTTTAGAAACAGAAAGGGCTGGATCCTTCTTTCACTGAGGCACATACAACGCCTCACAATCACTGGAGAGCTTACCCTCAACATGTCGCTAGGGAAAACAAGACGCTGAAGATTCATTCTTGTCCCTTCCCATTTGGCAAGTTCAACAATAAACTAGTCAAACCAACGTTTTACTTCAAGCTATTGAAGTAAAAACCATGAGGAAATTGTCTCACGGGGTCACAGAGACGCTTTAGCTGAGTCCTGAAAATGAATAACAGTAAACCTTCAGGGCTGAACTAAAGTGAGCGCAGAAGAACTTAAAGCCTTGGTTTCATCACAATTCATGTGTTTCAATAAAACCAAAACAGAAGTAGCCAAAATCCCCCTAAGGTCGCTGCCAAAGGCTGGTGTAGGTGAAGAACGAGAGCTCTGCTGTACCTACAGCAGCAAAGTGGATTTCTGCTAAAAAGTAATAAATGAGGAGAATCAGAGCCCAGATTCCACTGATAGGTTTTTTCTTTCAGACAGACCAGAAGTGACACTTTTATCAGCAGCTTGTTTAAGCTGATTTAACTCGAATTGTTTTGTTGCTATTCGCAGTAATTTTTAAAAAACATTTTTCATGATGTTACCTTAAAATAGGATTCTGCAGGTGTTAAGCAGATAAATTATGCGGTATTTTTACATTTGGAAACTTTGTAATCACTTAATTTGATGAATTTGATCAAAACGTGCTTAATGTAAGCAAGCAAGACAGTTGAGTCACCCGGAGCAGTGGCGGTATTTGCAGCATGCTCACTCTCTGCTGTATGACGAAAAAAAAACCCAGGAAATGTCTGAGACCGAAAATGACCCTCTGTTGTTTCTTAAAACAGGAGTGAATGGAGTAAGTGTAAACAAATTTGCTGGATAACAAGGTCGTTATACAAGGCATTAGAGGAACGGCAACGTTTTTTTCTTACCAATGCCGCTTCTGCTTATCGTTTGTGTCAAGAAAAACACAACACATTATACTGAATGTATGTTCACAGCATGTGGTGCATCAGTAGAGGGATGCTGCATTAGCATGAGAAGATGAAACTGAGACTGATTGGGTCCTACATACAATTTTTACTTAATGTTCCCCTTAAACTCGGCAGTGAAACATTTCAGCATATCTCAACCATAAACAACCTTAAAAAAGTTTGTTGTTAACAGATGGTTGTGAAAGAAATCCAATTCCATTATACTTCTCTAGAAACATAGGTTTGATCTTCCCATATCACCACTCTTATTATCTGACTCAAATTTTATTCAAAATATTGTGTTGTAATGTATATTCAGATGTTTTATTGTTCTTGTACATTTATATCCGTGTTGTTGGGGAAAGAAAATCCAGGGGAAGATCCTTAAGGAGAAAACAAAGTTGAAGAGGGACAAATTTAGGAAAAGGTGGAGGAGAAGCTGCAGAGAAATAAAATTAGTGGAGCTTGAACTGGAGTGAGAGAGATAACTGCATCCAAGAGCAAAACCAGCGGAGTAGCTGAAAGGCACAAAATGCAAATGATCATGCTGTTCTATAATTTTAGCTTCACTATCCTTCGCTGATCCTTTATTTTACCATCATTTTACCTAGTGTTTGCTTCAATTACCCCACTTGCATTGCTCTCCACTCAGCAACTTAATGAGACACTTCAAATCATTTTTGGTCTTATCGTCAAGATTTACTCTGCAATCTTGACTCCATCTTCCTCCCTATGAATGCAAGAAACCAGGAGAAATGAGGGAACCTAAAATCAGAACAAGCTGCTAGGCGAGTTGGCGTTTGTTCCTCACGTCTTAAAATAATGTTCCAGGCAGATCTGTGGAGCTTTTTAACATGATTCTCCAACTCCAGAAACACCTATTGTTTTGGAAAATGCCATAACTTCTTTTGCTTGGAAAACTGCATTCCATAATATGAACCTCTAGACTCTTTGCACTTAAGGGCCCAGCATGTTTTTGCACAAACCTTTCACAAAATGTGTATTTAATAAATAAAAAAAAATGAAGCTTGAAATTTGATTCGGAAAAACAAGTTGAAGTTAATTAAAATGTAACTTCCACTGTGTTATGTTGTACCAATAAAGCAAAGAAAAATGTTGCTATATTGTTCACTTATCCACATTTCAGGCCAAGCATGTGTGACTTCTGTGCTCACATGAAATATAGCAGTTATTTCTCCAGCTCTTGCACCGAGTCGAGTTGCAACCACAGTCTCTAATAATAAACTGCATTGTTTGTGTAAAGCAACTTTCATCGTGACGCAAACTTACATTTTCCAGCAGTAAAGTTCCAGAACAGCTTCTAATAACTTCTGACTAATTTCTCATAAATCACATTTAGAGTTAATGTCTTAAAATCTGAGAAATTATTGCCAAGCATTTCAAGGTCAGCAAGAAAATATTTAACTGACCTTAAGCCAAGAGAAAAAAAAAATACTTCAACGTTAAATGTAACATTTCTAAGTGTATCTTTCAACCCTCATGAAAACGGTGAATATTTATTGAAATGCTCTCTTGTTATATTTTTTATTAATGCTATTTATGGATGTTGGCTACTTTCTGTGAAACTAAAGTGCCAAAGACAAATCTGATCCACAGATTTGTCTGTAGCTGGGGTCAATCAAATTACCAGGAACACTTGATCTGACTAATCAGATATTTGCTCTCAGTGGCAATCAAAAGTCTGTTGGTAATCATGGGTGTGTGATGAATTACAGCTTGCTGCATGCTGAACTCAAATACTCTGTGACTGGAATAAGAACAGGACAGCATCTTGTCCTATAACTAAAACTAGGCAGGAATTACTTTTTAAAGGGCAGATGTCAGGTGAGGTAAATCTGGGCCAAATATTAGTTTTGAAATTATCTGAACTAAACAATTTTTTTGGAAGAACAGAAGTGAGATTCCTACACTTTAAAACACCTAACTATTATAAATCACAGTTGTAATTTTAGTACTGCAAGTCTTATTAATTTAGCAGAATGATTGTTTAAAATAAACCAATTGCAACATGTTAAACGGTTCTGTTTAGTTTAAATGTAATAAAACTGTAATTTTTACTAGAGAGCTGATCTGACACCAGCCCAACCCTGTGCATGACTGATATGTAAACATTGTGATAATCAGCTCCATACCTGTATAGTGTCCTCCATGCATTCCTCCATGATGGTTACACACAGCATAGAGGTCGTACAGGCAATCTTGCGGGAGGAGTGAGTCAGCAGGATGATGAGTTTGGCCTGAAGGCTGTTTCCGGGAAGAGGAAGAAGACCCCGAATGCAAATTCTTCGTACTTTGACTACTCTTCGCTACATGAGGGGCCATGTTCAGCGCGGTCAGGGGGAACCGAACCAGGGTGGACAGCTTGTTCCTCCGTTCACCAACCTGTTGGAACATTTCATGGACATTATGGAATATTGTTGGAGAAACAATCAATCATTTCTGATCCTGTATTAGATTTTTAAAGCTTTTTTTTAATTTATGCTCTGTAATTTTTAAAACATGGGGCGTCCTGATTTGGGGTGTTTTATTTCCAGACCCAGCATGTGTTCTTCAGTTTAAGTACTTGCCAATACAGAGTACAGATAAGTTAACAAGCTAGTACTTATACTACACCCAAAAACTTTTGAATACAGACAAGAATACAATACAGACACAGAGAAAGATATGAGAAAATGTGTCACAAAGTTGCTAAGAGTTCTTATAAAAATGTTCATTATGTTTTTGCTTTTATAAAATCTAAATCAAAGCATATAATTTAATTTCACCTTAACTTCCATGTGGCCTTTGGAGAGATTCATAACCAATTTCAGAAACAAACTTTAACAAACTTGTTATTTTATGTAAGTGTAATAACACATCAATTGAAATGAATGCTTAAATCAACACCAGTAAATCTCTGTAAATTAGATCTCTAACGAGGTTTGACAGAACAAAAGCACCTTTTGAAAAAGCATATTTTTCATTAAGCCTTTTGATCTGTAATTTAATGTAATATTCTAAGCTTCAGTAAGCTTAGAATCATCATCATTAACAGAAAAGCCTTAAACATCAGTCTATGAGCAATTTCTACAAAGTGTTTCACTTTAATCAAATGAGCTGTTGAAAAACAAACTCTAATAATCCTCAAATTTGTTGAGATGTACATACAGACAATATTATATAAATACAAAAAAGTTCATGGAAGAATGAATTACAAACATATAAATTTGAAATGTACCTAAACTTACTTTTAAACCTATAGAAAAACTCCTTTCAGAAGCCACCCCAGCCTGACTGAAAATGTTGCTGAAGTCTATAAAAACGTTGGTTAAATGGAGCCAACATCGTGAGAGGTCCGACAGTACCTCTCATGACGTACTGTCAGCAGGAGGTGTTCCCCCGTTCTCTGAGCTTTCAGTAGATTTTCCTAATCACATCTTCAGAAAGAGCCTTTAATTCAAAAAAGAGCTTCCATGGGGACAGACTGTTCCTCCAGTTTGTCTCCGATTGAAATCATGAAACCTTACAGCCTGAGTTGTTGCTTTGAAACACAATAACTATCACAACCTGCCTTTGTTTTCTCTTCTCTTTGTATAAAATGGGTGTACCAATACACACATGAACATCTTTTTTTTCCAGTAACAGGATGTTCAGAACACAAGTGAACTTCGTTTATGGGTCAAAAAACTCACAAGTGCAGCATGGGGCCGGATAATATCATTTGCATTCAAACCCACGAAAAGGCTTTTCAACAATCAAAACAAGATTGAATAAAAGCATGATTAACTTTCTGGTTTTGCAGCACCATGTTTTCACAAGTCATGCAGGTCTAATTTAAGGCAGCAGGCGTTTCCATCCCCAGCCAGACTGCTGCCTGGGGGCAGGGATTGAAAAAAAAAAAAAAAACAATGTCCAGACATAGCCAGACACGGTTCACTTCTGTCAAACCTGAAGCTCCAATGTTCTGTAAACACCATGTGGTAAATGAACATGTTGTGAAGACCCGGCTGCTCATTTCTAGAGGTAACACACCAACAGTGTCAACTATGATCCCCCAGATTGATCCCGGCTCCACACTGAGGATTGCTGGCAGAAAAAGAAATCGGTAACTCCAGTATAAGTAAAAATAAGCTTTCACTGCATGAATGGCAAGATTTTTTTTAATGCTATTGAATATAGTTTTTAAAGATAACCAAAAACAATCAAAAGATTTACAAGAACTAGAGATTAGAAATCAGATCAATAGTCACTCTTCACTCAGTGGAGGCAAACAGACACACCATTAACCCAAATAATGTAGACAACCAAACCAACCTGGTCTGTGTCGGTGATTAGACAGAATACAGCACAGATCAGAGAGGCAAGCATGATGTCAGGATGCATTAATAACAACCTCCATGTCGTTAATAAAACTAGGAAAATGATGCTGCATATGCTGATAAAAACCTGAAGTGGCACGGAGGACAGGGACAACGATCTCAGATGGTTTGTTGTGTATCATCACATTTCAGGCCAGCAAAGCTCAGCAAGAAACTGGGGAACATTTTTAACAATCTAAAATATTCCAAAAAGTTTCTATGGTTGCGTCACTCGGATCCTTCCCAACCAAATGCCTCACTGCGAGTCATGATGGCTGCTCACAAGTACCTGCAGAGAGTGGTCGAGGTAATTATCCAAACATCACTTCCATCACTACAGGATGTCAGCCTCAAAGGAATAAAAAGCAGAGCCGCAGCCTCATCATCTGTGACCCGGTTACCTCTAAATGGGAAGTTCAGAAGTCTGAACTTGTCAATGATGTAAACGCAGTGAATATCAAAGTCATTTTGAAACAGTTTGCAGCTCTCAAAATAATTGCTGGTATCTATAAAAATACAAATTTAGTGCAACTTCCTCACGTTTCTGAAGTGCAGTTTCGGGTGCTGGGACTCCCATTTTGGTAATTCCTGCATTCTCCATGTCATCTCCTATTTTATTTGTTTATTTATTTCCTTTATTTAACCAGGTAAAACCCCATTGAGGTCCAGATTTCATTTGCATGAAAGATCTGGGTAGAAAACCTGCAACTCACAAGCTGGCTACTCGAAAGAGAAACAAATTAAACCACATACACAAGTTTAAAACAAATTACGACACAGTGACACCAATTAATAGAATCATGTTGCTTTTCCTTAAGAACCGCATGTGAATTGCTGCAATGTGTTCAGATATAAATTTGTAAAGAGTCAGTTGAGCTTTAATTTACCTTTTCAATGTGCTACGTCTTGCTTCTATTTTACATTTGCAATCGTGCAAATCGATCTACAACCTCCCTCCTGATGTCGTCTGTCGTAACCATTTAACACCTCGTTCTGTTTTGTTAGTTTTAAACTTCCCTGCTTTACTCTACAGGCTGAAATTCTGAGAGTGATCATTTGTCACTGCAAATATTTTTCAGTCTGAATAACATAATGATTACATTTGTCGAAAACTTATAAACCAATAAAACTGCATGGGGGGAATGTTTTGTTTTTAAACTCAAAGATATTTGTGGGTTTTGTCTACTGTTTAATTTGTTCCTTCAGTGTCTTTCTTTTTGACTGATTGATTCTTTTTGTATCAATCAGGTTTTTTTGTAGCCGCACAGATGGCTAGCCATGGGGGTGCGTTCAAGTACCACTCTTGAACAACAGACTTCATATAAATCTGGTTTTCTAACATCAACTTATTGTTCAGAAGAGCAACGTTAATTATTGACTTGATTGCAAAAACTCCTAAATTCAACCATTTGTGGTACTGAAATTATTTTCTAGTAAATTGGTATTCTGTCAATGAGGAAAGCTGGTCTCTTTTAAACTGATGATTCAAAACGATCAATAAGCGTTTTGTTAGCAGTAAACTTCTCTGCAGTGTTGTTCAGCTATAATCATGAAAAATGGCAAAATTGCAAGAGGAGAATGAAAAAAAGATACTTTACACTGTTTGCACAATTATTAGCGAAGTCTTATTCTTGATCATTTTTTTTTTATAACTCACCAACTATGATCTTGGTTCATCCAAAAATGTTAATAAGCCTTAAACATAAAGAAAGTAAAAATGAGGTTTTGGCCATTTTAGAATAACATGTTTGCACAATTATTTGGCAACTATTATTACACAGAATAATCATGAAAAAGATTTTCCCATCTCACTTTCTGTATGTTTATCTGTTCAAGTAAGAACTGATACTCAACATTTTTCAATAAACATTTCACGTTTTAAAAAATAGTGACAAATAAAGCCATCCTTGTTTTCCAGTCATGGATTCAGTCAGTTTATTGATTTGATGAAGATCAAGTTTCTGTGGAGAAGCAACCGCAGACTCTGTTCAGCGAGTTGCTTACTTGAAGTGGAAATCTCCTTCTTTTGAGCGCTCAATGGGATTCAGCTCCTGAAGTGGTGAAATTGCTTACCTAACAATTGAACAGTGTATAAAGCAAAAATACCAACATTCATATATCTATGCTTTTAAAGCAGGCCACGCTTCCATCTCTGAGGAGCCGGCTCTCTGATGTAAGGTCGGTGAGTATGTTTCTGTCTTTTATCTGCTGCACCTCATTTGGCTGTGCATATGCATCTTGCAATTATCAGACATACTGAAGTACTTACTAATGCATTTTAGACCTTTAAAAGATATGGGCTTTTTTTTAAGCAAAAAACCCCGACAAATAATCAAGGCAACAAAAAGATCCAGCTTGATGACCGAGACAATCTTTTGAATAATCTAAATATAGAAGAAGGCCAACAGAAGACACTAGTTAAAAGCACATTGGATGATCATTTTCATTGAGCAAACATTGCTTCTGTGGTCTCCTATATCGCTGCATACAGTGGTGCAGATTGGTGCTGGTCATTTTGAAATGGGTATTAATTTAAATAATTTCAAGATATCGCTATATTCCTTTCAAAACCAAGTCAAAACAGCCCTTCTTAAGAAAAGTAGTTTCTGAAACCCACCATTGAGAGAAAAGAGATTGAAAAAAATCCCCCTTTATCTAAACAGCAGCTCTGAATAGCAAGAACCTTTTATGCTCCGCTTTTCCAAAAGGACATTTATCGGTTGCATTCGGTTTATATTTGTCAAAAAATGGACAAGCTTTCAGAATCACAGGGTAGTTTTCACTCAAGCCTTGTCCTGCAGAGTACGCTGCTTATATTTATTCTGTTCTCTAAAAAAATTAGATTAATGTAGAATATGAAAAGTCCTGAAATAAAATGCAATTTCCTTTTTGGATAAATTAAATATATATTTTTAAGTGAATTACATGCACTATTATGCTCTACAGAAAGTTATGTAGCAGTGCAAATAAGGGTTAAAATGTCAGACACTTGGAGATGCTGAAGGATTAAGCTAATCACAAAAACTAAACCAATGATCCTTAAAACATGATCTCTTTATAAACTGAAACATTAAGCTTCCATCCCCAGGCAACCATCCCAGCATAACGAGAGAATGACTGAAGATTGTTTACAGCTGGCAGCCACTGTCTATTTAAAAGACAGCAGGAAGATGCTTTCTTTAAGAAAAGCAAACCTGCTTCTTGGCTCTTAGCCTAATTAATTGTAGCATTTGAAGATCTGACTGAACATTTGTACATTCTCACCTCCCTCCCCACTCCAACCTACCGCCTCTCCCCCTCACACACACACTGTCTTTCTATCTTTACAAGGACTTTGCATCGTCTCACATTCATGTTTTGTTCATTTCTACAACCTAAAACTGACCCTTACTCTAAACTTCACCGTTACCAGTACATGCTTAACTCCAAACATAGCGCATAATCTATTCACAGGTTTTTCCTAAACATAACACCTAACACAAAGACAGCACTTCTTGTTATGAGGTCAATGCTTTATTTGGGCCCCATAAAGAGTAGCGTGTTCTCAAAACATGTCGTATTTCTTGGAAAAATTGACTTTACATGATGAGAAATGCTAAAACACAAACTGGCTTTCATTCTGACACTCTTTCTATCTCTCAAGCAGCGGTTATACTTTGATGTAGCAGCTAAATTGCGAGGCGTCTTAAAGAATGTCACTTTGGCATTTCTATTCTCCTTAGAGATACTTGGCATTTCCTACACTTCTATAGTTACAGGTAGATGATGCTACAGATAAAATATGTATTTAAACAAGTGGTAGGAGAAGAAAAATGTACAGAGGAAATCAACGTGACAGAAGATGCCCTGCTTCTTCTGTTGTTGGTGGCAGAAAGGGGAAGTGTCATGCTCTCCGCTCTCATTCTAGCACATCCTTAAAGGAGTCCTGTATCCCTCTGTGGTTGACTTTAAGAGTGCCTTAGTTAATTTGATTGATTTGCTGAACCAGGCAGGCTGAAGGACCTGATGGCCCTTTTGGACTTCTCCGTAATCCAGTCCATCTTTCAGTGTGAATTGAGAATGAAATGCGTCTTATGCAGGATCCGTGGGTAGTGGATCTAATCCCCCCCAAGGCCCACTTTCACAAGCAGTGAAATGTTCCATTTCACAAGCAAGACAAATTGCTTGGATGAAATTAAGAACTCTGCTTTCACCTAAAGTAGAAAGATGATGCTTTCTACTTCTGAGTACAGAACTGCTGCTGCAATTTCTCTGCAAGCTGAGACACACAATTGATGTTGCTGTCCAAGTATTTCTTCACAATAGGTGATCTGGCAACATGTAAATCTCACTGAACAACATTTGGATTGAAGTGCTTCTGGAAAAGAAAGATGTAAGAAATACTCTGAATAGTTGAACTTTGTGGGAACATTCACCAACATTCAATATTCAGAGTTATACCGAAGCTCACAAACCAGGGGTAGGCTGCATAAAAAAGACAAACTGTGTTATAACTGAGAAATCACAGCAGAGTAAATAATGGTACAAGTTCCTGAACAAAAACTAATGCTGAACACTGTCCTGGGACAGTGTTCAGTTTAGACAACAACTCTTTTTCTATAAACTTTTGGCTTCAGAGAGGAAATGTTTGCTTCTTAAGGGACAAGAGAGAGCAAGATTTATTGCAAATGAGACCTCTCTAATTCTCTGAGCAACAGTGAGAATTAATCAGGCTTTATAGTTTGGATGGCAGCCAGTGGAAGGAGAAACATTTTGGTTCGTTTGAATCATCGCCAAGCAGGCCTTTGGAATAAAGACACAATTTATTGACATGAGGAAGAGAGGAGAATGCCTTCAGGATAATGATACCATAGTGCAGGGGTGGGCACTCCAGGCCCTCGAGGGCCGCTCTCCTGCAACTTTAAGATGTGTCTCTACTTCAACACACCTGATTCAAATAATGAGGTCATTAGCAGGACTCTGGAGAACTTGACTGCCTTTAGGAGGTGATTCAGCTATTGGATTCAGGTGTGTTGGACCAGGGAGACATCCAAGAGTTGCAGGACACCGGCCCTCGAGGACCAGGAGTGCCCACCCCTGCCATAGTGGGTTACAAACCCTAGAAGTGATGCAAACACATACTTACCTCTCTAAATTGCTCTTTTTTATATGTCATAATTGACAGCCACAATAACCTAAAAGCCTATAAAGAATGAACAAATTCCAGATGACCTTTCAGTTGATTTCCAAAGGAAATTAATAATTTGAAAACACACTTGTAGGAAACAAAAGAGCCTTTTCAATTAAATCTAACAAAACATGCATTTTATGTTTCTCAATATTAGACGTAGAAATTACAATAACTGCCACAGGCTTCAAAGGCTGAACAAATTTGAAAAGGAAGTTATTATAATTATGATTAAGTGTTTGGCCTTTAAATCAAGCAGCTAAAACAGATCTGGTGAATGGATAATTGTGTTCAGTGTCCAAGTAACTCAAAATAAAATTGATAAAACATTTTTTTTTTTTTTTCTCTTGGGTATTAAATTGTTATGCGGTAATGACATGATATGAGCGATGAAGACAAAGTAGTTTGTTTATGTCAAAGCACCTTCAGATTCAGTATTAGCGTTTCTTTGGTTGACTTTAGCAACATTTTCTCTGCAAAATTTAGTTCTGGACTCTCAATTCCTCATGAGGGCATTTTTATTTATTTGGGTGCACGCTTGGATTTACATAGCTAAACACTAAAAACTGTCTTTAGCAATTTAGCAAACGCCTGAAGGCTCTCCATAAAAATGTCTTTTTCATTTTATAATACAAACTAGAAAACCCCTCAGACATTCACTTTGATGCTTTCTTTTTAAAAATCTACAGTTTTGTATTCTGCTTTTTTGTTTATATATGTACAATTGCTAAAAGTTTTGGCAATAATAAAACCTTCTGTTTTCACATCTGCTGTAATTAATCCTCTGTATTTGCTGAACAATCAGAAAGCGTTTTATTATTTGTTGTATCCTTGAATCAGTGATGTATTCTTCTAGACAGAGAGGCTCATTCACCAGTTTTCAAAGTTGATTAATTGAATCTGCTTCGATTAGTGTAGCTGTTTTCTAAAATATCAATAATGAGCTAGCACAGCACAATAGAAGGAGTTAACAAGAGGGGATGAACATTTTTAAAACTGGGGACCTGGAAATATGCCATACAAATAAATGTGGAAAGAGGTATTATGTTTGTGCAGAAGTGAATTATTGACAATTTTAAAAATCACGGAAAGTTACCAATTTTGCAATTTTTCAAAAGTAAGAAAAGAGTTTTGGTGCAGATTCTCGTGGATGCAAAAGAGTATTTAATTAAAAAAAAGTCAGGATAATTTTAACAATAACAAAGTCCAGAGTATATCAGAGATGGAAAAGGAAAAAGGACAGTTGGAATGAATGTAGCATCGAAATGCAGATTTGATCAAGTTCAAGGAAATATTCCTGAGGAATAATTCATAGAAATATCAGAGGAAAGCTCAGGCAGATTTATAGAAAAACAGAAATCCTAATATTAGCACACACAGAATTGGAATCTGTAATTATATTTCAGAATAGCAAATACCATTGATCTGAGCCAATTAAGAAATAAATGTTACACAAATTCTGAACAAGTCAGTGGATTAATTAACTGTACTGTCAAGCAAAAAAGAAATACTCTTCAAACTAGTTATTAATAAAAACATGTATTCACCACCTTTCTTGACAAAGCAGAAATATAAAAAGTGTAAAGGCTTTAATGGAGGCAGCGTGTTCCTTAATTAAAAATCACATTAATGTGGTTATTAATGTGATCTCATTATTTGAAATCCTGCCTCTTTTAACGGCAAAGGTTTTCTTTGTTTGGAATTATAAAGCAGGTGGTTTATTAGAAACAAAAAACAAAACATCTTGAATATAACTAAATCTGGATCTGCACCCAGCTTAAGAGCAAAACCACAAGGTTGCAGTTTCTCCTAAACTGAGGTAGAAACTGCTGTACAATGACATAATTAAAGTTTTATGTCACTGCATTCACAGGAAATTATTGCTTACTGTGTCAAAAATTGGAATTTGATAAAATGCGATGGATCACATTTTAATCTATTTAATTAGATTAAGCTTTAGGTGTTCAAGTACTATCAAAAGTAGAAAAATATAAGTTGGGATGTCATCACAGCCACTGATGTTTTTAGCCTTCACAAAAGGAGATATCTGACACACTTTATGCATACTGCTCTTTATTGGCCCTAAGGTTCGACTTTGTTGTTGGTTTAGCCTTTACTTTTAAACTAATATGTGTGAACTAATTTAATATCCCAGCTCTTTTGCAAATTATTTGACTTTTACTCTCTTATGTTGTAACTTATTTTCCGTTTACTCAGCTGAAGGAGCAAATGATAAAACTGTCATGGATTTGATCACATGCTCAAACACATTGATTTGTGCATTTATCCAACAACATGCAATTAATGTATGCTAAATCACAGCCCCCGTCTTCATTATGAGCCAGTTTTAGCTTCGCCTACCTGACGGAAGCGCTTGAGGTGGAGGATGAGGATGTCAGGCAGCGTCCACAGGCTCATCTTCACCATGCCCTGCTGCAGCTGCTTACAGTGTGGACACTTCCAGGCGTCGTCTGGAGCCAGCTGAAATCGAACATTGCAAAGTTTTGGACGCTATTGCTTGTTCTCAGTCTTACAGTTAATGTGTCAGTTTT
The DNA here is from genome assembly GCA_010277015.1 of Poeciliopsis turrubarensis. Taxonomy (NCBI): domain Eukaryota; kingdom Metazoa; phylum Chordata; class Actinopteri; order Cyprinodontiformes; family Poeciliidae; genus Poeciliopsis; species Poeciliopsis turrubarensis. The sequence continues at coordinate 2,472,889 of VMRN01000040.1, forward strand.
ACATTATGAGCTTTTAAACACAGTGCAAAAGTTTTACAAATTGCAAACTGTTTTAAAGAATCTGTGGGCAATGTAGAATATCTGACTTGTTGCTATAATGTGTTTTATTTTTAGTTTTTTCCAATATCAAGGAGTTTCTAATGACTAAAAATAACCGACAAGGCTATTTTTACATAAAAAAAAAAAGAATAAATATTTTCAGAATCCCAAAATGAGTTGTATAGAAGATTTTATCATATCAGTATCCAACGATTTTAGTGCTTATTACATTTATTAGGCTTTTCAGATTATCTATAAAAAACACAATTCCAACAAAGAAGAAAAAAATATATATACTTCAAATATTGTCACCTACAAGGTATGTAGCAAAAACTTATTTAAGATTTATGGACCCATTGCTCAGCCAAAATTTCCTGGACCTTTGTTGAGGCTTTACTGCAAAAACCATTAAAAGTTTCCTGTTTTCTTTTCTAATCTATTTTCAGAACCTCTCATCACATCCCTGATTTTCTCTAGTTTTAAGTTAAGTAGTTTAGTATCCCTGAGCTCCCTAAAACAGTGGAAGCAAGCTTTGTCTACCTTGACTGCAATAGTTAAACAATAAAAGCAAACTTGAAAGTCTTTAGCTCAAAACCTAGCATCAAATGGCAATTCTGCTGCTGCTGTTTTCTGCTCCCTTGTGAACAATTTCAAAGCAGCAGGGGAATGTTTCTGTTGACTAAAGCAGTCGGGGAGAGCCGATCCAAGAGCACAAATAAACTTTCTCTTAGAATGTTTATTGCTTCTTTTTTAAATGACATTCTGAAATGCAGAGTTTTGTTCAACACAGTAGAGGCTGAAGTTGTTTACTGCCATCTTTCTCACCTGTTCTTCTTTGGTATAAAGCTGGAAGCATTCGTCCAAGGTGCAGTTGTGCTGCTGCAGGTGTTGCTGCTGCTGGGTCCTCACACTCTCTGCGTCTTTCACCACCTCCTCATGGATGCTGCCAAACAGACTGAAGCAAACACAGAGTGTGTTGTTGCTAAATTGTGTTTTCGCTGTTAGAATCAGTGGGAGTGTATGTCTGCACCATCTTACAAAGATAAAACTGATCAGTCGGTGTTTTAGCAAACAAGACCCCTCTGGAGAGCATCACAAATCGCTCGTGACTTTGTACTAACAGTTAAACTTTAGCACAGCGCTTACCGTTCTTTAGAGCTGTGGTCCCACTCAATAACAAGCTTCACATGAGGAGGTCCTCCTGGCCCACAAAACTTTAAAGCTCTGCAACAGAAACATGTTTTAATGAACCTGGTTTGCACCTTCAGAATATTTTTTCTTTGATAGTTCTTGCAATTTTGTCACCCAAATATTTCAGATCACTAACTTTATCACAAAAAGCAAGTCTTATCAATGTTGAAACTGCTTTCAATTATTATTATGTTTCAGTTGAATATAATTTTAATTCATTAGGAAATATGTTTTCCAAGCCAACCTGTCCCTGAAAGTCTTTGACATCAATGAGTCCAGAAAAATAATCTCAAAGACATTCCTAAGGCTTTGCGGTTCCATCAAACCCCAATGAGACCAATCATAAAAGTTTCCTCACAATGTTGTTGCTGCATAATGACCTGATTCAAACCAGTATATCGACATCTAAATGACTGAATGAAGGTTGCGCCAAAGCTTCAGCGGCCTAGTCAATGTCCAAAATGGCTCCAGAGATCACAGTTTAGGAGATTAATACTTTTTCCTGAAACATTGTTATAAAAAAACAAAAACAAAAGAAATTTGTGAGTACAGGAAACGACCATCTGTCAAAGCTAAACAAGAAAACAAGCTTTGATATTTGACAAAGTCTTTTTATTTTACCAGACAAACTGGCCCAGTTGAGACCTGCTCTATCATGATGTTCAGCATTCAGATCTCACAGTGGGGAACGACTGTTGTTGTTTTCTACAGCTCATCAGCACAGCTTTTATCTCAGGGACGATAATAAGAATCAGTATTCAACAGCTACACAGCGTCATATGTTTATCTTACTGGTCCAGGAAGATCAAGGAGAATATTGGCAAATTTGTCCTGCAGATAAAGATGTGTTGAATTTTCAGCATATACACACATTTATCCCTCAGTACAACTTTTTGCTTCTGTTCAACACATTTTCTAAATGCATAATGTTTGCTCATTTTACCACTGCAGTGATGTAGTCAGATAATAAAACATCTTAACTATCTGAGGCAAAATTTGGTCAGCCATTTTTGTAAACATGTTTGTTCCTAACTGATACAACTCTGTGTATCCAGTAAGATTAAATCAGACCATTTTATTGATGTTTTAGGTACGTTGAGATCATCAAACTTGTTATTTTCTCAGAGGCAGAATTAATAGGGAAAGTTTGTAAATTTTTTTTTTTTTTTGCTTGTTTTAAATTCAGATTTTTAGACACATTAAAACTACAATCTGAAAAAGCCAGGATAGTTTTGTTTAACTTAATTTTGCTGTGAGCTTCTAAAACTCAATTTACGTAATTTAGTTTAATGTTTTAGTCACATTTAAAACAAACAACAAAAAGGCAATAATAAAGTACTTAAAACAATAATGAAATGTACAAAAAGAATAACACAAGTTAACCGTCTCTTATGTTACTGTCATTTATCGCCAATGAATCACCATGTTCATTAAGTTCATCCCCAAGGTCTTTTTAGCTGCTGCCTTGTGTAACATATATACGTTTAAATTATATTTATAAGAGACTAAACTTAATCTAAGCAAATCATTTTCATTCGAAGTCACTTCAAAAGTTATTCTTCATATAATTAATTCAGAAATCCAAAAATCAAATAATGGTCTGATGGAAATAAATTCTCTTTGAATCTTAAACTAAAATAATTTTCTTTGGAAATTGTGAAGAAGAATTTGCAAGTATAAACAACTCAATGTGCTTAAAAGGAAAGTTGATGAGGTGAGATTTCTTGCTTTTCTTGGTCTTTTCCTGTGTAACCTTTTCATTTACATGCTGTAGAAAGGCCAAGTATGACTGAAAACCTCCCTACAAAAATGTGAAAAATGTGCAGCAGTTTGTATTATTCTTTACTCATCATCATTCCACAGAAAGCTGGACCTCAGCTGCACTTTGGATTCCACCAAGAGACAAAGGGACTGTTTCGATTAAACTGTATAAACTAGTAAAAGGTTAAATAAAAGACCTAACTTTTTTTTTTTTTTGCCTTAGTAAAAGTAAAAAAAAAAAAAAAGTACACAGTTGCTCTGCAACATAATTGAGCTATTTTGCCAAGCAGAATGGGCAAAAATGATAAGCTCAGCAGACATGCAATTTCCCAGGTGTTTGCTAATTGCTGCTGCTGCTAGTCTAGGGGAGCTGAGTGCGGACAAGGTGTCCACAAGGAGGGGTGCTCTGAGGCGGAGGCTTGGCTGGGGTACTATAGATCCAAGGAAATATACTTTGTGGAAATCAGGGCTGCTGTTGTGTGAGCAAGTGTTTATATTGGCATGAGAGAATAAGGAATTTATCAAACATGGATGAAAGAATCAAAGCAAAGCTTCAGGTCCATTTTTGATGATGTAATGGCGTCACAACATGATATAAAGCTAAAGGAATAGTTGATTTGGATGTTAAAGGATGTTAACTTCACATTAACATCCTTCCTTTAATATCTTATTTATGGTTCAGCTCTTTCTCTGACATTTCCTTGGTGCTTTTAGACTTAAACCTTTTTCACCTTGTTTATTACCTCTGATCTAGTGCAATTAAAGTTCCATGGTTTCAGTCGAGACTTTCTGTTCAAACACCAAAATGAAAAAACTGTGTGATTTTCTTTGCTTATATTGACTTGTGTGGGTTTGGAATGATTTTGAATGATGAATGATGTTTTCATTTATTATCAAGGCCATCTCGGTTTGAGAGTTTCCTTTAAGGATACAAGTCCTGATGTTGCTGAAGCTGCTTTACCTGAGTGTGAATCTGTTGCCTACCTGTCAACTGCAGGGTGGCACAATGGTCGACTGTCTTTCGGGGACAAGTAGCTGTAGGCTGCGGATCCGCCAACCACTCTGACCTTAAATTCAACGCCAGCATTCTGCAAAAGGAAGCACAGACATAATCACTCCAGCAACATGGAGGAAAAAGGGAAATGAAGTTTGGAAAAGGTATAATATGCCTTTAAATCTCGATTAAAAACCCCTTCCTGTTTGAAACATTGATCAACATTTTGATGTGTAACGGTGGCAATTATCGACTGTGTTTAATAACTTTATATTTTTTGTGTGTTTTTATGATGTAAACCACTTTGAACTGCCTTGTTGCTGAAATGTAGCATTTCCAGCACATTTCAGCACAAATAAACTTGATTGGTTGATCGATTGAATATTAAGTGGAAGTAACATTATAAACACCTGTTTACAATTTTACGTGGAACTTGATGATGATCTATATATATTATAATTCTCCAAAATAGGTCCAATATTGTAACAACAGGATACACTGTCAACAAGTTTGGATACTTTTGCCTGGTTTTGTACATAAAACTTTATTTTTTTATTTTATTTTTTTGAAACTGATGATTGTGTTTAAAGTCAAGTTATCACTAAAAGACTTTTTTGGCGCCATGGGGCTGTTATTTTTCAGTCTAACCAGTTTGCTTCACATGAGAGGAAGCTTTGAAGTCCTAGTGGTGGGTTTTGAGCAGGGAGTCGCACTCCACAGGGGTTTTCCATCGGATCTACCCCCTACCTGCCTACCTGATTTCAACACTGCAGCTCCAGCTTTCATGAGGAGAAGCTGCTGATTTTCTCCATGCCTCTTCTCTCTCAAATCTATTACAGCATTTCATGCTAAGAACAGTTTCCTGAATCAAACACGCCCACGAGTCGAACACCTTAGAAGCTTTCACACATAATTACTGCGGACATCAATTTAGCCCTCAATCGAGTTCACATTACGGCAATTAGTCGGCAGTGCTATAATCGTCAGTGAGGCAGAACTACAGGCATTTGTTAACATCAGTTAACAGTACAACGCAACGCTGTGAAGTAGATCGTTGGCAATCTGGAAGAAAAATGTTCCTGGCACAAGACAGTAAGAAGACGAAGTGAAGGTTATTCAGGAAAAAAAATAGATTATTCAACTGTCTCAGTCTGTTAGAAATGAAATGCCTAAAAGAAACTGAAAAAAAGTTCAGCTCAAAACTTTATTGCAGCCTTGTGGATTAGGTTTCCATGGGAAATGATTGTAAAAGAAGTTTTCGGAAGACCACAACCCTGAAATCCTGCTTAATTTCTGAAGATTACCAGTACAAGCAAATGTGTAATTAAGATAAGATTTCTGAATAATGTGATTATAATATTGATTATGGTTAACCTACATTTTCCTCATTCTTCTTTTCCATCGTTACACTTTCTGTGAAATGAGCACCTCAAAAAGGAAAAACACACATCTAGTTTGGACATGGAGGCCAGATAAAGATCATCCGACTGGTTACGGTAATAATGCAAATATTGTTGAATATTATTTTTAATATATATAAGAATACTTAGAGGATGTAGCATAATGTCAAAACTTTTGTTTTACATATTCGAGGGAATGGGAGGAAGTGTAAACTTATTTATATTCCCGCTGTCTGTCCATGTGCTCTCAAATCACCTGCATGACCTGACATTTACCACATGAATCTCATACAACATTTGCATACATGTAATAGGTAACAGGTCAATATAATATCTATATACATCTAATAACAGTGGCTAGAACAATCATTATTAAACAAAAAAAAAAAAAAAACAGAAATGAGCAGCAATTGTCTGGTAAACTGAGAGCTTTGCTTTACTATCACATACAAATAAAACACTCACATCACTGCAGTTGCAGAATCAACTCAGTAGATGCTTTATGAGTAAAGAAGCAGGTCCTTCAAACTGTGATTTGTTGGCACTGATTGATGCATTTTGAAACTGGTTTCCCACAACGTTTCCAATAAACTAATGGAAGAATCAGCGTCATATAATTTAGAGGAAGTTGCAGCGCTTCCATCAGCATCACCATGAGGAAAAACCTATAACCATCTGAATTATTTTCATGGGTGTGTGAGTGCATTTGTGTATCTGGGGAAGGTGCGTGTGTGTGTGTGGGTGAACTTGTCACCTAAAGCTGTAAAGGTCAAAAGGATACAAAGTTTGCAACACTCAGCACCTAGGAGAGGCCACACAAAATTATCCCACGGGCCATGAATGGCCCCCCAACTGCACTTTGGATACCCCAGATTAATGTAAATGGGGAAAATGTATTCACAGATGGAATGTGCTCTCCATCGATGAATCAAGCTAATGTTCTCAATCTTACAAACTGCGAACAGAAACTGTGGCCAAGCATAAAGAAAAGCAAATTAATCTGTGAACAGGAGCCTTGGCTTTATGACTCTGAAGGAGACGGCCCCATCTGCTCAACTTTACAGGCTGAGTGCAGAAATGGCACTTCAACCTAATGACTAATTGTGCAGAAGAATTTAGGAAAGTGTTTTTTCAATGAGCCGGGAGTTCAACGTATTTTTTTCAGTGTATATGATTTATTTTCCTTGATAATTTTCTAAAACCACATTTATGGGCCGATGTGAATGTGAAAGAAACGTCTATTTAGAGGAGCTTATTTTTAACACACTTCCATTCCTCTTGGTGACCCTGGCAGGAAGGACACAGAAAGAAGCTCTGAACACTTTCAGCGTATTCTCCCTCTGTGTTTTTGAAGCATTTTATTAAATCGCGTAAATAAAGAAATTTAAAGCTGGTTAAGTCGATTTCCTGATTTGAGTTAAAGCTGTATTTATTTCCCTGATTTTAATAAATCAAAGCTAGCTACAGAAACATGATCAGCACACATTTTCCTGCAGTGCTTCCCTTGTTAACTCATTCATTGAGTACACATGAAAAACCTGTTATGATCAACAGAATAAGAGCTGATGTTTGACAGAATGCAATGCTTTTTAAAATGATCTGAGTTTAGTTAAACATTCATTCTGCTTTCAATCGTAGATCAAGAATTAGAGCTGACTTAACGTAGCTCAGATTACTCAAAGGCAGGAAAACAGACCTTTACCAAAGATACAAGTAGGCTGCTAACTTAGGCAACCTGTCAGTGTGAACTTGTTTCACATCAGCAGCAGTCAAATGAAAATGAGGATGGCCATATACCTGTAAATGTTTTTATTTAAAAAATAAAAATAAAATAGGCAAGCTCTATCGTGTGTATTCTTTGCCTTTATCATGACCCAGCTCCCAGTTTCAACGCTTTGAAACAAGACTGGAAATAAAGAATGGAATAAAAGGAGATGATAATCATGAAAAGAACTGATTCTATAATTGGAAGGAACTCAAAACATTTTGGGGAGTTTAACACGGTTTATCCTAATCCCAGGAAGACTTCATAGGCAAATAAAAACTCATCAACAATAAATATACTGGGGCACAAAGTGTATGTCTGATGATGCTTATTTCACATTTCCACCTGCCTCCTCATGTGCGTAGCTAAAACCAGCCCAGAGCTGTAGCAGGAGGTGACTAATGTAAATTACTTTGGTTAGATAGAATTAATTACATAAAAACACTTTTTAAAAATAAATCCTGGCCTTTAGGGGTGTTTTTAAACCTTTTTAGTGTGCTGTAAATTTCATTTTAATTTTTTTATCAAACTCCTTCCTCCAGTCAATCACTTTGCGTCACGAATGCAAGAAAACCCACTGAGCTACCAACCCTCACTGATCATTTCACTGGTATTTTCTAATTACTTTCAGGTGAATCAATGATTCTTTCTTCGAAGCATCAAACTTCAAATTAGGAACAAAATGAGGCAAAGGAGCGTTTTGGAAATATTACTGGAACCCTCACAAGTATTGAGCACTTCCTCACCACAGAGGTATTTTAACTTTTTTCACATCAAAGCAAATAACTTTTAAACTTCTAATTCAGAGCAGCAGCCATGGATTACATGGTGTATAGAAAATGCAGAACAAGACTCCAGTACTGGAACGTATATCAAAAGTTGGGGCTGCAATGTGCCAAACCAACCACATGATGGCACCAAAACACATTTGATGGAAAACGTAAGCGCCGACGTAAACTCCATTGGCAATACTTCCTGGATGTTGATGGTCAAAACATTAAACAAAGGAAAATTTTAGGAATGTTTTCTGTGTTAGGTTTTGTATGAAAATGTAAGATTTTAGTTTATTCATTTCTCTCTTTTTTGGTTTAAATTATTTCTGTCTTTTTGTTAATATTTTTAAGATTTCAGCACATATTCCAGTAGGTGGCACCACAACACAATGCTAGGAGAGGGCAAAAGCCAGAAAAGTTACCTGAAAAAAATTAACACAATTACAGGTGTTCTTTAAAAAGAAACTGAACTAACAAGAAAATGCGATTTGAGTCTGGTTGATTAATTGTTTATTGTAGCAAAGATTTTTCCTGGCAGTGAATTTTCTTTGCAAAAATCTGTGCAAGAGGCTGCTCATGTGAAACTGTCTATTGAACAAACAGAGCAGTAATTTGTGGCTCATAAGCAAAAATTAAATATCTTCATATAAAGCAAAAGAAGATTTAGCTTCTAATTTAGAGCCGTCACAATTTGCAGAACATTATTCAGACAGGAAGGTAGAGGAAAAATTTTCACATGAAACAGCAGCGGATCAGAAACCAACATGCTGAGATTAGAGGATGCACAGAAGCAGCAGGAATTAGCACAGTGCAGGTTGTACAAGAAACCAAAGGAAATCGTCTTGTTTTCCTAAACTGCTGCAATGACGTTAATAGACCTGCGCAAATTAAATTTTTGGTGCAAAAAACTTTAAATATTTTATTATTTCTTAGCTAAGTTTACATTAGTCCATAATATTGTTAATATTTTTGAGCAACAAATAAAGTTTGTACGACTGAAACTAAAAGTGTTAAAAATATATATATATATATATTTTTAAATACAGCTCTGGAAAACATTAAAACTACGAGTTTTTCTGATTTTAATTTTTATAGGTATATGTTTGAGTAAAAATATTGTTCCTTTATTCTATGAATTACTGACAACATGTCTCCGAAATTCCAAGCAAAAGTTTAGTATTTATTTGCAGAGAATGAGAAATGGCTAAAATAATCAAGAAGTTGCAGTGCTTTCAGATAACAACAATATTAACAATATTTTCACTCAGGAAGACTTCAGAAATCAATATTTGGTGGAGTAACCAGGATGTTTTCATGGTGCAGGGGTCTCTTAAATTTTTTTCCAGAGCTAAATAAAAGAGGTCCAACTTGTGGGTTTAATTTACATTGCATTTTCAATTTGGCTGTCAGAAGTCAGTGACTGTGGGACAATGAGGAGAGCGGGGTGGCGTGTTACGGGTTGGTGAGGGTGTTGCAAATACCTGAGCCTGGGATCCATTCAGCATGAGATAATACTGCTGGCTGAGGATGCTCTGCTGCAGCTGCTCCCAAGAGATATTCCTGTCTTCAAGCATGAGGAAAGGAGGCCCAAATCTGAGAAGAATAAAGGAGGATTTTGAACGTTTTTTAAATGTATTACATAAATAAATGTTTATATATGTATATATATATATATATATATATATATATATATATATATATATATATACCAACAATATGCATTTTTTCTATTTTTTTCCATTTTGAATGGTTTTCTTTCCAAAGTTGAATTTGTAAAGAAAAGGTTTTCCAAGTACGGCCTATCCATGCATTATGTCAGATTCAATTAACATGAGAAAACAACATTTTGTGAATTTACCATATCAACCTCAAGTGAAAGTATGTGCACAATGTATACAATAAAAGATAAAGAAACCAGCTAATATGTCATTAAGTCTTAATAAAAGAACATTTCATCCCCTGAAAGTGCAGCTCTGGCTGCCTTACACATCTGAAGTGCAAAACATTCATTGATGTTATATCTGCACCAGCTGAGGAGTGGAATGCATTATGTGTTGAGGGGATGGAGCTGAGATGATGGGAATGTAAGGAGCAGCTGTTGTTTGGCGGATCGCTTTATAAATTGATAAATATAAGTTGAATGCGGAAACATCTTGCTGATTCTCTTTGATAGACTCAGCTTCCAAACACAAACCAGAGTAAGTAAAACAAATTATTCCTGCAGAAACATAATATTTAAAGTACAATTATCAATTATTTTTAGGATGAGTTGGAGTCCAACAAACTAGAGATTCATTTGGAAGCCAAACATATATTTTTTTCCAAGAACACCAGTTAAGGTTGTTTATTAAAGTGTCTGAAAATTCTTGGAAAGCTTTTCAATTACACTAATGCAACAGATTTTTCCTGGCTATTTTTCAGAGGCACGTTGCCTAAACTGATGACAAACTTGAATATTTACAACTGGAGCATAACTGAGCCTTGCTAGTGGTTTGTGAGCAGATGAGATTTCAAATGTCAGATCCTGACATTATCCCGCTTTTGGAAGCATCTGCAATCTGCTCTCGTCTAAAACACTATCCACGTGTGAATATTGCATTCATGTTCGCACATTTGAAAGCAATAACATCACACCCCAGAGGAGCAGATGGTGTGAGAAACTGGAGACAAATACATCTGGCTCTCCATCTGTTAGAAGCAGGTTACACATTATTGATAGACACAGAGATTTTGCTGTAAATTAAGGACAGTAATTAAATGGAAACTGCTCAGCTCCCAGTAATTTTCCAGATAACACACAATTACTGCAGGAATGCTGCTAAGACTTCTAAAACAACACCGTTTAGTCTTGTAATGACACAAGATTTACAAAAAGAACAAAGACTTAAAGCAAATAATTGTGGATTGTGAAGCTCAGAAAATGTGAAAATGTTCCCACCTGACGTCTTGAAGGTAAAATGTCAAAAAAAAAAACAAATGGCAGACTTGAGACGTTTATCCAGTAAATTATGGATTGAAAAAAAAAAAAAAAAAAACAATAAATAAGTCCATTATCCCATTTTTTCTTGCTTACCTGGCAGCTTGTTGCCCAGACCCAGTTGTATTGCACATGAGCAGGAGAACCTTGGAGGAGCTGCTTTGATTCAGGTACTCTGAGGAGAGCCGTCCTGATGCAGGTAACTTCTGACCATTGGGCCCTGTGGTGGAGGAGTATGGAGATGATGGGAGGCTGTGGTGATACCCTGAGGAGAGCAAATGAGACACAGACAGCTGCAGAGGTCAGATTTGAAAAAGTTACACAGCTACATCAACTTCCACCAATATGTTTGAAAATAAAACAGAGTTGACTGCATCAAATCATAAATTTGCTGCTTCAAATAACACGACACAGAATTTATAAAAAAAAACAAAAAACCCAATATTAAAGTTTTCCCGTGTCAACTAGAAACTTATTCTTTAACATTTGTAGGACACGTTTATATGATTTGAGTATTTTCCTGTACAATAATGACAGTGAAGAGTCCCTGCGTCCTCAGCCTGTGGGAGAAAGCTGCACAAAGAGGAGCTAAAACTCTCACCATTACAAATTATAATAAAAACAAAAGATATAAAGAATTACTACTGAGCTTTTGTCTGCACACACTTCCCTGGAGCTGCACTGAAATATGTCATGATCCAAATTAATGAGCCATATCAAAATATAAGACTTAGCAGGCTTGTATTTGCATAGCACTTTTCAGAACAAAGCAGGTCAGAAATGTTCTTGGAAAGCCATAACAATAAATCACTTTTGTAGCCATCTAACCTGAGTTAACCTCATGCTGGAGCTGCATATTAGGGCTGTCATGAGGAAACTACAACTAGAGCAAAACTTAAGCATTTAAAATCAAGTCCTAAATTATTCATACCCCTTGCAGATCCTTCATCTGACTGAAAGTAATATCACATTTGCCATTTTCTAATGTTCTGATTCAAATCAGATGCAAAATTTGTGAAAGGAGGTAAAATGGCAAGGATACCTTCCAACTTAAAACATCATCAAGATAGCAGCAAAAATTGGATTAGTATAATGCCAATATGTTTTTTATCGATTACTCAGAATGGTTTAAACAATTTGACATCCTATTTTCTCAATGTAAGTAAATAAATAAATAAATCCTATTTGTGTGTGTATATATACTTTGCTTATAATATACTTTGCTAATATTATCTCTTGAAAGACACCTGTTGTATTTCCTGCCAGAAACAAACTTCCTGGTTGAACAGAAACAATCTTTGATCTGTCAAGGGCAACAATATTTTTGGCTAATCTATGTAGGGCATTGATGTTATTATCTGTACTGCAGTTTCAGCCACTAAAGTTATTTTAGCCAAAGGGTGTAACTCTAATTATAGCAGAGTTGACATTTTACCTTATGAAAACTTTTATTTTTTTATTTTTTATGCAATTCAAATGCATTCTTTTCCATAAATACAAAACATAGACATAGATATGCTATTCCAAAATGTCTTCTGGAATAGCAGAAAATTAGAGGGTTAATTTTTTTTCCATGTTTATGAGTCAGTGTTGTGTAACTCACTTCATTTTACAGACCGGTTTCATTTTGTGAACAGTAATTAAAAAAGCGCATATTTTGGTTTAGTTATGTTCTCTTCTGAAGCATATCTCATTTTGAGATGAGGAAAACTGGCGAACAATTCTTACACTGCCACACTTCAAGTTGATGACTTCATCCACCTTAAGTATTCATGGTATTAAAAAGGGATTTATTTCTAAATTGATAGAAATTAAGTCAACAAATCTGGTTGCATCTTCTGTAGTAATGAGGTGCTCCAACTTTGTTTTCTTTTGTAAGTTTAATGTTGCTAATCAATTAATTCGTCTAAGAGCTAGAAACAACCTATTTACCTCTGTGCTTTCATTTTCAGCTGTGCAGCTTCTTGATAACATAAGAATCAATAAGATGTGCTCTTTTTGAAAGCATGCTCAGCTAAGATGGACGCTGGGGCCAAAATGTGAAATTGCTTCACAAACATGGCTATCTAACGTGACGTGATTGCACAATGGTTCAGAAATAGTTTAGAAAAATGTCTATTAAGGTAGAGTTGCCCTTTTGTTCTTGCGCACCCTGAGGACCTGTAAAAGGAATTGGATCTTGTATCACACACTTCCACGCAAACTAAAAGACGTGCCACTGTGATTAATAGCTGGGTAATAGCTGGAGGGGATACAGAAGGCACAACCTCTCGTCTCCAAGGAAACATAAACTTTGACACTATCAAAAGGACTTAATTAGACAGTGCTTGTTTGATCCCCAACATGCAATTAATCACTGCCATTTTTCTCAAGAAAACAGTTTAGCATGCACACACAGAAACTGAATACACAGAGGTAAACAAGCATTAAGAGCGTTTAGGCTGAATTGTAAAGGCTCAACCAACGTGAGCACACACTTTTTGAAAGCACAAATATTTGTCTAAAAAAAAAAATCTACTACCGACAACATGAAAAGAAAGGAAAGAGAGCGTTGGTTTTCTAATGAAGGTAAGGTTTAGTGAAAAGTGCAGAGGCATTTCCAGCTACACAAATAAAATCCTACAACTGGCTTCACATTAAAATGAAAGGGTTAGTCATATTACTACAGTAAGTTTAAAACTTCTCCAGTAAAAGAATTTTGGAATGACAAAATCAATTAAATTTATTTTGGAGGCGCTTGTCACCATGAAGTTACACGTAATCCATGTAAGAAAAACAAATAAATACATAATGAGATTCAGAGCATGAAATGGTAGCCAATCTCCATGTAGTATTTAACTATCAGCACACTTCCACAAATTTGACTAATAGTTTATTGATAAACTGAAAAAAAACACCCTAATAATTAATCCTTGTAGTACATCTATATTTTATAGTTTTTCACCACTTCATAGCACACTGCACATAGTTAACATGATTAAAACCACAGTATATATCTTTAAAAAATTAATTCTTATTACTCTCAAAAAATAGTGGTTTAAAGTGACAAATTGCTTTTTTTCATTTCAGATAAATTACTTTACTCTGTTTAAGAGAGGACATGATCTAATGACAAAAAAAATAAAAAATTGCTAATAGCAATAATGAATCTGTGATCAGTTGGTAAAAAGCAACAAAGGCAAATAAGTCAATCTGTAAAAAAAGCGGTGGGGAAGCTAACGTGGCTAAGTTACAATACAATGTTGCTAAATAATTTATTTGAGCCATTTCTTATTTTATCTTGTTCTATTTTTTCTTCTACTGGAAGTTTACTGAAATAAAAAAAAAATGGAAATAACTTATTTTCCTTCAGGGGAGAATTTCAGATACATTTATCTTAACATTTAAAATGTCAGCTTCAGTGTTTGTTTCAAACTTTTCCATTAATCCTACATTTCAGAGAAGCCACAGCATTTTTCCTCAGTATTACAAATCAAAGCCTCATTGTTTCACCCTAGATGTGATTTTTATCATTGTCCTGACAAACAGACAGTTTCAAAGTTCACCAGTACAGAAAGATAATGTTCGAATTTCAAATGAACTTAAACAACAAAATACCTCCACAAGGATTGTTATTGCAGTCAACTCAGTAATTTCTTCCAACAACTTATCAGAAAAGTGTTTTAAAACCAAAAAAAAAGTGTTGGTCATGCCTGATAGGCAGTGTCATTCCATCCACAGATCCCAGGGGATAATGTCAGAAACCTCCTGCCAGACTCAATCTCACACTAGTTTTCTCACCCCTTCTTCATGAGATGGGCAGATGAGAACTGCAGGAAAGCAGAGGCGTCAGAGCAGTGGGAACAGAAACAAGCTAACCTGGGAATGTTAGGGAAAAGGAATTTGGGCAAAGGCCTTTAAATTTAAGAAATAAATAAATCTCACAGGCGTGAGATCATCTAAACAGTTGATGAATTCAGTGATCACTTGACATGAGATTAGCGTTTCTTGTTTCCCCCCCCCATCATAGCTGGTAGCATCTCCATGAGCTGCAATCTCTGATCTCTAATTAAAAGATAAACAGTGGGCCTTAAGTGGACAAAGCTGAACTAAAGGGGAGGCATACATGAGAGAAAGGGAGGAAAGAGTTTGAAGAACATTTTAATTATTCTGCAGTCTGAATTTAGAGTGTATGACAAGATTAATTGAACAAGGCAAAGCAAATGAAGATACTGCGCTCCTTCTGGCATTCATCTTCTCTTTACCTCATCATCATTCTCCATTCCTTCACTTTGCTTACGACCGAAGGTTTGAAATTTATTGACTCTCAGTGAAAAACTGGCACACAGTTGTGTCTAAAGAGGTCAGGCGTTTAAAAACCAGACGAAATAACTACCAGAACAAAACATTTTGTAATGTGATTTATATCTCGTTAATCTCTGGACATTTTTCACATTCTTTAAATTAATACATACGTCCGATTTTCTTCAGCAATGTGCTTCGAAAGGTTGAACTCCTGGGTGACGAGGAGGACCGCACAAACTCAAGTGTGAGACAAAGGTGACATTGAGAGTGACACTGATGGAGTGACTGAGGAAGTGTGAGTGAGGCTGGGACGCCTGCAGAACGCACAAACACCATAACCGGCCCTGACCCACACGAACACAACCACAACATGCACCATGAGTGTGCCCCACACACCAGCACAATTATGCACCTAATTGTTACAAATTAAACTAATATAAAGGGGGAAAAAAGGCAGAACTATTTGAGGTAAACTCTCTTCCATCAAGAGGAGATGAAGTCACAACATTGGCAAAGGCTTTGACGAGATTTAACAGTTTAAAAATCTGTTTACTTGTTCTCAGTTAACTTCACCACACAGTCACTTTTAGCTTACGGGAAAAAAAGAACCACCTGTCAAATAAACCAAATTAAAGTAATCAGGTAAGTCTTTGTTTATGATGCATGTGCGGACACCTCGACAGAAGCACACAGACATTTTACAAAAAATACAAGTGAAGTTTGGCTTATATATGTTCTTTCTTTTTCTTTTCTCGCGGCAAATGTTCCAGATGCTCCATGTTCCAGAAATCACTACATGACCTAAGGGACCCTCCAAGCTAAATTAAAGAGCATGGCTGGTTTCTGAAAGGTCTTTATGATGCATTAATGTTCAGAAGGTTACAAAGTCCGTATCATCGATTTCAAACTCTTCTGTTTGTCGTCACCAATGTTAACAGGTGCACAAGGTCAAAACAAATGCTCTAAATGCAGCTCAAATGGAAGACCCCTGCAAGTGGTGTGAAAACAATTGAGCAAAATCACATCTCAGGATGGCTTACTCCAGGACAATTTGATGGCCTGGAGGCAGGAAGCACTTTTCTTCTATTTTTTTTTTTTTTTTTTTTTTTTTTGCTGACAGCAGACGTGCGTAGGAGCAATTAAACACACCTGATTCAAACCTAATCTTTTCTCTCTAATTAATCCAATTTCTTTATGTTCACCTATCCCTCAACTGCATCCAGCTCATCTCCCACTCCCCCGTTTGATCCACAGTAAGGCGGCGCAATGTTGCATCACCAGCTGCTACGACATCTGCACTGCATCCATGTATTAAATGAAAACAACACATGAGAGCAACAAAGCTGTAGTTATTTGAATTGCCCTGGGAATTTTGCACTTAGTTGCATCATGCCTTAAATATTAACCCAGCATTCCAAAACCAGTGAGGTAGTTTTTGTATAAGTTACAAAAATTGTGAAAATATGCTGTTGAAGACACTCGTGCTTACCTCTTCATTAGAGTCATCCAAGGAGTAAAGCTCATTAATCTTTCATGCTGTCCTTTTAGGAAACATTCAGTTGAGGGTCGTTGATTTATCCGTGTTCCCGAAAAAGATTTTAAAGATTTATAATAAAAGGGAATGGAATGATTCATAAAATACAACTAAAGAGTAAAAGGTAGGTTCTGCAGTATCCGTGTCTGTTGTATACAGTCACTTAAAGAAGACTTTTGTCAGCATTTACATAGTTATAGGTTTTACTTTCTCATTTAAAGAAGAAAGGGTAGGCTGCAGGTGATTTTAGCAGACCACACTACCCTTAATCCTCCTTGGAGTAGTTGGAGTCATTTTCCCCTGCAGCCTTATCGCTCCATTTATAATATACCCAAATTGCCTCCTCAGTTATTGAGAATGAAATCGGATGCGAGTCTGGTGCTTACTCATTTAATTATTTTTGTTTTTTTAAATCACATGACTGCCGGCTGTCGTTTCCCCGAAACACAAAACCTCATTACTGCACCAGACAGCGACGTTCATTCAACATCAGCCAAACATTTAGTGACAAGCGCAGCCACTTCAGACAACAAAGGAGTTCACTTTGTCCAGCATCGCTAATACACAATTCTACTACAAGATGTCGAGGTTACATAATTTTCTGTCATTGGAGGACTATTTATTAGTTCTGCCACCACCGTTTACTGAGAGATAAACTGGATCAATTTAACAGGAAATATGATAGTTATTGGTAAATTTGTGTGATTCAACTGAAAAACAGGAGCATTGTTCCTTGTTTATTAATATATTTTATTCATAGAACGTAGAACTTAGCACTAATGTCCCAAAGCCGCCGTTCGCCCTCTTCATAAAACGGTATTGATATGTTGACATTTCTGCAGAGAAGCCTTTAATAAAAAAATC
Source organism: Poeciliopsis turrubarensis (assembly GCA_010277015.1). Classification (NCBI taxonomy): domain Eukaryota; kingdom Metazoa; phylum Chordata; class Actinopteri; order Cyprinodontiformes; family Poeciliidae; genus Poeciliopsis; species Poeciliopsis turrubarensis. The sequence goes on from VMRN01000040.1 coordinate 2,490,471, forward strand.
TCTTTTAGCCTGCAGGGCTGCAATTTGACAAGTAAAGCATAATTTCATGGAAGAAACAGAACAGGACAAGGGTTAGGAAGATTTATTCCACACAACAGAAGAAAATTATTATCTGCTATGCTCTGTGTCTCCTCCTGCTGTTAAGGCTCATTTTCAGTCATATCTGGGTTTCCAATTTGAAGACGGCAGATTGTGTTTCTGGGCACACTTGAGTTTGGCTGTAAGTTTTATCTTAGAGGAAACTTGTAAGACAAATTTCTAATCTTTCACAGGACTAAATGATATGGCAACACGTGTGAAGCCGATCTTATCTATTTTGACAAATGTCTACAAATCAGCCGCTGTCCTCTTCTGCTCTGGTGTGAGAAACGATTGACTGACAGACAATTTGACTGTCTGCATGTTCACAGTTAGCAATATTCAGTGTTGCCAACTCAGCAACTTTCTTGCTGCATTTAGCAACATTTCAGACAAAGAAAAATAAAAATCAGTATCAGCCAAAATCACAATTGGCAGGTCACCCCTGAGAAAACAGCAATTAGTGCACCCCTAGTATCAACTGTGTAATAAAAATAACTGAATAATTCCAAACTTAGACAGCTTCTAAAGCAACTATTTAGCAGTTATCTCTCTTTCAGTGGATTATTTGCAATAAAAGTAACAAAGTACAATCTATATCTTTGTATAAGTGGTTTATCTGTGGAAAACTCAAAAGGTAAATACATCTGTGATGACTGCACTTTCAACAGAAACCCAGTCAATGAAATGGACTAGGATGTTGAGCCGGCACGCTGCATGTTTCACAACAAATCTGTTCATATATTCTGCCTGTCATGAAAATTTCATCTAGTTTGCATAATCTGCTTTAACGGTTTTATATTTACAACCCCTTCACTACACCTCATCGAACTGGACAGGATATCCACCATTTCCCACAATTCATCCTGGTGTTCAGGAATCAATTAATCAAATTCATATTGAAGGAGAGAAGATAAATGGAGATGCTGTAAAAATAAATGTATGTAGGGATGGATGCTATGTTAAACATAAAGAGATAATTATATTAACAAATGGACAGAAAAACAAACATTTCCCCATATTTTTCTTTTCAATACAGAAACCGCAGTTGTAAAATCCTCTACCTAAATAAATGAAATAAAAACACAAGCTTCCCCAGCGCGACTGATCACCGTTCACATGTGAGACAAATGTCCTGTTTTTGGAGGAATAAAGCCGAAGGTACTTCCCATGTGTCAGCGATCCATAACTATGTTAAGCCTGTAGTGTTTCTCCATGGTTACCAATCACTGTTAGCTTGTGGCAGGAGTTTCTCACACAAGCTCTAAAAACAAAACAAATGATGGACAATAGCAGCAGACAGTCAAACCCCAAACGTCTGACAAAATGCAGAAACACTGACAATTAAAACGAAGAAATTATAAAATGCATTCGATGTTTTCATTTTGTTGTGAGAAGCAGCCTACTCAACTCCAAATATTCAGTAGAGTGATAACGGTTTCACTAGTTTTCATAGTTCTGACTTTCTAAGCATTCCATTTTAATATACAAATGCAGTTTATGATGGATTTACTGCCAATATTCCCGTGTGGATCAGGCTTTAGATAAGAAATCTGCAAATAAAAACACCAATTGTGAAAAGGTAGATGGATGAATGGCGGGAGGAACTGATTGATATGTGGATGGATGGACTGAATGAAAAGATGGGAAAACCTTTCAAGCAAATGAATAACTAATTGGCTGGTAATTGTTTGACATTCATCAGTGGTAACATCCTCTCCGATGAAACAGAGAGGATGGATATCCATCAGTATGATTAGTACTAAAGCAACGACAAGTGCACGTTTTTACAGTAAAGGTGTAATGTAAATCTGGAAACAGTTTCTACATAGAATGTCACAAGAGTCAACTCAATGTAACGCACTTCCATCTCAGGATACGAAAGCATGCAGCTAAGCACTCTGGGAAATAGTTCCCACTCCTGTCTTTTTCTTATTTCAGTTTTTTTTCCCAAAGTGCTACGCTGAAAACTGCTGTAAGTTTATCTTTCACAAACTCACACATTAAGGTTCAAAATCTAAAAGAAGACAGTAGACACGACTGAATGCGACTGAAATGTTTTACAGTGTTTTGTTGGCGCATTCGCTGCTTAAAGAAGACCGGACTTTTGAGTTATGTTTTCATCCAACTGTCAGGCAAATTTAAAATGTAAGAAAGAAAATGTGAGTTAGGTGTGTTTTTCATGACTGGATTGGAGTGACTCAATCAGGCTCTGCAAAGTGTAACTTTGTCAGATACTGACATTACACAAGACTGGAAGTAGAGGTTGCCAATTAGCATGGAGAGAGGTTTTCAGAAATGGGTCGAGCAAGTTGTAATTGTTATGTCATGTCAACCAGTATATCTGATGCTACATACTAGAGACTGAAGTGCACTTCTAATCCACAAACACAACAGAAACAAGTCGTCAGTCACGAGGAAAATGTTAGAATCTGTTCAGCACATCTGTTTCCATCTCCGCTTTAACGTATTAACTCTTCTGAAAAAGTCAAACACCACTTCAAGGAGGCTTATAAACTGTTTTGCTATAAGCAAAATTTAGGATATTATTTCAAAATGTGCTGTTTCAATCAATATTTTCTAATGCAAAACTTAAAAAAAGAATATAAAAAAAACATTTGTTAATTTCACAGTAATTGAAACTAAGGGGATCCGATGGGATATTTGTCTTCGGAGTGAAAGAGAAGTAAAATCTGAAGGAGGAGGGAATGCATCCGAGGGTGTGTTTCTGTGTTTTGCTTTATTTCTTTTCTTTCTGTCTATAATCATAAGAATAAATCATGCTTGGTAAGACTTAAAATCATCAGATTCTGGTCTAACTGCAGCTTCTCTATTCATCTGCCTAAATTGTTTATTTAGTCCTGAATTTGAGGCCGACTTCACAAAACTTTCAGGCCGTCTAATTGCAACACAGAAAAATCAGAATCTCAGTGAATACAAAAAGCTGTTTTCAAATGATTGTTTGATTTATTAAAGGACAAAAGCAATCAAAACCAGCTTGACCCTGTGTGGGAATGAAAATGGCCCCCCGAACCTAATAACTGGATGTGCCATCCTTAACAACAACAACTGCCATTCAAACATTTGCGATAACTGGCTTAGCAGAAAACACTTTGATGTGATTCCCTCCCAGCGTATTTCTGCTTACATGTGCCAGTAAGGTCTGCCCTCAAAGGCTGAACATTTATGACCACCTACACTATAATTCTGGCAGATTTATTACTGACATGACTTGCTAAGTGGCATAAGAATAAAATGCCTCCCATTTTATTCATAAATCTAAGCGCAGTTTCTTTGTAGAGGCTTGTCCTTCTAAGAAGTTTAAAAAAGACGATCTAGATGGCTCTAGGATAACAACCTCTTACCCCTACACTTGACCGAAGTTTACAAGAAGTGTAAAGTTTCATGATGGTTATAGAAAACTCAAAGGAATCAACGCAAGTCTGTTTATAGACTGCTGAGTAACGGGCAGCACACCATCGTTTCTCTGTGACAGCGGCAGGCCGGTCCTCTTATAACTGTGAAGATGTTGCAATGTGTAAAGGCAAAACAGAAATGCCACCCACTGAGAAAGTTAAGAGCTTTTAAGTTTTTATGAGCAGAGAATTGAATTACAGTTAATTATTCTTCCTCAGTAGGAGCCGTGCTCTCTTTACAGCTTCAGAGAACCGTGGGTGTAGAGTTAAATGGCAACAACAAATTGACCACAGAGCGTACCACTAACATCGTCCCAGTGACTGTAATTACACAGCACCCCTGAAGTCTCTTTCTGACTCGGTCACTGATCTGTTAGAGAAATGCTTGTTTAGCTTTCAGATATAATGTTTGTTTGTCTACAGAATGAAAGTGAAACGGTCTTGATGAAGCAGGCTGCAGACGTCCCCCTGGTTTCTGTATGAGCAAGGTTGAAGTTGAAAAATAAAAGCCTGGAAGTGTAATAAACACTGAAATGTTCAGGCAGCACATACAAATTTCTCAACAGATGGGGCTGGAAGCATGATCTTTGCCCCACTATTGAACTTAGGTAAACTTATTTTATGACTAACATAAAAAAATAAAAAAATAAATAAATAAATAAATAAATAAATCAGTAAGGAAATTCAAGATTCACCAAGAAATTGACTGGTGACTGAGTTGGAAACTAAAAAACGTAAAAATAAATGTTAATTCGTAATTTGTGTGCTCTTCGTATCCAACAGGTTGTGCAGGAAAACCTGTTACTGACGGACTCAATGTGAAACACTTTCAGAATCAGTGAGGTCAAATAAACTGTGTGACAGGTTTCTAAAAAAACCATTTCTACAAAGGCATACAGCTGAAACGAGACACTTACATGCACAGAGGAGAAAGACGGACACCTTTTTTCCACTGTCTGCAGTTAACTTGGATAAAATTAAAATTTTAGGTAAGTTAAAATAACCAAAATATTCTGGTTTACTAAATGAGACAAATAATGTCAGAGATTTACTTATCAATGTCTTCAAACTCAGAAGTTTAAGAAAAACCGAACCTCTAATCCTTGGATCTCTATTATAAATAGTTTAAAATATGAATTAAACTAATTAACATGATACAGGGAAACTATAATATTAACTCAAAGAGATCAGCATGTTTATTTTTATTTTCTAAGGCACCTGGCGACAGAACCAGCTCTCCAAAAGAAAGAAAAGGAAGAAGAAAGGGCTTAATTCTGCCATTAACACATTTTCTACTGCTTGTTTAAGCTTGTTCAAATATTTTTTATTTTAACAACCAGATTTGTTTGTTTTTGCAGTCTCAATTTCATTTGGAAAATGTGCACACCTTTAAAAAAACCTGTGGATTATGAGGAATGTGCTTGATGGGACTTTGCTTGTCTGGTTTTGTGTACAGACGAAGGAGGAGGAAGAAGAGGAGGTGCTAGGAAATAAAGTTCTGGGACAGCGCAGAGACTTCAGAAATTTAAACTTCAGCGACATAAATTTAATCAGCAGAGGCTTTCATGTGAGATGTGACTCCAGCAAACTTTATATTTTGTATGATGCCCCCCATTCAGACATTAAATTGAATTGAATTTAATCTGTTAGGATGCAGCAGTGCATGACCAAACAGAATGAGAGCTCTTTCATCTCCAAAGTAAATTGTGTGCTTTTAGAAAACAAACAGAGTAATCGCAGTAATGGGCTCAATGAGAGTAAAAAAAAAACACATCTATAGATGTAATCATTAACTGAGACTGAAAGTTAATCAGAGGTACGAAGGAAAGAGGAAAAAATCAAAAATGATGGATGAATAAATTTGCACAAATAAATGGGTTTATAAAGAATGTTGCCAGGGTTACCTGAGTGAGGAGCAGAGCCTCCACGACTGCTGTGTGGAGGAGCCTGGAAGGCGTAGACGACGTCGCTATCGGAGATGGCGGTCAAGTCGTCGTCATCTGAAAAGGAACGCTGGAAGCCGGTGGAGTAAAGTTCGGACAGGATGACCTGGACCACAGATGGGAGGACATTAAATGTAAACATCAAATGTTTTTGAAACAGTTCTTATGGAAGAAACCTCAAGGTTCCTTTGTATTTTATAAAAAGAAAATCCCAACTCGAAATAATATTTTCTTTTTCCTTATGAATGGATTATACAGAGCATTGGCTTTATTGGCTCATGTTTTGAAAGACAAACAATTTGTTGGTGTGGCATCCTGCTAGGAAAGCCTTTTAAATAACAGCATCAACTGTTTAGGGAGTGCAAACACTGCCTTACAAGACTCCTTAACGTTTTCCAGATAAAAATTGTCAAAAGTCTCCATGGTTGTGCCATTTTTAAAATATACATGCAAAACCTAAAATAAGTCCAGCACAAGCATTTCTATTAATGTCAGGCATTAAATACAAAGCCCTCAAAAAGTGAGGAAGGAGGAGATTTGTCCTGTAACTGGTTTGAATCAGTGATTCAAAGCAGTTGCTGGTTTGAATCCCTGATTTATACAAGGTAATGGACTGATAAATGGACAAATGGACGAGCAAATGATGGACAAAGAAATGGAAGGAGAGACAGGATAATGGATGGATGATTTTGCTCTGATCTTGAACCATCTTCATTGCAAATGAAGAAGAACGCTCCAAACCTGACATGTAACATTTGTGTTGTTTTTTCTATCTATACCAAAGATCATAAATCATAAATAAAGTTTTGCTGTGACCCACAGGGGTCATTTTGCACCCAGCTCACTGAACAAAAATGACAAAACTGACACCATCCATCATCTGTAGCAACACAAGTCAGAAGCTGATGAATAGAAACAATTCAGGAACATTTTCTTTAGGCATTTTTCTGACCAGTCCAACGTCAGTATGTGTGTACCTGATCAGGAGCGATGTTGCCTTCTGCTGCTACCATGGCTCTCAGGGAGGATACAGAACCAAACAGAGGCACAGCAAGCCCCACCCGCAGGTACCTCTGACCCTTTGTGCTGAACACCAGCGTCACACACAGCGGCCTGTGGGGTGGAACACAAACACAAAGAGATCACACAGATAGCAAATGTGTGTATGCTTGTGAATATAAAGGTGTAGAAGGTGAAAGTATGGGGGGGGGGGGGGGGGGAGTAAGATAAATGACAAGGCACGGAAAACTGTTCAGCTCCTACAGTTCGTAGAATAATAAACCTTCATACCAAGGCCTGTCACACTGAGCAGGTTACATATTTCTATGCAGACACAGATACAGGTATTTCATAAATATTGTCAAGCAATGCACATTCACAGTAACTATGATCTGTCACAATGCCAAACAGAGATTAATGTGTCTGTGTGGGATGCAGTGAAGCCAGTGGCAGCAAAAAAAAAAAAATTATGTTTGTTCATGAGACATTTAGGCTCAACTGAGTCTTGCTCCTTAAAGAAATTCAACATTTAATAAAACACGACAGTCTGATTTTCTCTGTAGAAAAATCTCATTTTTCAAATAGGAACCATCTAAATCTGGTGAAAAAGCAGAAGAGGTTTAATCATTTTCTAGGGTTGACTGTTCTCCCATTATTTCGGTTTGCTTTGTAATGTTTTACAAAAACATTCCTACGTTCCTACTAGGAAATGTTTTTAAAGATACCGCATTACAGCTTCAAACTTCAGTGCATTTTATTGAGGTTTTATAAGATAGACAAAGTGAAGAACTATAAAATGAAAAGAAGAAAATGTCTATAAAACCACTTTGAAGTAAAAATCTGAAAGTGTGGAGTTAATTGAAGGTAATTTCTCCCTCATCTGAAACCCTTAAAGAAAATCCCACACAACCAGTTCCCTCAGAAAGTCACCTAATTTATAAATAGTAAATAATTTAGTTTCAGCTGTTCTGTGAAGGCCTCAGAAGTTCATTGAAGGACTTCAGTGAACAAACAGCATCATGAATACCAAGGAGAACAGCCATGAGGCGCAAATGGAACACAGTAAATATGAATGTAAATATTTTAGTCCCAAAAACTGCAATGTTTCGCCCTTTATGTAAAGCTCCATGTGGCTACAAGGTGAAAAATGATCAACATCAGGAACACACCACCCCCAAAATGTTGGTGGCAGCAGACTCTTTATAGTTTTCTTCAAAAAATAATCCAGCGATTGCTGATGTGAAGCTGGATGGAGCGAAATAAAAGGAAATTCTGAAAAAAAAAGAACATTAGAAGCTGCAAAAACCTTGAGAAGGAGTTTCACCGGCGACTCCAAGTCTACAATTAGTAGACGACAGAGCATTTTCATGTGCTGACCAAATGACCCAAAGTTCAAACATAAATAAAAGGAAAAGCCAAACATACCATAAAAACTGATGTACATATATACTCCACATCCAATATGTTCTCTTTTACGCGTAAGAATTTGTAAAACAATTCTTTCCATAGACGTTCAAAAGGATAGAGACATATCCTTGGGTCAACACCATTTGCGGTTCCACCAAGTATTTCCATTACAACTTGGAAAATCATACATCTTCTTCCATCCACTTCATAAATATGCACTACTTTGCTTTTGTCTATCACAGAACATCTGCAGGTCGGTGTTGCAACATGACAAATTATAAAAACGCTCAAGAACTGTGTACACTTTGTGTATATTTTGGACACTTACTTCTTTTCAAGCATTTTCACAATACAATATGCTCGACTAGACATGCACATCTAAATCAGGAGAGTCGTTGTCCAAAATGAAGTTTCTGTGTGCAGAGACATGTCGTTTTTACAGCAATCACCGACACCTCCAAAGATGAGAATGAAGTGAGGATGCTTTACTCGGCACAAAAAGGGACAGAAAGAAGGAAGGTGAATAAAACACTAACAAGTACGGAAAACAATAAGAAGTGGAGAGGAAAGCAGCTAAGATTATTATGCCATTTCACTGAAGATGAAGACTATGTAATCGCCGACACCACCACGACTTCCAATTTCCCATCATGCATTATTCAGGTGAGCACCGTGTTAGCAGTCACAGGGCTGACAGGGCAGACAGCCGGGGGGGAGAGCAGGATCTGAGCCGCTGTTTTGTTTAGATGTGTAACTTCAAGCTGAGGCACACGGGTGGAACAGTAAATAGGGATGTCATCTTAGAAATGAGGATTTTAGGCGCTCTAACTCTGCTGGCTCTGAGACACACTTTCCTCATCAGCCCACACAACTAATACCCTGAATTGTTGCAACAGCAAGTAATTAAATTATAGCTTGAGAAAATGTGCTAGAACATGCCCAGATGTAACCGTTACTAAACTATTTAATGCTTATTATGGTAAAAAATGCATTTCTACAGCGATGATGGTATTTTTCCAGCAATTCCGTTGATAACTCAGATCATCCAGCCGCCATCAATGTCTGCACAACATAGTTAACTCCACTTATAAAGAAATAGGCAAGACAAGTGTCACTGTTGTGTATCATTAATCTCAACACTTACAGACATTGTGGTTGAAAACATGTGAAAATTATTGCTTAACCTGATCTATATTCATATATATGATAGTATTGCTCTCAGTAAACTATATCATCACCTCAAAAAGTAAAAATTCCTGACACGCAGACTTAAATAATTCATTTGTTTATTTTTGATCATGTTGATGATTGCAGATTAACACTAATGAAAGGTCAATTATCTATATGGAAATGCAGGCCTACTCAAATTATTCATTCGTTTATTTTTAATCATTTCATGAATTACTATACGCCAGTGTAACTGTTTATTCCACAGTTTTTCCTTCCACTAAACTTTCAATGGAAATGACTTAATCATTCTGAACAGCCAAGCAGGTCATTTGCTGATCATGTTTGCTGATCGTCTTCACATAGATATCATCTATTCAAAACTCTATACCACTCTACAATGGTGGCCCAGAAGGTGTATTAGGTGTATTTGTTGGATATTCTGTAATAATTTGGGTTTCCAGATGTTACTTTATCCTGCAGGAAGGGCAAATGACCCTTCAGAGTTTCAGTTTTTGTGTGTCCTGTAAATATGTTATATGATCAGAGCAAATTCGAAATGGTTTGACTGTCTTCCGTTTTTCCTCCTTGCATACTGGCATTATCTGCAGCACCCAGCCTTGATGCCATGCTGGCAGCCCAGCTCGGCGTCCTCTCAGGGGGCCTCAGACTTATCAGGCATTCAGCAGGGATACTGCTGCAGCAGGACAGTGCAGTGTGCGCTTCTGGTCAACGTGTTGCCAGTAACGCCCAAACTGAACCAAAAAGAATTCCCTCCTGTGCTGGAATAAATTAAAGTGGCCAGAGCCCACACTGTCAGAGAACTGCAACTGCAGAACAGAGTTTGGAGTCAAGTCAGAGGAAGCCACGCAGAGAGGATTCAGAGTGGTGGCATCTGCATGCTTGCAGATAGGAAGATTCCTGGACGACTTGCTGCACTTAAATTAAGGAACGGAATGTAAGAAATCCATGTGACGTTGTTATTTATTAGTTGATTACTGAGCTATTTATTGCTAAGGGGGAATGTAACGTTATATAAGTGATGCAGACATCAAAGTTATTTCATATGTAAATGATGTGTAGAGATTTAAATACCTATGTGGTTATTGTAGGTGTTTAGTTCCCTACTGTAGGACAAGCTAAATGTGGGCTTAATTTGGAATACATAGTGGAAAAAACTAAAGCAGAACATGCAATACTGATGAAATGTAATTTTGCAGCACTTAATAAACTGCTACATATAAATTGATATTTAAAAAGTTCCACGCTATTACTAGTTAGTGGCAGATGCATATTTGCAAATAACTTGTCAGAACTGAGGTTAAAAAAGAACATCTATAATTGGAGGGCCAATGTTAAGTTCAGTTCAATTTCGTAAGTTGAATTATAACCTAAGGAAGTCGGGCATCCGACGAGCAATTTTGGAATTAAAAGCAATAGCAGGAACAAGCCAAAAGCATTCTTCATATAAATACTATGACAAATCTATAAGTTCAGTTTGTCTGGTGACCTTTGTGCTCTACTGCCTCATGGATCTATAATGTCTGTGTTTTAAAAGTTTGTCTTCATTGTTACTTTGTTTTCAGGTTAAAATGTCTTTATGTGTCAAAGTTACGCAGTCTGACTGCAGTATCCGACTTCCATTGCAGTAAAACGTGGAGACAACACACAGAGATTGGTCAGGGATTTTTGGCTACAACAGTTTTTCACTTAGTATGACAATGACCTTCTGCTGGAGGTGTGTAATGCCCATTATATGTGGTTGACAGCCTTAATAAGGCTCATCATAATTGCAATATTACCCTTTGTGTTGCACATTATACATTACCTGGTCTGTCGCAGGGGAAGCGGTAGAGAGATGCATAAAAATGGGTCAAAGGTGTTGCTTTGCTTAAGGCAGTGAGGGCATGTCAGGGAAGACCTGCAAAGAGACAAGAGACAGAAAAATTACATATTTCTCATTCGGCATAAATATCCTTTAGCCACATTTCTGTCAGCTTCTACCACTGACGCAAAAAGGGCTGGAAATTCTATGAACATTTAATCCATAAGAGCAGTCCAGTGGGCTTTGAAAAATATACAAACACTGTCGCAATGATAGCAATTCAAACAGCATCACTTCACCAAATTCTAAGTCCTTCCAGAGAGAACAGGATGAAAGAAGTATGCAGCCTGCTTGGAAAACCATAACAAAAAAAGCAAAGGAAATATTTAAATGGAGAGAAAATAAAAAAGAAAAGTGAAAATAGGAAAAACAAACACACTGACTACAAAAACAAAGGCAGAGGAAACCATTGAGAGCAAAGACAGAAGTTGTGAGGCAATAAGGTGGAAGGACACAAGAAAAATGAAGAGATGGTTGGCAGCAGGACAGTTGAGCTGACAAAAACTAGAAGGTAACGCTGACAGAGAAAAGGCCGAGATAGGGCGCATCAGGGTTTTAAAGCTGACAGAAGGGGAGATGATAAGAGCAGGAGACTGACAGGAGGATAGGAACCCATCCTGTGGGTTGCTATCAGAAGGACTCCACATCCTGACACTGTTCTCCAAGGCAGAAAGCCAAAACATTTCTGAGGAGGAAATTTCTTAGCAGCTAAGAAAATCATTTGGGATCTTGACAAAAGAAAAAAAAAGGAGATGCACCAATCAGCTTTTATCAATATTTGCTTTTAACCAAGATCTGAACTCCACTTTAGTCACTTTTGATTTTGCCAGTGAAATTAAAAACTACTAGGATTATGAATAGTTTTGGCCTTAACTCGATTCATATTAAGTTATTTCTCTCTTTCAGAAATTGCAATATGGCAGAACATGTTCAAGAAAAATAAACTTTTCCATTCTGTATTCCAGCTTTTTTAGTTCTCAAATAAGGAACTTGGTTTAAAGGGTTGTTCAGCTGGTTCATCAGAATCAGAAAGATTTTAGATAAAAAAATAAACTCACATGCTGGGTTGGTTTAACACATGATTATTAAATATACAATGTGTGTCACATTTTATTAATTTTTTTCCATCAATCACATCAAATAAAGACCTAAAGAGTCCAAAATCTTACATTTGCCTCTGGTTAGAGAACAAAAGCTATTATTAAGAAGCCTAGCATGATTTTCAGGGTCAAATGTTGATGATAAAAACATAACAATGACCGATCAATAAAGAAACATCGTATTATATAAACATCACACTAATTAAACATTACATTTAATAGTGTTAAATAATTTAACATTATTCATTTATAGTGTTAAATTAAAGCATAAACATATTTAATCTTTGTTCCAGCAGTTCTTTGTTAGAATCAGTTCTAAACAAACAGCTTTTTGCCTTCATATAAAGGTACTCTGTGCTTCTAGCAGTTTTAAGTCTTCTTTAGGTTTGTTCCAGAGTACTGGAGCACAGAAACTGACCGCTGCGTTTGCAGGTTCGGTTCTGACTCAGGGGTGCAGAATAGCCTTGAACCACAAGAACTGAGTGAGCCGCGAGGTTGAACAATAAATATTTTAAATATTTTGGTGCTAAGCCATTCATTAACTTATAAACTAACAAAAGTATTTTAAAGTTTATTCTGTGAGATACAGGGAGCCAGTGTAAGGACCTAACAACTGGGATGATATGCTCTGCCTTCCAAGTTTCAGTGAGAAAGTGAGCAGCAGAGTTCTGGATCAGTTGCAGCTGTGAAGAGACTTTTGCAGTAATCAATTTTACAAAGATAACCACAGTGACGAGATTCTCAAGATCTTGTTGGAACATTAGTCTTTCACCTGAAAATTCTCTTCAGGTGTTAGAAGGCCAACTTTAAAATTGTCTTTTTGTGACCCTGAATGTTAAAGTCCATTTCTACACACAGGTTTCAGCCATGATCAGTAGTTTCTATTGCTAATAACTAAAGATATACGCTGACTTTAGATCTTTCTCCTAAGGTGCAAAAATAATTTCTTTGGTTTTGTTTCTGCTCAGTTAAAGAAAGTGAAGGCACATCCACAAATTAATTTGTTCTAATCATCTGTTCAACATTTGAATAGCTTCATACTCACTTGATAATACTGTAATGTAGAGTTGTCATCTGCATAGCTTTGATAATATTATTGTTACATCGAAAGAGCAAAATTCATCTATTCTCTACATTAAACAACATTATGAAGCTTAAATAAGTTTTAAAAATATTTCTTTTCATTTTTTAAATCTAGAGAGTTTATAGGATTAGGCCATCATGACAGATATATTAATAATAGAACAAATCATTTTTATTGTCAGCCAACATTTGTGAATTTTGCTGTACCAAGCGATTGAAATTTAATCAACATGTTTAAAGTCAAAGTCATGCAAAAAAGAAAAAAAAAAAACATTTTGAAAGTAAAATGTGATGGTAAAAACAGGGTGTATTTTCTTAATGCTAACAGCAAATCAAAGCTTCAGTTTTTCGTAAATGGTCTCAACTTTCTTCAAATGAGTGGAAACAAAACGGAAGTAAATGGTTAGAACTTTTGGTTCTAATCAACTTTGATCTCAGAATGGATGAAGGCCATGTTATTCATCTGTAATCTTTTGAATTTCTAAGACTGTTTTTTCAATGTGAGGTTTTAGCAAAAAATCAACCCACTCAAAATGAACTTACTTTTGTTTTTAGAAGTAATTTCATTGAAGAAAACTACTACGTAAGAACGCTGCAGCTACCAAAGAACAAACTAAACGCCATAAGAAAAAAATGTACTGACACAAGTTGTTTTGTTCCTGTTGTGGTTCATTGAAAGAATTTCAATTTCTGGACACACACAGCAAACTGCTTTATTTTTGTTTGTTTCAATGATTGCGCTGGTTCTGGATGATGCCCAACTACCACTAATAAAAGTGTCTTCACCACAAGCGTCTTGAAACATTAGGCAGCGTCGTGCTGAATCCAACGAGCCTTTCCAAAACGCTCTAAACTTAGCTGTTTCACACAACCAGAGGAAGAGGAGTCATCGTTCCTAATTACTCATATTTATGATTTGACATAAATATGAGGAAACAAAAGTACAGTAATGGATTTTTTTTTTTAAATTCAGCCATGTTTTAAGCTTGGTAAGTGTAAAAACTATGTTACATTTGTTTAGGAGGTAATAAAAGAACTTAAATATGTTTGAAGGGGCCATTGACATAAAATTCACCAGATCTTGCCAAACACCCAATTAATCTAGATATAAAAGAAGATCAAAGCTAAATTACGTGAATTAATATTACATCTTGAAATCAGACATAAAAATTAATGATCTTCAGTGCATCTCTAAAAAAAAAAAAATCAGTAATTTTTAAGACTTTCCTTGTCGAAAAAGGCTAATGATCAATCAGATGCAGTCCCTGACAGAGCAGATTTTGGACAGGGGGAATCTAAACAAACCAAAAATGATAATAGTCTGAGCCAATTAATACTGACAATACTCTAAACCTCAACAAAGGTTAAAATCCTCCCTATAATAGGTACTGTTAAGCTACATTAATGTCTCTTTCTACAAACTCACTTCATTAAAACCTGCAGCTTATCAAAGGAAATCCTCACATCATCCCACTTCCAAAAATCAGAACAGTCCCTTCAGGAATCCTGTCATCTAAACACAATCGGACGAATTCTGGTGCTTCACCAGACATTGATGTTCCAAAACGGTCAGTGCTTGGAGAAGACTCCGAAAGTTACTTTTCTTCAATCATCCAGGCAGTCAGTCATGCATCTCTGGCTTTTGGACCATAGTATTCTGTCCATTCTCATTCTCGGAGTCTGGGAAAAGATGTCTTGTCAGGGGAAATCAACTCTGCTAGAAGGTCTGGAGAAAAGAAAAGTCTGAAAGTGTGAAAACACAAAGTCCTGTTTGTTGCCATTTTGTTGAGTTAATTCTGTACAACCATCAACATGTTTTATTTTGTATTCAGGGTTTTTATACCATTAGAATATCATACTACTCCATACATATAGATTATTAGACAGTCAAAATCTCAATCAGATTGTTTGTTCAGATTTTTATTTTCCACCACTTTAATCAGCAATTAGGAGTTGCAGTTGAAATGCAACCAAGTAAAAACATCTCCATGTTAAAGCTTTATTTATTGTTTCAAATTTATTTCCTCAAACAAAAAACAAACATACACTTTCAAAAGAGTGACCATTGTCCTGGCCACAGTCCCTCTAACCACATGCTAAGTGGAAAGCCATTAAGATTATTTGACTGACTTACTGGTTGGCTTATTGAAAAGTTTGTTTTTTGTAATGACATCATTCCACATCATTCAGTCTGAGTATGTTTGTACAAGGCCTGAAGATCACAGATTTTGAAAGTGATTAACCAGCTTGGCTCTTCACATATTAATGTGTGACTTCTGCATTTCTGCCTCAACATATGAAACTTAAAGTACATCATAATGTTTTTTTTCGCATGTCTTGTCCACTCTGTGTACAATAATCCCATTTTGTGTAAGAAAAAATGCTTTATAAGGGGCAGAATGTTTTCTTAATGCTTTTATATTTGCAATTGAGAGGTTATTTTTCTTACATCCGCTTAAGTGAAAAGTGCTTTTACTCCAAAAACCTTCTTCTCAACGCCACAATAAAATGACCTTCTTATTCACATGAAAAATAAATAATAAAAAAAGAAAAGAAAAGTGGCTATTTTCACAGAATAATGTCATGCAGTCACTGGCCAGCATCCACTTCAAAGTCTCCTTCAACAAGGGAAGCTGGTGTGTCAGCAGGAGGGTAAATGTTTGTGAAGCTGAGCTTCAAGGAAACCTCTGCAGGTGGTAAAGCATCAAAAATCAAAATGAAGAAGGTCAGTGTCTGGAAACACTCTTGGATGCTACTTAGCTGAACACATTGGAACGGCCAGACATTTCCATCAGAGGTCACCAAGAGAGCACCAAAGTCCAGCTGCGTATTTAGAAGAAACTATCTGAGAAGATGAAAGCTTGCTGTGCTATACAGAGAGCTGAACATGTGGTGTAAAAGCATGTGATGGGTAGAAAGTTGCAAATCAGTTAAACCATAAGCAACTGTCAATACCAACCTCAAATCAAGTCAAAGTTTATGTTTATATATCACATTTACAACAACCTACAGCTGACCAAAGTGCTTCGTAATAATTACAGCATCATAGATAGATATATAACATAAGAAATAAAATTGAATACCAAGACATACTTTATAAAGTCAGGAAACAGCCACAAAGACGGCTCTGTCACCTCTAGTCTTTAACTAGAAACTGGTCGGCTGATTTCTCACAAAGAAATGTTTTTACAGCGACAGGCTTCACATGCAGTTTGTCTTGGTGGGTTTTAAATGGACTAAAGCCTTCCCTTGTCAGAATACAATCAAACTTTTAACTGTTTGCAGGATTGGAAATTGGATCATTTAATCACAGGTGATATTACTAAGGTGAAATATTGCTGCCTCATTCTCCCAGCTTTCAGACAATTTCTTGGTGTTGGAAAGTTTCATTGCTCTCAAAGTGTCACAATGTGACAAATGTGATCATGTTATGGGACTCTGCTTGAGAAAGTTTTGATTTTAAAATGGATCTTACCCAATTTTTATTTTACCTCCAAAACATTAATAATGAATAATTTCTTCCGTTTTTTTTTTTTTTTTAATCAATTTAACTGATTAACTATAAAAATAAGTGTGGATTTTCTCAAAAATAGCTCCAAGTTAAAAGAGGGATAACATCTCATCTACTCATTCACATTGACTATTACAGCTCACCGAGTTATTTTTTTCACAGATGCATTAAACCATCCAAAGGTTTTTGATTTCTCTCTATATCCAGAGACAAATGTCTCTCATCAGATCATCGTAGGAAAAAAAAAAATCATCCAACGCCATTTGTTCATCAGATACTGAAGATTTTTAGTTATGTTAAGATATTCATGATTAGTCTGTTACTTTTTGCCACTGTTTTGTTTGCTTGTGAATAGCATAACAATTTGTTATTTACTATTCAAGTATATGTAATATTATGTAAGACCTTCCCATCAAATCTACATCTAAATAAACTGCACTGTAGAAAAAACAAAAAACTTCCTCGACTGATTTGCCTAGAGAGAGATTGAGCTTGAGCTTCTCCGCCGTCTCCTCTGCCATTAAAAATAAATACAGCAAACAGAAGAGAGTGACAGACGGAGACGGGAGGAAGGTTTTGACAAAGACTCATTTAAAACACAGGGGCACAATGGAGCGTCTGCAGCACAAAACTCCCCCATAAGCAGCCCAAACCACAAGACGGTCCCCGGCTCTAATCACAAACATTTATTCAGATCAACCAACTCAACCAAACTCCTTTGAGGAGCGTCTCTGTGAGATATTAAAAGAATCAAGAGGGAAGAAGGAGGAAGAGAGGGAGACTGAGTAAGTGTTGTAGGCAGAAGGAGAGGGGAAGGCAAGAGAGCAAGGCGAATATAAACAAAAATCTTTAAAAATGCAGGGAGCAAAACAGCATCCAGTGCGATCAGTCATGTTGAGATTGGAGGAATGGCTCTGTTAGCATTTAGATGCAAAGTAACTCCCTGTTGAAAAGATTACTTTAAAAGAAGCTTTGCACTCGGCACACTGCAGCCAGCTCAGAGTAATGAGATAAGAAAAATGGATATGAATATGCATATGTGCACTTCAGGAGGCTGGATGAAACCAAGAGCAGGAAACAAATTCCCAAACATTTAAAATATCTATTACTCATTAACCAAGCTGGAGCTGCAAGAAAGCTTATTCCTCTGAGCATGAAAACAAACCAACAAAGGATTCACTGAGAAAACTTGCACTTGATCATGAGGGGAGAGAGATGATGGGCTTAAAGGGTTAGTTCAAGCTTTTTGAAGTGAGACTGTGAAGATATTGTTGGTAATAGCTCTCCAGCCTGTAGTAGGAGGATGACATCTCCCTCATGTTTAATTCTTTCCACAAATGTTCTTCCAAATGAACGGCAGGAGTCTGGCTGGACCAATCAAATCATTAATACTTTTAGTCGACATGTTGGTAAAATTAAAAGATCAATTCAAATTTAAATCTGCCATGGGAATGATTAAGTTTGGGCTTGATTGTTTTTACTGATAACTACACAGAACTGCATTCGATTGTTTTTGAGGACAAGTAAAAGAATCAAGCACTTTACAAATAAAAACTGCGACACAAATATTCAATGTTTATATGGTTTCAAATCTACTAAAATGTCCTCACATGGTTCCTGCAGTTTGATGTTCCTTTAATGAGACGGCGTTGCATGGTTCTCTTACAAGGAAGCTTAAGTTAACTCTCTGAAAATGGATTGAAACTAAATGAGCACAGTTATAGCAAAGTCCTCTAAGCTACAAGTAGCATGTCTGCTAAATGGAATCCGTATCATAAAGTCAGTAACAGATGGTGTCGTTGTCATGTCCTGCTAAAGTGCTCTGACTTTGATTGCGCTCCAGCCATGGTTTGTTCCATAAAAAGTATCAACATAATTAACAGAACAGGTTTAAAAAAAGATGGATAAATGATGCCCCTTACACCACCAGCCCTCAACCACCTACCGCTGGTGTGGGTTTCTTAATTAAAAACATGTCTGCCCATATGTGTTGCCCTTTAAGCAAGTGGCTGGCTGGTAAATTAATTATCAGCTTGTTAGACCCTCAGGTTTATTCATTAAAGAGTAGAATATCGCATCGCTATAATAATTCAATTGCTATTGTAATAAATATGACAGTAACATTTTGTTAAGAGCATTTGTACACTCCATAGCCAAACATACAATAAAGTGCAAGACTGTTTTTTTTTTTAATCCCTCCTCCAAGTCCCATAATTGCTACTATAAAATTGGCAGGTGTAGCACAATTTGTCTTTTCTTTTGATTATATTTAACTGAAGGAAACTAGTGTCATTAATGGATGAAAGATTTTTGTGATTTTAAAATACACTCAATACACCCTTTGTATCAAGTCAAAATAGCAAATGTCTGTTTCATATTAAAATGTTTAACTGGATCAATTGAAAGAGTTCTGTTTAAATAATAATAAAAAAAATCACTGTATACACACATTATATATCTTCAAATAATAATTTATTATTTATAATCTTCACTGTTCACTCAAGCACAAGAACACTGTAATCACTGAATCACCTTTTAGTACCTTTGGTGGTGTAAAGGTGCTAAGTCCTGCTGGAAAATGAAATCAGCATCTCCACAAGGCTTTTTAACTCAAGGAAGCATGAAGCTCGAAATTTTCCTGGAAGAAAACACCAGCAGATTACATGGTACCAAAAATCACCACCAACTGTGGAAACTTCATTCAAGACTTTGGGTTTTCATTATCCATAATCTTTAAACATAACACTTATAGGAAATAAAGGCTTGGAGTATGTCACTATATCTGTAATGAATTTGAACAATAGGTGAAATATTGAAGTTTTTTGTAATATGCTAATACTTTTAGCTTTAAATATTTTTTAAAAAGTGAATATTTCAACCCGTGCATTAAGTGAATTGTGGTCCTCACTGAGCAGTGATTAAAGATCTGTGCAAGTGTATGCCCTATGGAATCCAATTACTGCTACTCTTCTGAAGAAGGGAACCATTACCTTCCTTGTTCTAAAAGACAAATAGTAAAAGCATGAAGAGGAGCCCTTCAGTATATCTAAATATAGCCGAAATTGTTTCTAGTGTGGATGTAAAAAGATTAGAGAGGCGGTGTGTGTGTGTCAGACAAGAAATGGAACAGACAGAGCAATACATTTTTGTTCATAAGTGTTTGTGGAAGGCATGGACAAGACATTTATATGAAAATTCACTAATATTGGGATGAGCAAATTAATTCTCAGCTGCTATATTCCGGTTATGTCTCAAGCCCTCAGGTGTGTGTAGTATAGCAGGGAAAACCAAAGAGAAAACACAGAGGGGGAAAAAAAGACAACACTCAAGATAATCTTCACTCTTACTTTAACACTCTGTAAACTCCCCAAAGAATAGGCTTAGTGCGAGTCTTTTCAATTAGCCAGTCTGAGAGCATCATGGGTATTTACGCTCTGCAGGGATATGGGCCATCCCCAGACATTCGATCCATGATTGAGCAGACAGGGAAATGGATAATCACAAGACACAAAGGTTGGTTAACCTAACATAGCTATCATAAACATCACAGTTGTGTCAGAGTCTGACCTTTTTATTGATTGGCTAACAGGTTAATCAGAAATCAGAAATCTGAAAGTCAACATGTGTGAGATAGCCCAAACACGACAGGAAATATTCTCCAGGGTGACAGACTCACTGCACCGTCATTGCTATTTATCTGGAGAGATTTTCATCAATGTGTTTTGGACAGGAAATGCTGTTTACCTCCATAGAGATGCATCGATCGGAGCTTTGAAAACTAATATTTGATCTTTCAAATATTCACTCCATCGCAGCCCATTACGGAGAAAAGGTGGAAACCTCAAAGAAGATAAATTTGGGACAACTTTGATGTGATGTGTTCAGGTCTCTGGGTAGCTGCTGGCTGTACACATGGTCAGCAGTAATACTCAGATAGGTTGTGAATTACCCCACCTCCACCAGCCTGAAGTGTTGACAGAAGACAGGATGGATCCTCACTGAAATTGAGACTCACTGGACCAGGCAACACCTTCCCTGTCTATTATTGTCCAATTTTAGTGATCCTGTGTGAATTGTAGCACATGCTCTGTTTTTACCAGACACGAGTAGCACCTGCTGTGTTTTTCTGCCTGAGGAAAGAAGGCCTTTTTTGCCCACACAGCTGCTACACAATGGATATTTTCTCTTTTTCAAATCATCCTCAGAGAAGAGGTTGTTGATGAAACTCCTGGCTATACATTTCTGAAACACCCCAGACCAACCCATCTGGTCCCAACAAACATGTCACTTTCTTGTGACTTAAGTCCCTTTCATTCCACATTTTAATGCTTAACATCAGCTATTTATCTTGGTAACATCCATTTGCCTAATTGCACCGATTTTGGTATTTTGATTGGCTGATTGACAGAGCTGAAAACCATCTGAACAGATGTACAATGGACACCTGGTGTTTGTGGGCATTAGGGACCACATCCTACTGAGAGATCTTACCTATCGTTCTTATCTCTGATTTTTCTTATCCATGTTCTTTCTTGGTGCCAATTGGCACCAAGGGAAATAAAATCAGCTAATTGACTGCGTTGCAAGTGGCATCCACAAGCACGACAAGCAGCATTGTGCTAAGATATTTTAACTTCCCAAACTCCATTGTCTTTCAAAAATCTTGGATATGCTCTATGAAAAAAATGTGCTTTTAAAAATGTTTTTTTTTTTTTAATGTTTTATCTTCCTCTGATTTACTTTTAAATATCTCAGTGAGAAATACTAAAAATAGTCTTCAGCCCTCAGTAAAAGCTTCCTCACCGAAGTGTGCGATCAAAGAAAGATTCATTGTTTGCGTGTTTAGTCGGCTGCTTGCTGATAATTGTTTATTATATTTTCTTTGGATTTTAAATTATGAAAAAATATTTGTGTTTTTCCATTCATGTGCTAACAGCACCCTCAACTTAATTTCAACTATCATAATTAAAGTGATTACAGTTTGCTCGGCTGCATCTTTAGACTGAAATCCTTTCTATGTCATCTCTTCTACTGGGTTAACAGTGTTGTACACTGATACAAGCAAGATTTAAAATGCTTTGTCTGTTTGATCCATGTCATTTAAGGTGAACTTTTGAACATTGTGTTCTGGGCTGGAGAGGATGGAAAAACATCCATGATATTACAAAGAGCATAGTGCAGGAGCCTGTATCCATGACAGCATAGGGGTGCAGAAGTGTCTTTGGCTTACATCACTTACTCCTTTGTAAAATGGACCATGTGAAGCTGTACTATAAAAACATGTCTTACAGCCAACAAGGCAGATACATTGTTGCATAAAGCATAAGTGACCTTTGGTGCCCGCCGGTCGGTATACTCATGTGAGATCCATTAGAAGACAGGCTGAGCCACAAAAACAGCAGAAAGCATCACTAAACTGGAGTTTACTGGACATATTGAGGGGGGAGTATAATATAAAAATAAACTTTTTTGAGCTCTATTTCATGTTATAATGTTATTGCGTCATCAAAAACATACATGGAGTTTTTTTAATTCTTTCATTCTATTTGAGAAATCCTTGAGTCTCTGGGATACTTAAGCACTTTCTCTCATAAAACACTGCCCATTTCCAAAAAGCTCCTCCTCGAAGCTGCAGTCATCACCTGAGCTTCCGCCTCAGAGTTTTGCTCCCCCGCACCCATTTCCACTCAGCTCCTCCAGACTAGTGGCACCAACAGATAGCAAATGTCTGGTGTGACTGCAAGTCTGTTAAGCTTATCGTAAAAACTACTTCTTAAAGAAACAGATGCCCAAATTGAAGGTATAACCGAAGGTAACATGTTTCTTGATTGTGTTATAAAATGGCAATATGTGCCTTGAAAATGCATAAAACTGCTTATCCCTCTCGCACAGAAGAAGAGAAAAGCATGTCTAATTTAGATGACAAACTAAACTTCCTGTGAATTAGAACTTAAAATTTGCAACTCATTAAAAAAAGGTTAACGGAAATCCTTATCCTCAAGGATGAAGTAACTAAACTCTACATAGATGAAGGCAGCTGACTTTGTACTGAAAGTGAAGCAAGGAGAGCCGGAGCTGTAGATAAATCCCATGGATCCTCCATAGGTCTGTCTGACCTATTTTTATCCATTCCCACTATGTCTGAATAGATATACTCTCTAATGGCATGTACTGCCCTGTGCTTACTAAAAAAAAAGAAAAAAGAAAATCAACCCTAACACCTTATCTACAGTACACAGCAAGCACCCTGAATAATTCATGAGATATCCAAGTTTTAAAAGTAGTCCTCCTTATTCTCACTTTCCATTCTTTTGCCAGAAACACCTACAGGCTGCAGAGGCGAAAAAATATTCCGTTTGATATTATTCTCAAAAATATAACAAGTTAAAAAAAACAAGAAGCATGTCTACACAAAGTTCTGGAGCGTCTGAATAAAGGATCCACCGATATGAATGTTTGGGCTGATATTTATATCTTATGTCAATGATGCTGTTATGGTCAACAACCAACTATAATTGATATACATTTTCCCTTTCAAGAGCAGGAAAAAGACCATGGAGCTGAAATTGCTTCTCTGCCTCAGCTAAACACCCAAACCCATACTGTATCATTATTACAGCCATTATTACATGCCCAAACAAACACCACATGGCTAACCACTCTCTTTTCCCTCCCAAAACATACACAAATACAGCAACAAGATGAAAATAAACCTGGGTTGCTAATTTTGGCGCAGTTGTACACATGGGATCATAACCAGAATGTTAAAAAAAATGACTAAAACCAGCCAATACTGATGCTGATGTAGATGTATCTCCCTGCTGTTTATCTCAGCAACACTCACCTGTACTGAGCCTGAAAGTGTTCTTGGACAAAGCTGTGGCGACCCCGAGGCTGCTGTGTGCTGGGTGAACTGGAAGGATTTTCTGACGCACTGGTTGCCTGTAGGCAGAAAGGCAGAGAAGAGGCACATTAAGGAAACAAACACTGTAGGAGACGTTAGATGGAGAACTCAAGCTTGCAAGACAATGGTGTTGAAAGCAAATGCACAAATACATGCAAGGCAATGTCATTCTTTTTGTCTATACGAATCCAGAAGCTAGCATTCTGCCTATATTACTTTGGTTTTCTCAAAATTAGAAAAAGGAAAACGACTCGCTTCCAAATCTTCTCCTCTCTCAAATTTAGCACTAAATAAATAACTGAGGGAGATAATCTTATATGAACAGAGAAGCAGATGTAGAACAGAATCTGTTGATTTTAAGATTCATCAGCCATAACCGCTGACTGGTTGCTCAGAAAAATCTTCTTTTCCTCGAGCACAGAGTGCACCACACCCACTAACATGTCCAAGAACAACACTCTTCAGTGTCGAAGCTATTTCCACAGAAATAAGTCTCAAAGTTCCCAATGTTCCCCTATTATCAACAAGGTATGTACAACTGCCGTCTGAGGAAGCGGTAGTTAGAAGTTATTTAGAAATATAAATATTTTCAGCGGAGGAATCCCTTCTGCTCCCGGAGAGCTGCTTTGATGGGTACTTCTCATTTTACTCTGTACTTTTGCAGTTTTGATTAATTACTAGAGCTACACAATATCAGGAAAATATGTAAGCGTGATATTATTGTTCAAAATTGCAATTTCACTATTGTTGGTTGTCATCCAATCCACATTTTTCAGATGCATTTCTTTAGTTACAATGACATAATGTCCCCATCACACTTTCAGTATTAGCAATAACAGAGTGCGAATGCATAACATTTGAGACATGTCCTCCACATAATCATGTCTAAACAGTCCTCTGTGATTGTGAGATACCGCACACTCATACTGTGAAGATGACTGCAATTCAATAAAGTGAGCAGCTCTTTTTTAATGCCCATCATTTTTAGGTAGGAGCGATTTACCTGAAGTTGACTTCAGCAGATACCAGAAAGGCTGAAAGGATTACATAGCACTTGCTTATCTTTATCCATTCAAACCTTCAGCCTGATTTTGTTATGTGACATTACATTTGCAAATTCTGGCGACATTTAGGAAATTTCAGAGTTAAGGTAAGAGTCTGCAATTTCTGTTGAGTAAACACAGAGATAGATTTGCAGGTAGGACAACCATGCTGACATGGGATTTTAAAAAGAAATTGTTCTTAACCACTAGCTGTAGAAGATGGTTTTAATACCTGCAGTATTGTGCTAATGTCCACTGAAATAAAAAAATTAAAAAATTGCTGCACTGGACCGAAGAAATAGGAGATACTTCAAGAAATAAAATAATGCAAATCCAGAGAAAAGAAAACAGCAACAGACTGATACATTTATATTATTTCACCAATGCAGCCACGGCTGCAAAGAAAAAGAACATAGCTTCTTCAAGGAATACCTAACTTTATTTTTAAAAAGTCACTTGTACCTAAAATACCTAAATTTGAGTCATCCTCACTCAGCAATAACTTCCTCAAACAGTGTCATCAATGCAACCTCACAGCAACATTTGATCAATCATCTGGCCGATCTCCAATTAGCATCAGTAAAGTAGAAAATTGTCCAATTTTAGGCATCAGCCATTTTCTAGGTGCAATTAAAAAAAAATAAATATAGTGTTTTATAAGATGTCAATGAAGATGAAATGTTCAGTGATAACAGATGAGATTCAAAAATTAGCGAAATTCGATGGGTATATAAAACATCTAGGTGTATAAATGATGGTGAGACTTTTTGGAGGTAGACATTCACGATGGTTTACTACTCCACATGTGACCTTTGAAACTCATTATTCAGGCTGTTTTGTATCTGGGAAACTTGGGCCACAGACACTTAAGTGTCCTACTAAAACCTTCTGTGTGACTCAGCACAGACACACCAAGGTAGCAAAAACTCGTCTCGCCCTCCCTCTCTGGGGAACTGAGACTTTCTCTATTCGTCTTGAACCGTGTCCACAGAAAAACGACAATCTAACTTTGACAAGACTGTTCTTTTGTTTGGACAGAATCCAATCATTGGTGCATTAATTTTGAACAATAAGCTTCTTCTTTGCATCTGCATAAACTTCTCCAAGTATGACTAACTTAAGTACGTACCACGGTAAAAAGGCAGCAGGACCAAGCTTCCCTTCAGTTTTAGATTTGACCTCATGCTCGCTTTGATATGTGGCTCAAAGTATTTTGACAGAAAAAATGTAAACATTTTCCGGGATTTATTTGTGGAATATTAAGCGCAACCAAAGAGGATTTCAAGAAAACACAGCCACGCTAAATCCCTTATTCGGTTGAAGTGCAACAGTCTCTGAACAAAATAAAATCAAATTTTAACCTTTATTTAATAAAACAATCAACTTCATCGAGCAACTGCATCTGATGGCCATTTTCTCTGCTTTCCTCCATGTTTCTACAATTTTTTTACCCGTCTTTTTCCAATTTTTAATGTTACACAGAATTTAAAATGACCAATGCTTATTTTTTTATGAGCATTGGTCATTTTAAATTCTGTGTAACTTTTAAAATAAAAGGAAAACTCTTTACACACCCCAAAGTCCTTGCAGAATCCCACTTCTGCAAACTGTCACCCATTGCATCAGGCAACATCTTCAAGGGGCCAGCTGATGTTAGGTTGGAAGACTAGCATGAACTCCTCAATGAGTTAAAATGATTTCTTATTCTCCAACTCTGAATTTTTCTTCCCCATGAATCTGTGCTCTGATCGGTTTGAGGAGTCAAATATTTCTCCAGCCTAGCCAGAGGAAATGTTTTTTGCCCCAGATGCAGCCTTTGTCTGTCTGCCGGTGGGAGCTCAGGTTCCCTCTGGATATCTCTGCACTCCAATTCCTACATGAAAACATATGCTAGTATCAAAGCCCTGCTGATTTCCCGAAGCACACACAGGCATGTGGACTGTTCCCTGAGCAAATCCACAGAGCCTCTTCATCTCCCAGGGTTGGTCGAAAAAAAATTGGAAATCGTTGCAACGGAGTAAAAGAAGAAGAATGTAGTTTGTGTAGCTGAGAAGAACATATAAGATGAGATGCTTCAGCTGGAGATAAAAAGCTTGATCTACAACTAATTGGGTGCAGATTTCAGTCAAAAAAATCAACTTTGACTGGATTCTTAGAAGATATCTGTGTGCAAAGGGAAAACAAAAAAGTGAACGTAATTAAAATGATGCGTCTGAGTTTCCTTAAACAATAGTAAAATTACTCATTATTTAAACTTGTTATATCCAGACTTTGGTTAATCAACTTTTGATGTCACTAATGGAAATTACAGCCAATTAGTCATAAAGTGTAATAGCTTTCAAACCACAGACGCAACCCTGTCATTGCTCTTAAACCCTTAATGAAGACGAATTTTTGGAAAGTCTTCCATATTAAACAAGAGAGAATAAGAGATACAATAAACGGTGGCCAAATAGAAGGACACAGAATCTGTGTCTCAAATTACATTCCCAATCAACATGTTGGCTCAAAAGACATCACAGATTCACCTTTGCTGCCAGCCGCAGCTCTGACTCATCCTTACACATTCAGAAAAAATGCTGCCCGCTCAGTCACAAGCAGCCGAGACTGAGTACTTATTAATAACTTGAATGCCACAACACTTTTCACTTCATTTCCTCATATTACTCACTTCTTGCCACAAAGCAGATGGAACGATGCTTATTGCTTTGGCTACAAATAGGAAGACGGAAAAGATCCAAATAACCTGATCATGAAGCTGATGATGTTCATTTTAATCCAACAAGAGCAAATTTGATATTTAGGAGGCAAAACTCAACTCACCTACAATCAAACCATAACAGTCTGAGAAGATTTGCCAATAATAATAATTAAAAAAAAACAAAAACAAACAGGTACACCTGCAGTAATCAATAAAGATAAATGCAGAGATGTGTTTCTCAAGATTTTGTTGAGACATTTTTCTTTTTATCTCGGAAATGTTCTTTAGGTGGAAGGAGACCGACTTTGTAATTGTCTTTATGAGTTTTAAAGGTTCAAGTCTGAGTCCATTGTAATATCGAGGTTGCTTGTGCCAAACAACCTCGAGTAAAAACAGCGGTTTTTACTCGAGTCATGCTCAACGTAACTTTTTCAGCTAAGACATTTCACACATAAGTCCATGGCGCTCTGCTTGTAGAGCCGCAGCTGGTTGTCAGTCCCAAGGCTGGTTTAACATTTTGCACCAGCCTTACAGCCGGGGCTTCATGGTGACACTTATGTATCCATACTTCTTTCAGCATAGAAGTACATGAACATCTTCAGCAAAAAAAATGAGCGGAGACACGATTGTGGCAGTCTGAAGCTCTGTCTGTGAGTGTTGGCTTCTTCAGCCGGTGAACTGCAGCAGCCTTGTGCAGAACCAACAGATGGAAGCAATCAAGATGTCGAGATCCAACATTTTTTCTTTGAACTTGTCAAAATTGAACTCGACTAACATGTAAGTATAATTTCAGTGGTGTAGATGTTGAAGTTTACAACAAATGGTGGGACATGATGAAGGAACAAACATAAAAATATATTGTTATTGCCATGTTCAGCAGTAGCATTGAAATTAGATGTTTTCATTACATCATGCAGTCCTATTTACTTGGCTATTCCACTGTTTTGTTTTGTTTTAAACGCATGAACTGGAGCTAAAAAGTCTATTCTTGCAAGGGTGATTCCAATCTGACCTAATTATTGTTGTGTGGTGGATTTATTCCATGATTCCTTTTATTCAAAAAATTCATTTTAGAGACATATTAAAAAGGTTCTAAGTTCAAAATATACACTTTTCTATGAAAGATGCAAGCTTAAAAAGGTCAAAAGTATTTGTTAACCTCTAGTTAAATGCCAATAGTTGACAGAAAATGATGCGTTGTCGACCCAGAACTATATAAAGTATGAATTATTGATTGAGTAGGTGACAGAACTGCATGTTTATGTTGCTGTAATGTGTACACAGCTTCTATCTCCACAGTTTTGTCTCTGTACATTTTTGCTTTCTGAAACTGTGTTCCCCAGTTTATGCTCAGTGAGCTCCTGGGAATCTGTCAGTGGAGTGGAAGTAGTCAGCTCCTGGTAGCAGCTTGATGCTGTCAGTCTCCAGCAGGATAAGCGATGATGTCTCCTGCAGAGCATGTGAATTAGACGAACTGATGTAGACATAACTCCTGGCTGCTTAAAGAAACAGTCAGATCACCCTCTGGTATTTACAGACAATAAAGCATCAGTAAATCTCTGGTAAAAGACAGCATGCACGTTATGAGCAGGATTTTTAAAATAAAGGAACTCTTCCATTTGAAGTTCCTAACAACCAAATCCCAGATCCCAAATATGTAATTCTTAGAAGGGTTGGTAATTAACTGATCTTTGCATTGATCTTGTTTTTATGAAATAGAAATGTCTGACACAAAGAGAAACTTTTGCAGTTTCAATAAATTTTATTAGTCACTGAATGAATAAGTGGCCATAAACCATTCGCATTATGATGATTTACAGCAAGTTCTACCCCAAAGTATTGGAAACTGGAATGTTGTGGATTTTATGAAGTGGTTCAGACATAAGATGCACTACAATGAAAATGTCCTTATGCCATTAAACCAATATTTCATATTTTACAGAACAGGACTTCTCTCATTTAGTTGTATATTGAGAATTGTTTAACCTCTCTGAGTCACTCTGTGCAGTCACTGCATTAATAATTACTTCTTATTTAAGATAACTGTTAGCAGCATGATGATGCAATTAGGTTTACTGATTTATCTTGAACATATATTACGTGTTTTATCCTCACCTTGTTGGTTCACAGAACTAACTAGGCACCCTTAAATAACTTGAGGTTGAACAAGGGAGAGGAAACAAACGGAGAAACAACAGAGCGAAGTCCAGACTGACTCAGAGAGAGATAAGGGAAAGCATTCCAGAGGAGGGGAGGAATGAAAGAAATGCTGTCCGCGCAGTAAACCAGCTGAGTCACCTTTATTCTTTCAGCTGGGGGCAGCTGCTAAGTCGGCCCATTCAGACCTGGCTTACAGAAACAAGGCGAGCTGGGAGATAACGGTGGAAACCCCACATGCACGCTCACCCCTGATCCTCTGCCCTCTTCCACTCATCAGCTTTCTCTCCTCTTTGTTTCATTAACTTGTGCCGCTTCATGTGGCTTTCTCCTGACAAACTGATGAAACTTTATTCACGGTTTGTCATTCTTTTGTTGCCAAAACTCAGCTTCAAAGCATCTTTCTCTGATCTCAGTCCTGCCCCCTCAGGGCGCTGCGTGCACCCACTTCATTTTAAACGGTGCCAAGTGCAGCCGGCCAGCCTCGTCACTCTGTGGCTGTTACTATGGCGATGCTGGCGAGCCTAAACAGAAGCAGCACAGAAAAATAAGCAGCCTCGGACAAGAGCTAGAGGCAGAGATCCGACGGCCAAATCTGGTTTGGCTGGAGCCATCTCTCTCTCCCTTTCTCTCCTGTGTGTTTAATCTGCATGGTGGAGGTGTTTATTCCCCAGCAAATATTGATTTAGGGAAATAAAGGAGTTGATGTCACACATTTAGAAAGAAAAGGGGCTTAACAGAGCATTTATCACTTCTACAGAGGATAGGTCCTGTACGGTTGTTTGCGCTCTCTCAGGAGGCAGGGGAGCATGACGATCATCACTGCCAGAAGTGTTGGACCCATCAGGAAAAAAAGCAGCACAGCTGATTGGTGCTTGGCATCCGGCAGACGACTGAGAGAGATCATGTGCAAAAGAAGAAACTGAGAAAATTCTACATTTAAACTAGCAAAAATCCCCCAGTAGGAGAAATAACATTTGGCCATTGACCATTCATCCTCACTTGATCCATAGCTGAAGATCTTTGCTGTATGCGTAAAGTCTCTATATAAGAAATGGAAACGTACAATTAAGGCTGCATATATTCATCTGTGTTAATGTCAATAACTTTGGGAGTTTGACCGATTTATTGAAAATGTTCCTCTGGGGGATTGGAATATAAGTAAAAAAATAACATTCACATTTATTTTTAGCTTAAAGTCATTGAGGATCTTCTGTAATCCAAAAAGGGTCTAAGTTATGGATTCAAATGTATAGATACTGCATAGTTACTTTGAAAAAGTAACTTTAATCGGATTACTGATTACTCCTTGAAAAAGTAACTAAGTTAGATTACTGACTACTTGATTTGGAAAGTAACTAAGTTACATTAAAAGTAACTTTTTTAGTTACTTTCAGCAGCTGCTATCAACAATGCTCTGCCGCCTGTGAAAATGACATTGATCTTTCCCAATGGGAGCACAATAACAACGAGATGAGATGCAGGAGCCAGAGCTTGTATTCACATTCTTATAGTCAGTTCAGTTCATTCAAAATGACCCTGAGCAATAATCTCTGTAAACATTTCTACATTTGCTGCACACCAAACAACAGAAAAGATGATTTAAAAATCATTGAAGTGAATTGGTGTTTAGAAAAGGACTGTAGCTTAGCCATAAAGGTCACACAGAGCTTTATAATTTCTATCATGTCTTAATTTTGTTTTTCTGCTGTTACCTGATGCATCTCCTGTCCTTCATTGTTTGTCAAGCACTTAGTATTGCACTATACATATACACAAAGTAAGCCAAAGAAATCTGAGTCTTCCAATAATCTGATTTGTCACTGAGCCAAATAACTGAATCCTTACCTACTTTGTGTTTTAAAAGAATAAATAAATAAATAAATTCTCTAGGAGAAATTTGGTCCCTCTATTTTTACATTCTTGTACAATAAAGCTCAAACTTATTCATACACCTGGAAATTGACAGTAATTTTACCAATATGTTTCTTCTGACAAGAAATAATAAATCTCCTGGTAGGGGGATTAGGGTGGCTGCAGATGTACATATGTGGAGCTCCTCAACAAAGTGATCAAAATGCTAGTGGAAAAATGCAAAAAGTTGCCCAGCAGTTATAAAAATTGCTATAAATTTCCCCACTGATTACTGAGAAGGGTATACTTTCTTTTTTTTTAAGCTATCGCAATGTCTTTCAAGAGATGGTCATCTCATTTCCTATTAGAAACAAACTTCCTGGTTGAATGAGTTGAATCTAAATCAGAAGTTTGAATCAGCTGGGGCTCAAAAAGAATTAAATTTCAAATGAACCAATTTATTTTTGTGCATACGTCTGGTGCATCTAAAACAAAAGTGTACAGATTAACTCTTCCAAGCTTTCAGCATGCCTTCCATTCAAGCTTTAACAGCTTTCACTGTAAGAAAAAAAACATACATTATCAACATCCTTTTTTTGATTTAATGGTTTTTGTTTTATGTACTACTTCATTAGCATCCATCTGAAAACAGTTTTTTTTTTTTTTTTTAATGTTTCCCTCACATTGCAGTGAGAAATTATACTACTGTCAATGTCTAAAGGGGCTTTTAGTTTGAGCCACATGTCTGGGTCATTTTTCTAAAATCCTTTATCCCTCTGAAAAATCTGTCACACTGGCACATTAGCACTTAAGCTGCAGTAAAACCTTAAAAAAAACAAAACAACTATGAGCACCAACACAAAATGCAGCAGAGGAGTAAATACTATGGATATTCCTTTTTAAATATCACCTATTCCTTTTTTTTTTTTTTTCCATGGTTGCAGATCTTTGTTTGCATTGTTTTGTGATAAATACGAAACCAGTGCAGAAACAGGTGAGAGGAACAGGTCCGACTGCATAGCAGTGACAAGTCCTGTTTGACAGGAAGACACAAGCACATGAGGCCTGAAAGCCTGGCAGGGTGGGCGTGGAGCAGGAAACAATGCACAACCAGCCAGAGAGAGCTTTTTGTTCACCTGAACCAACAAAAGATTTGGCCACATTTCTTTTCAGTTTTCCCCAGTGGGACCAGTTCTGAGAATAAAACGCTGATCATACGGATAACAACGTGTGACGATGGCTGCTAAATCCCTCAGAGGATTTCACCCTCATTACTCCTGCTGCGTCCCTGCCAGTTTTAGTGACTGTATGAGCGGCCGCTGGGAAACAAGGTGTCCTCTCTTCATTTTAATTATTACAGTATAGCTCTCGTGATCTCATTCCAGTCTCAGCCCTGAAAGCTCGCTTTTACATTGTCCATCCAATCTACAGCGCAAAGCAAAAGTTTTTTCTTGCAACGTTGCAACCACAAATATCAGGGTATTTCATCTGACCAACACAAAACAGTGAATCCTTGTGAAGTCGACGGAAAACAATAAGTGGTTTTAGACACCATTATCAAATGATGTAAAAAGCTTCCAATTTAAATGAATAAAACTCTTTTTTAACGTTTTCAAAATGGCTCATGCTCCAACAGACAATCACACTTTAAGTCTTGGCACAGTTCCTCAGCTGGATTTCTGTTTGGAGTTTTACTGGGACATTCTAACACACGAATATGTTTTGATCTAAACCAGTCAATTTAGGAAGAATGATCAGCTTCTCAAGCCCGATCAAAGAATCCTCACAGAATGATGTTGGCACCAACATGTTTCAACATTGATGATGTTGTTAAGCTGATGCCAGGTACAGGTATTGTCACCTTCTAACACATTTTTGCTGCACCCCTCAACAAGGTGGGAGGAAAACTTTTAACGCTTAGAACTACTAAGAGTCAATTCCAGCTGTATGTCTTGTGTTTGTCACACAGATTTTTTTCTATTTCCCAGTCATTGATCTGTGTTGTATGACGAAAAAGGAAAACATGTATCATATTCATTGAGCTTCACATTCATGCGCTACTTTGTTTTGGTTTGTAATATCAAATGTCAATGAATTATTACTATGAATACTTCTTCAAGGCACTACATCTAATTATAAAACTTGTTGCGTCAGTCTCACAGCCAGAGATTGCTAACACCACCAATTTTAGGAAGTGTCTAATGACAGCGAGTTAAAGGCAGACCACCAATTTCTACAGACTATGGCAAGACCTGTCACTATGTAGACGTAGTTGTGGATGTTCATCTCAAAACAACATGGTTGAGCTTAGTTTTTGCCACATTTTCTATCTATGGTTCTTGTTAAATACATACGTTGCTTGAAAAAAAAAAAAAAAGTTTATTGTGTGTATAGTAACCTACTGAAGAATAGAGAAGTTGACCCTGGAGAAAGTGGGATATTCTTGTTTTCAGGGGTTTTTTTTTTAACAACACTGAGGTTTTCTCTATGAAGTGGAAAACAAGTTTAAATGTTTTCTATGCAAGCGCTGTGTGTTAAAAAGATACAGCCAATCAGAAACTCTTTTATGCAGTCTCTAGGCAGAACTTACCACTTGTTCATATTTAGATCTGTATTTTCTTCACAGCTCATCATTTCTGCAGCAAACTTATGCATATAGTGTACACCACAGACCTGGATTTCAATCAGTGTATTTTATGAAGACTAACATGGTATTAATACCATAAATGCTTCATCTCTTTGTTTCAGATTAATAACCAGAAATACTCTTTGATTACTTGCACTCTGCAACTATGCTGCTTGTGTACATGTTTGAACCAAGAAATCTGCATGGAAATGACAAGACAAACAAAAAGAAAAACAACACAGGAGGTTATAATGAATCTTTTTTTTAAGCACAAAGTGCCAAGCGTAAACCCCAAATCCCCATCTTTCCCCGATATGTGAACACTAACACCAAAGCGCTAACGAGTTGCGCCAATCACAGCCGCCCTCTTTTGTTGCCATGAAAGTTGCTACAAAAGCAGAATAAGTCAAAGTTAGAAATTAAAAGTGAAGAGATGAAAAATGCAGTTAGTGGAAGGATAAAAGTAGCAGCTAAGAAACTATATTTTCTAGAGAGACAACAGCTCTAATAAAATTCCGCATGAACATTTTATAAAATCCCAGCGACTGGATTTAGTTAGAAAGTCTGCCACATAATGTGGAACCTATCCACTGATGGTAGCATTTTGGGTGATTGTGGTTTTGGTACAGTAAGTTCTTCTGATAGAGATCAGAAGTTCAAAAATTACCTTGTGTTTTTATGATGTAAAGCACTTTGAACTCCCTTTTTGCTGAAATGTGCTATACAACTAAACTTGATTGACTCGACTGACTGATTGATAATAGGTGACAATTATTTAGAAAATTCTTATTTAGAAAAGCCTTCAAGTTGGCATTCCAAGTGCATGACATCAGCCTCGGTTCAATCACCAAGAATTGGAAACATTGTCAGTCTAGATATGCTGCTAAAGCTGAACTTTTGTACTCAAATGTTAACTCTTTAAGTATGTTCATTAAAAAATGAATAACTTCAGAATCAGATTTACAAGGAAGTCAGAGAATAAATCATTTTTATAATGTTTCAGAATGCTTTGAATGTATGATACAATAAAAAAAAAAAGTCTTCCTGTTAATGTATTCCTTCTTCAATTTAAATTAATTTCATGCTTTCAATATAGATAGAGCTTTATCTGTGTTTTTGGACCATTTGAAGAAGAAAGTTCTTACCGAACGACACCTTAATCTCAGCATTTTGGGTGGAAATGTAAATGAACTACATGCCATTAAATTACTTAAGATTATTCCAGGATCAATGTATATATTCTCAGCTGATAAAATGAGGGAACAAGTGTACACATTAAAAAAAAATGTTGAGTCGTCTAAAAGGAAAGACAAAGACATAATGACTTCTGATCCAGGGTCAGCTGGAGCAGGCAGACTTCAGCAACGAGACTAAACTCAAGAGAACGGGAAAGTGTTTTGTCTGCATAGGTTCTCCTTGTTGCTCCAACAACTCAGACCTAGAGAGTAATGAAGGATGAGCAGCTAGTCAGGATGATGTACCTGCAGCAGCATCACATGCAATCAATCATTGGACTAATGCTGCTGCCGCTTACAGCCCTTCTTTTCCTCCAAGGGGATCATATTGAATTTTTCATAACTAAAAGATGTCCCCAAATTTATCTCTACTAGGACCTTTCTTCCCCTCTCTCTATTTACATGTCTTTTTTAATTTACTCCATTAGATTCAAACAGATTAATAAGCAGTATAAAATATACCGACTTCTGTCAAAGTGAGCCAGGAGAAATACGTCTTCACTTTTCAGCGACCTTTTCTGTAGAGCCTTGCAAGAGACGCAAAAGAATACAAAAGAAACCAGCAGAGGTGGTTTCATCTGAATAACTCACAGCATCCACCAGAGAATTCACCTTTCGTCTCTGTAGAAGAAATCTGTTCAAGGGAGAAGGTGAGGATGAAGAGGCCAAAGATAAGATGTAAGGATATACCATCTTGAATGAAGAGTTTCATAATTCACTATGCCTCACCCTTTTATGATGCGGAAGCAAGGAAATACACACACAGATGTCTCAATTCCAACAGCGCACAAGATTTGTATGTACTTAAAAAACCAACAGGCCTTGTATATCTTCCATACTGCCTGTATTATGTAAAGCGACTTTTTCTTTTTTTAATGACATTCAAACCTCTCAGAATATTGCAGAAGTTCCTGTAAAGCGTTGTCCTTCCAAGGGCAGTGGTCTTAGTCAAAATGGATTAATCTTTAAATACAGCTATATTTAATATGTTAAAATGAGGCTCATCTGTCAAATGTATCTTCTGATAATTCCATTTAATCATGTTTTATATGTGCTTTTTATTAAATCTGAATTTCTGTTTTTAAAATGTTTATTAATGAGATGTAATACTCAGATCTTAAAAGGCTTCAATTAGCTGTAAGCAGAAAATCCTCATAATGGAGATAATAGCTTGAAACATAAATCTGTGGGTAATTAAGACATAAAATGTGTTTCACCTGGTGAATTAAGTCATTAATATTAATAAAATTTTCATAAATATTCTAAGTAATTCAATGTGGCTGTATAAGAAGATGTGGGAAAAGCATTAAAGTATATTTTTCTACTCATCAGCCATGAGTGACCAGTAATTATTAAATTCAGAGGCGTGCAGTCGCAGTAATATTTGTGATTAGTTTTATGAATGTTTTAAAACAAAGCTAGTAAGACATTTTAACTATATTTTGCTGCTTTTTAGCTAGTTGTGCTAAAAACAGCAACAGCTGTGTGTCCTTCCAAGAAAATCCCAACCCTACTACAAATTTCCACACATGGCACCATTTCTAAATCCAAGATGCTCCATCCAAGAATATAGAGGAGCAACTTCACTGTAATATGTTCACCTGACAGTTTTCTTTTAAGTATCTCACTGATACTGAAAATATCAAAATCAGATCTTTCTGAAGACTCAAAAATGACAAACTTCACAATCGACTTAGACTTCACCCCAAAAGATTTGAGACAGAGGTTGGAAAAACTGATTTGCATAAAACATCAGGTCCAGTGAACATTCAAGACACTTAAAAAGCTTCAATTTTATATTGACCTTCACTTCTAACATTACATATTTTAACTCCCTTTGCAGCATGACTTTTTCTGGAAAATATTGTAAAACGCCCTCTCTGGAGCTCTCACGCTGCACTTCAATCAGAAAAACCCCGGGACCCTGAAAATGTCACTTCCTCAGGTTGGTGAGTGTGGGGTCCCGGCGGTGGCAGGGGTTACTCTGCTTTGATCTTACCTGTGTCAGAGGAGAGAAATAGAAAACACTGAGCACTGAAGGGGGAGAGTGACCAGATGGTAACCGCAGACTTCACCTCAGTTTCACACAAACTGCTAACACCGATGGAATTTCAAATTCCTTTCCGCATCAGGTCCTTTCATACCTAATTGTCCAAAACATAAAAATAAATAATACACTTTCTAATAATAAAAATGCCATCTGAAAGAAATACAACGGGTTAATGGT
This sequence comes from Poeciliopsis turrubarensis, assembly GCA_010277015.1. NCBI lineage: Eukaryota > Metazoa > Chordata > Actinopteri > Cyprinodontiformes > Poeciliidae > Poeciliopsis > Poeciliopsis turrubarensis. Next base: position 2,527,807 of record VMRN01000040.1, read on the forward strand.
TAATCCAAACGTGTCCTCTTGTTGCTCTCACATAGGATTCATAACGAAGCACGGGTGAGTCAACAACCCACAGGCAAACTCAATGCCTGAAGTCCCAGACAACCCCATAGGAGCTTAAACTGCTGAACTGTGTTTCTGTCTGCTCCATCAGACAGAAACACCTAAAACTGCCTTTTAGACCAGAGCTCATGGAGAATCTCTTCTCACCTCTGGAAGGAATCTTCAATTGAAAAAAAGAAATGAAGTTGTGACAAATCAAGCTGAATAGGTTTTGTGACAAATTCCAGGACATACGATGATAACTCCAACCATCAAAACGTAATCCTTTACAGTCATCTGACTCCAGCATTGCTGAATCTCTGCATCATATACAACAGGAAATTACAATAATACAAGACAAGATAGTCTATGACAGAGGCTGTTGATCAACACATCGGATCATGGATCTGTAATCCTCCAATTTTCGCCCCACCTTCCATCTGACCCATTGCATTCACCAACTTTTTCTTTCAACTCCTCTGTGCGCTAAAAGCTCACAGAGATAAATCAACCTTTGGGTCCCGGAGTTTTCCCTTTCAACTCTCCAAACTCAACTCACTTCAACTTTTAAAAATCAAAATGTACTCATTTGTTTATTTGGCACTGCTGTCTCATTAGCAAATAATTCATCCTCCTACTGCCAGTAGGGTAAGAAAGATGCAATTTATAATGTATTTGCTCTGGAATCCACTTATAAAAATGCCTGTGGTGAACACCATGCACTCACTGAATTAGGCAGTTTTCTCACCACCAGGCAAATCAGAGCAGTTAAGAAATCGTCTTCTCGTTTTCAGAAGTACAGAGACCTGAGGGGGTTAGGGGGGTAATTTAACACACCGGTTATGATACCTTCAATATTATCCAATCGACCTCGTCTCCCAGGCAGCAGTTGTTCAGTTCAACTGCAATCTAGCAGGTCAAGAGGAAAAAAGTTCCTTAACAAGTAATCAAAGCTATTTTAATGAGCAGAGCAGACGTTGCAAAAAGAACCATTTTTTCCCATGTATTCAAAGAAACTCTTGGTCCATAAAAGGTCACTGTGCAGAGCACCCTGACTTCCCAATGAAACGGGTTTAGTGAGCACCGATTTAAGGGAGGATTAACATTACTGAACTGCCTTTCCCATGTGCTCACATTCATGTGTTATGTAATGCTACTCAATAGAAGCTGACGGTCTGGTCACCATGAATTTAGAGTTAAAAAGCTAGTTCATTAATTCAGGAAAGGTAGGAAGCGGATAAACAGTTCCACTCTTATTCAGAGAGGATAACTTTCCTAAGATATTCCTTGGCTATAAATCCAGATTCTATGGACGCAGAGACTAAAACTAACAGCTGGACTGAGAATCGTGTAAGTGGTCAGTATGTTTACTTTTTCACAATTTGATTTCCAAACATCAATCTGGCCAATTTGATGGTTCATCTCCATCTTTGGTGTATAACAATTACTTAGACAATCCATAACTCAGGTTTAGAAACTTGCAAGTCACCTGAAATTAAAATTTGCTTGATGCACACCAACAATGAGTTAAATAACTTGCAGCCAGCTGAAACATAATCATCTATGCAGTAATTACCCAACAGGAGGTCCTCACTCATTTGTTTTTATTAAATCAAGGTGGTGAATTTTGTTTGGGGTTGAAAGGCTGTATGCTTTCAGCACAAATGGTAAAGGTAAAGAAGTTCCATTCTTTGTCCAGCAGGAACTCCAAATCGACTGCTTGCAACAACCTGAGCACTGCCTGCAACATGTTTGCATCAGCAGCTGAGCAGACAGCAACGCAAAATCAGAACCTCAGTGATTTTCCTCATGACAGCCTGACGATGTTATGACATTTTCGCCAGACTCATTTCTATTCCGATCATGAGTTATTCTCTGTATGGATGTTGAAATTCATTGGAAAACTGGCCGAACAAGATCCTTCAGAAGCAAGCAGAAATTTGTGGGTGTTCTTTCCTTTCATTTCATTGCTTGTTTTCAACTGATTTTCAGGACATATGGCAATAATACAAACCACAGAGCAAAAGTGCTCCTATAGAGCTGGTTGGCAAGCATACGCCTGAATTATTGAGTGAGACAGACAAAACAGCTGACATATATTAATCCACTGCCACACGTGTGCACATTCCTCTGTGAACACCAATTTAATTTTATCCAAATGCTGACATAACATAGGTACATCTAGATGATTTGTAACTGTAAATGATCAAATTTCAGAGTAATTTCCAAGAAAACGCCTGGGATCAACTCGTGTGGGCATGCACTGTCACTGACTTGTGACAAGCCTGTGTTGTGTCCCGTCTCCCATTTAACTCATGCTGGCAGAGATTTTAGTCTCCTTGCCAGCTTGAACATGATAAGCGGTTTAGAGAATGGACGGGTGGATTTATTGATTTATTTGGATTTCCATTAGCTAGATTTAAAGAGACAGGCAGCCTTTGTGAATCACTTTCCCTGTAATATGTGAGAAAATGGAGAAAGGAAAACAAATTAGGCATAATATTACAAGAACATACAAGACAAGTTACAGCCTCCAACGTGATAACGGGTTTAAATTGATCTGACATGGTGTTCTCAAAGAACAATGATTACAAAACTAGCATTTCATACAAATGCTTGTTTAGATGTTGGACATGTGGCCTTGATATTACTTAGTATACCAGCAAATCAGCCTTTTATATAAGCTTATGCAAATGCATCCCTTGTCCTTGGAGTCCAGATGTCTTCTCTGTTAGTTTTTAATGGCACAGGACATCAGCTACAGCGCTGAAATACTAAAGTCGAAATGAGAAACTGGCTGGTGACCAGAAACATCTTTCTCCAGTCACTGAACCAAAAATACTTTAAAATTTGTGTTAACAGGATATGCCAAACAACAGCAAGCTTTAGTAGAGAAGTTATTGAGTAATGAAGGTAAAACATTAGCTACTGTACTTCCACTATTAGGGTGTGCGTCGATCACGATTGCTAATTCCTGCTTTGTGTATGATTTTACTGCCCAATACATATTTAACTTGATCTTCTCTTGAAATTCTACAATAAAATTATATTAGTACAAAAGATTATGCCACTTGCGTGAGAGAAAAATGGTTAAAGCATGGTTTTACTTATGAAATTAAATTTTTTCAAAGAAAAAATGTAATTGACACAGCATTCCCATTTTAAAAAGCCTGAATACTCTGATAAAACACAGCAAGTCTCAATGTGTGTTTCAGGATTGATCCTTACTCTATTCTTAGTGCACCATCAGGGAATTTCACAACAGGAAGGATTTTGTCAACTGTTGCATATTTCACTCACTGGCATAAATTTTCAAACAAGATAAAGCAAACCTGGATATACATCTGCAGGAATGCTTTCAATGCAACATCTAAATATCTGAGGACAGTCCATTGATAAGCTGCTACATGCTATTCTCTGGTGAAACAGTAAAAATAAAAATAAAAATAAAACTTTTCAAGACTGCTAGGTCCTGCTGTACTCTGGAATCCATTTTGTTTTCTATTTAAAGTTTATTTTGGTATATTTTACAGCCCTGCTGTTCACACATAAGATAAAATGGAAAGAAAATCCAACCTTAACCTTTGGAAAAGAGTCACCAGTATTTGTCATTTGTGCCCATATTGTTTTGAACAAAGCATACTTGTAGATTACCAGAGAAAATTATGCGCAAATTATAACTGCTCTGATAATGAGAACAACAATCATTTGCTGACCTAATCTCACTTTCCCGAGTTGCATTATTGTAGATTCAAGGCTGTAAAACTCCCTTTCTCACTGCCAAGTAATTTTGCTTTATCGTTTGTTGTCCTTGTTCTCCAACATGCTCCTATTATTATCTGGCAAAAAACCATTTCAGTCTTATCTTTAAAAAACATGTAACTGTGAGAAGACATGGAAGTGCAGGCTAAAGCCTGAAAGATGTAACACTTGAAAAAACAACGCAAGGACAAAGGAGAAAAACAAAAATCTATTAATAAAAATGTTAGGCTGACATTTAATGATTAAATATATGCTTAATAATGAAGTGTGGGATTCATTCTGTGTAACAACTATTTTGTAAATGTCAGGAAGTATTATTTATTGTTTTTTTTTAGTTGAAAAACAGACTTGTGTTGAGGAGAGGGGAAATCTCAACAGCTGAACTTTTAAGACGTTTCCAGGACATGGAACGTCTTTAGACTTCAAAAAAGTCTAAAGGGAATCAAACTTGTCCTATTGTGATTTAGAGATGTCAAAATAACAACTTTGGCAATTTTCAGGCAGTTTTATTGTTGGATAATTTATCCAGGGATTGGCTATACCTATTTTAACTCAAACTAAATGACAATTAACCAAACCTCCATTCAGTTCTTCACGAACCACTCTCTGAAGTTTTGATTCACAATGAAGTCTAACCATTTTCACAAATTATAACAAATTGTTCTTCATTCCGGCGTCAAGAGCAAAAACTAGCTTCTTTTGATTGAAGCATACAAGAAGAACAGTTTTATTCTTCCTAAAAATGAAGAACATTCTGAACCGGGATTGTAATTAACAACCCAAAGCTGCGTCACGGTCACAGCTTCATATAAAGCCCACATGGCCAAGCCACTTTCTCCTCCTCCAAAAACACACACACACAGCAACAAGGTAGAAATAAACATTGGTTTATATTATTGGCAGAGTTTTCCTTATGTTAAAACATGATCAGAATCAGTTAATATCACTAATTGCAACCAATAAGTGACAGACGCAGGATCAACTGGCTGTACTTGCTGGGTGACTGGAATCGGAACCCATTTTCAGTCCGATCGTCTCTGATTGCAGTGCAGTCTAAACCACAAATATCAAGTTTTTTTCCCAGTCAACTCATCGTAGTAAGGTCTACTGGACTGTGCTAACACTCTTCTGTGTGGACGTTTTTACTGGTTGGAGAAGAGTGAATGTCAGCCATTTTTTTAAAGAAAAGGTAGATATATTCGCAAATTGTAACTACAAATGGTCAGAACTGTAAAACAGAACCATGAGCCGAACACTATGCAGAGACTGACTGAACTATAGTGAAAATACAAGTTCACTTTGACACATAAACAAGGGGAAGAGAAAAAATCTATTGTCAGTGCATTAAGATGAGGACATGGCATATTCTGAATTGATTACTCCATTATTTTAATGTTAATCAACTAAATGCACCCTCTGTCCTTCTGTGTCCTCTTTTTGGAGGAGCTGATTGATTGGTGGCTCAGCAGTGACTCTTAAACACCAACTGTAGTCATTTATTTATTTAAAAATCACAGAACACTGGAAAGATATTTAATACATTTAATCACAGAGTGGAGGTTTGTCACAGTGGGTGCTGATCACAGCAGGTTGCCACATCCAGTAAATCTGATTGTGATCCAAACAATAATCACAAAATCAATCCAATTGAGAGGTCAATTAGGAGATCCAGGTCATGACAAGAGGACGCTTCAGCAAACTCCTCTTGGAATTACTTTTAGTATTTTTAATCCTGAGAAAACCATGAGATCAGTGGATAAACATGAATCTGTAAAACAGAATTAAATTAATGTCAAATTTTCATCATCTCAATCATTTCATGTCTGCACTTCACTTCCACCCTCAGCACAGCATATCCAATCCTGGCTACACTCCACTAGCACAGATCCAAGGTGAGCACTCACACACCCACAGATGGAGCAGACGCTTCCCACTTTCCCAGCTGCTTCTTTTACATCTCAACAATAAAACACACTGCTGAACACAAAGATTCGGATCAGACCAGGCAGCCTTATCTGAACAGGAGGCTAAAGAGTCCTAATCTCTGGGTTTCATAGACATAGGTCCAACTGCATGCAATCTAACATTTTTGTAATTTCCTTTTTTTTATTACTTCTCTGACCAAAATAAAAACAAAAAGCTTGTCCTTTTAAAGGATTCATAAAATATGGCTCTTCGCATAGTTCTTTACAGAACATTTTTAATTACAATTACAAATACATTGGAATATCAGATGCATTTAAAGGATAAGAAAAGAGAAAAAAGAAGAAGAAAGTGACAAAAAATAAAACTGCAAAGAAGAATGTTTGACCAGTGTTAAAAGATATGCAATTAATTTTTGGTGGTGGCAGCACTATGCTGTGTGGATGCCTTTTTCTCAGTATGGACAGTCAAACTGACTTAGTGTTGCTGGAAAGATGGATGGAGCTAAATACAGAACAATCCTAGAAGAACACCTGTTAGAGATTACTGAAAGGTTGGTAAACTTTCAGCAGGATATAACCCTTAAATGTCTCACATGAAAGCATTTTCTATTCTTTTTTTTTTTTTTTTTTCACTAAAGAATTATGTGTTGGTCCATAGTCACCAACTCTGGTGGAGTTTGTTGTAATGCAACAAAGTGAAAAAACCTCAAAGAGTTTGAATACTTTTACAAGTCGAGCTGCAGAGCAGAAGATGCCCATCCTTGTTGTCTCATGAAACATCTGTGCAGTGTGGAAAAACGTGAGACTCAACATATCAGCTAGATCCTTTTAAGTTTTTATAGATTCCAGCAAACATTTCAAAGAAAACCTGGCGAGCTAGAAAACATGAGGTTTTTTTAAATTACGGTAGTTTAGTGAGAAATTTTCAAAGAAAATACATTGTAAAAAAGAAAGTAAGTCTGTGTGAATCGTATCGCAGCAGGGGGTTTTTATCATCTTAAACATACTCAACATTTAAAGTCAGACAGGGAAACAGCAGTGTGAACTCACCTTACTGCTGGCTTTGGTCTTGCTGCTGTTGTTGTTGTCAGGAGTTGGATTGGCATCTTCATGAACTCTGTCCAGCAGCCAGAGGAGAAACTCAAGTGCGTCATGCTGAGAGTTTCCCCGAAACTGAGAGGCGTATTTTGACACTATGCTCTGAAAAAGAGAAAAATGTCAAAATTAACACCTAATTGTTAGAGTAACACACGCATCTTACCTGGCAAAAGTATCTGAAATAGTCCCAGAGAGAAGCAATGTCTGTTTTGACTACACAACGCAAGCTTGATTTTCTAACCAGTTTTTATTGTAGGACTGTGCTCTAAAACCACTAATGCTTTCGTGAAGCAGTATTTTCTGGGTTAAATCTCTACTACATTATTATTGTTATATCAATTATATTGAGCTGTGTTCAAAAATAAATATGACAAACATTATTTTGCATTCATTGTCGTTTATCCAAGATTGACTTCAAGGGGAAAAAAAAGCCCAGACTCTCTCCAGGGAAACTCTTGAACTCCTGCTGAGCCATCTCAATGCATTTATAGGCCAGGAAGGCAAATATAGTTCTGGGTCTGCCCTGGTGCCTCCCCGCAGAGGAACAAGCCTGGGAAACTTCAGGTATCCAGGTTAATGTATATCAGAGGCATCTTAGACTCATGTGAGAATCACCTCAGTTAGCTCCTTTCGAAGCAAATAGTAGCAAGAACCCACCGGATAAGGAAGCTTCCAGCTACCCCACAGAGAGGTGGTTCCCAACTTCTGCATGTTTTAGATGTTTCCCTTCATCAACTTTAGTTCAATAAAAGCCCATTAATCACCCATCATTGTGTGTTGAAGCAGGGTATCTGCAGGTTTCAGCAAGTCAAATTACAGACTCGGGATTTTACAAATATATGTGATGTTTGAGTGATTCTGTTGAATTACAATCAAGCATAGCAAAAACTGACATTTTCTGGGGTCAGGCTGCGGCTCTTGGCAACAAAAGGTAGTTCCACAAAATATGTGGAACTACCGTGGCAGTTTCTTGGCAGCCGCTTTGTCTTTCTCAACCGTTTTAACCCCCATAATGCCAAACTTAAAACTTTCTTAGCATACAACGACCCTCGCCTTGTATGTGTTGGCAACAGAAGTAAGGCAGTGGTTAAAAACAAGTCAACCAGTCATAAATCTGCTTTTTTAGGATTTGTATCTCCCTCTCAATTAATTTTATACCAGACTTGCACGATGATTTGACAATCGCTAACCGTTCTCCAGCCAAGTGACCAGTGACATTCATGCATGTGAAATTTTGCGCACAACATGAACACGCTAGCTTGTGATGAGACACAAGGAAGCTGGAAAACGTCGTCACCATCGCCTCCAATGTGTTGGGTTTCACCCTAAGTGACGATGACTCCGGCCCCTCGATTTTGTTCGTCACACTCCATGTGTGATAGATGAACAAAGCTAGTCAGCTAGCAAGGGTGTTGGCAGCTAGTTAGTGGGAGCCTCTAGTAACAAAATGCAATGAAGATGTCAGAACGCAACTTTGCCTGATAAAAGTGCCGCAAGAAAAAATTACGTATATATGAGATCAAATAGGATAAGCTGCTGAAGAAGAGGGGATGAGTTCTGGACTGGTTTGCCTAAAGTTTTGAACTTTCCCCATGAGTGATTGTTATGACAATCAAACAAAGAAACAAAAGGTAAGTCCAAGTGTCTTCTGATAGAAATCAATTACACATAATCACCCCACCTATTTAGCTTTGTTGGATAAACAGGCTGCACAGTGACTGACAATGGCACCTGACTAATGGAACCATTAACTCTACAGTCGCTGGCTACTATATCTCTTCTTCACCATCTCTGTGTGAGACTGACATGATGCACACTCTGCTGTGCACCTCATTAAAAATCAGCGCATCATACCTGCAGTATCCCAGGATCTAAATATAAACACTGAGGGGAGCCCCCTCCCAGCTTCGCATTCCTGCTCCATCCTACCTGACAGAGAAGGCCTGTTAATGAGCTTCATCACCATGAGGGAGTGCTGACAGGGGACGAAGGGACGTGGGACAGATGGGAGAGAGGGATGCTGGAAAGATTACATGGAGCGTTTTTCTGTCAAACAGACAACACAGCTGTGGAAAGCTTAGAAAGCAGGTTTATAAAGCTATCAACAAGAAAAAAGACCTGAAACTGCAACGGATAAGAGCGGATAAGAAACTACGAGGACAGCGCTGAGTCTGGGGAAAGGTGAGATAAAGAGGTTAGGACTTCACTGAGGAGTGGAAGTGACTTTTGGACCGACTTCACTGTCACACACTTCTTTCCCAACTTTATCACTAACTGATGTGTGTGCGTGTGTGTGCGTGTGTAGGTCATAGTAAAGTGTGTAATTTTTGCTCATCACTTTGATATCTGTTTGCAAGAGAGTCAGTAAAAGTACCACACAATCGCAAGGACCCAAAGTTTTCCTTTTAAACAAGGAATGAAACAAAGTGATAACGAAGCCTCGCTAAAGTATTTTGTCACATTACTGATGGAACCACAAACTTTAATGCATTTTATTGATCAAAAAGCATGACAGTCCACCAAAACTGACTGAAAAGTGTTTCAGTGAGTGAAGTGTTTGTGAAGAAGCAATGTGTTTCAGAACGGCCTAGTCAAAGTTTTTAAACAAAAAATTTGACACTGTGGATAAACTTGACTTGCTGATATTCACAGGTGATCTCCACCCCAACTAGCTGAACCTTAGCTATTTTTCAGCAAAGAAAAAGCAGAAAACAGATGTGCAAAGCTGATAAAACTTCCAAATCCTGCAATTTTACAAATCCTATGCGTCTCAAAGCTTCACTCATGAAAATCTGTGGGAAAACTATCCATTCCTTCAAATCCACTTCACAATAATGTGTTCAACCGTGTTGTACCATCACATTCAGGCCTAATGAAACGCATAGCAGGCAATATAAAGCCAACGATGACAGCTACTTTTTTGCTGCAGAGAAGAGAAATTGAGAATTCATGGAGATCCCTGCTTCCCATCTCACTGCAAGAGGGACAGAGCAGTTAGACTCAACTTTGTTGTTTGGCTCCAGCAGAAAAAGGCTGACTGGCACATCTGCAGCTTCTCTTCCTCCTCAGCTGGATTTCTGTCATGAGACCGTATCTTTCAAAAATGCCATGCACCAAACTGACAGAGCAGGCACCGTCATGATGGCTGGGGACATAATAATAGTCTCTCAGAAAGAGGCACAGGTCATTTTCTTTTTCTGTGTTTAATGCATTTAAAACATTCGCTTAAGACAATGATTCTTTTTACATGTAGAGTAAGTTTTAAAAGAAAATTTTATGAGAGGCAGTTAATCAAAAATCTAAATGAAAATGTGATCTTGTGAGAAATGCATCGACACCGAAGTAAACAACATGGAAATAGGAAAAAAGAAGGGAAAAGGACAGCAGCTGAGACTCAGACCAGAGAGTGAAAAAGGACAGCAGGAGGGTTGAAATGTCAACTTCCTCCAGATACCTACACTCCTCAAAGACGAACTGCACTGAGGTTAGCAGGGATCTGAAGTGTTTGTTGGGTAAACACTTCTGAAGTAGTGAAGGAGAGGATAAAGGTGAGTGGAAGTCTGAGGCTTAAGCGAGCTCAGAGATAAATCTGAGAACTGCTGATCAGCCCAGACCAGGAACTAAAGTCTCAGACCAAAACATGACGGATCTGTTGGAAGCAGCATGTCTGTCTTTTAGTCAACCTGTTCATTTAAACTTTTCTAAATCTTGCTTGTCAACAGTTTATCACTAGATCACTGTACTTTCAGGAATGGAACGATACCCATTTTGAAGAATGAGTATCCGTTGCAGTTCTAATCCCAAAGAGAACCAGCCGCTCCCTGGGGGAGGAGTAGGGTTGTTTTTGTTTTTTTTATTGAACTACACAGCAAAACTATGTTAGAGCACAAAAGGTAAACAGCTGGGTTCAGTTATTTGAAACTTAATAAACTGTACCCAGTCTGGAGTAGAGTAGCCTTGATTTTCATTGTACAAAAAAAAAAGAAACAAATATCAGAGCAAGGAGAGAAATAAATGTTTGAAATCATTTCATTACAACATAAAATGAAAATACTTTGGGGCTTTGTGCCAGTTGGTAAGCAGGCTTGAATAGAATTCAACAGCACAAACACATAAAATAAAACTCCATTGTTTTTGACACAAATGTTAAAAATAAATAAACATTTGAGGGAAAAAATCGATTAAAGTAAAAATATCTGTGTTGGTTGATCATTTCTCTGTGGCAACAATAGTGCTTGGTAGTAGATCTATCACTGTTAGAAAGTTGATCGAGGTCCCAGTATATTTTTTTCAAACTGCAATCATCTTAGCCAATACTAAGTCAAGACATATTTGATCAAGTACAACATGATGTGAATTAAGATGATCAAATGAGGACCAGAATTATTGAGTGTATATTTTTTCTACATTTTTCTATATTCTTTTATCACAGACATGCTGATGTTTTTATACAATGTTGTTTTTTTTTTTTACACTAAGGACATGTTCAATCTGGGATATAGCAATTTTTATACCTCCCACAAACATGCACTTTCACTTTTTAGTTGTCAATGCTTGTTTTATTTTATTTATTTTATGAGATTTTCCCTTATCCACATTAATAAAGAAAATCCACTTCTCTGACTAAACCATGGAATTATCCATCCGCCACTGTCTGACTCCTGTGTGAAAGCTTTATTTTTCCCTCCATGCCTACTTTGTTTTTAGCATGTTTAGCCTTGGATACTGCTGTCAGTATCCAAGGCAATGTCCTGGTTGATGTAATTAGTCAAGCTTTTGCCAACAAATGTAGTCAGTGGGAAAAGGTTATTTTGAGAGAAATGTTACTCCTCAGTTCTAAGCATCTTCTTATCAAAGCAAACATACAAGTTAAGACTGGATGCCAGTATGTTTTTATTTCTGCAGACCACTGGCTTCATGCTATACACATGAAGGCAACATTTTACCTCGATACACACATGAGCAAATCAGTAACCCAGTCAGTTTGTTGACAGGAAACAAAAGACCTAATTAATTTAACAGTTTGTTTGTTATCTACTTCTTACCTGAAAAGTGTAATGAAGCTTAAGGATGCAGGACAGTTAAAGTTATTCTACAAATAGAAATAACAACAAAGAAGATAAAAGAATGAGCTAAAGATAAGAGATGATAAAAAGCAGAAATGTGCCTGGGTAGCCTCCACTGTTGGGGGCATGACCTTTCTGTGGTCAGCAGAGGCAGGGCTGCACTCTGCCAACATCCCCTGCATCCACAACCCGATGTCGGCTTTGGAGTTCACCTTTCAACCTTTACTTCACCTCTCACCATTAATCCCCCTCCCCACCCGCGCTCTCCCCATGTCCATCCTCCTACTGGGTAAACATTGACGGATCAGAGACCTGGCAGGGCAGGAATTTACTATAAACATTCATCAAGAAAATGAGCTGCCTCTCTCCCTCCCCGAAAGAACTGCCTGCCAAACTGGCCTGAATGGATTCCTTAGTGGCAGACTGACTGATACTGACAAATTATGAGGCAGGATAACCTTTGGAGATTCACAGGTGTGACTGGAAGCAGAACGAACTGAATCTCTCATTACCGGCTGCTTTGTTTTGTTCTTCTGCTGCCTGGTGCAGTCCGGTCACCTCATGATCACTCACAATTGCTACCTCTGCCCCTCCTTTCCCTGTATTTATATATCTGAGTCTTTTCACTGAGCACCACCAAGGTCATCTTAGTTAGAGATGAACTAAGAAACCTGTCTGGAGCCTGGAATCGGCCATCCTTGCACTTGTCTAATCCTGATTACCGTAATAATCAGCAGGTTGGAAACTATTACTATAACTCTTTTCCCAATCAGTGAACAACTATAAAGCACTAGCAGTGTAATTTGGTGTAAAAGTTTGCACTACAGGACCAAGACCCAGCCTTTCAGTGCAACAGAAAGGCAACATACCTAATCTATGGCAGCAGGTCGGCTTTTCCTTCTGGCTATAAACCACGCAAGAAGATCTTAAATTCAAATCTCAACCAACATGGACTTTGCACATTCTCTTGTGCATGCGTGGCTTCTCTCCAGGTACCCCAGCTTCTTCCCATGATCCAAAACCATGGGAAGAAGCTGGGGTACTTCTAAATAACCTTTTGAATGCATAGGTTGCTTGTCCTGTGATGGACTGCCCGCTGACCAAAGCCTATCCCGTCTCTAATCCGATGGGTACCAGTCCACCCGTAATTTATAACCTATTGCCTCTCAGCACTGCGACGTGTGACTCCCCCCACGCCCCATCTTTTCGTCCCACTTTAATTCTTCTTCTGCAGCCATTGTCCCAGGGAGCTTTGGATTCACCTCAGGAACAGCAGGGAACATCTCAAACATTGCTCATGGCAAATTGTTGGAGTACATGTTAAAAATCAGACACGGTCCACAGTTGAACCACTTTGAAAATCCTCCAACCTGCTCTGTCTAACTCGGAGGTTCCAGAGGACAGGATTCTGCAGCTGATGGGTCCAAAAGAAGAGGGGATGAAATGTGTCAGAAATGATCGCCTCTGAGTGTTTTACAGACCGACGGAAGGCTCTTTGGGCTCTGCTGAGACACAGAAATTGATTCTTTGAGGATTCACAGCCGAGCCTGTAAATTCACTGCTGGGTAGGCAACTGACAGCGCAGGGAGCTGCAGCTTTCCCACGTTCCAAAACATGGATGAGCACAATGTTTTATCACTTCAGTGACTGAGCCTGAAGTAGGCTCTTACTCTGCGATAATGTTCCAGCAGGGCAGAATATTTCAGGATTGATTTATTCCCTTACATAAATTAGAACAAGAAAAACAACCTGATCTGCCTCATGTTGGAGAGCTCAGCAAAGCAGCGCAGACACACTCCTCCTCATGTTTCTATATTATCTGTTCTCACAGCACGGATGTGGGAATGAGAGAGGGACATCTCAGCGTCATGCTGCTGTCCACCAGCATATGGCGGCTCTTTTATCTAAAATACAAGAGGTCTAATTTCTGTGCAATAGGCAAGAAGTGCTGTCCTGTTCCCCAAGGCAACAAAAACACGTGTAACAAAAAATGACATTTACATGCAGAACCGTTAAGCTTCATAACCTGAACAATGCTGAAGTCTTAAAACGAACTCGGCCTCCCATCTGCTGTGCTGAAAAAGTCCAACAATCAAAGCGAAATTAGAGGCAGCAGGGTCGAGCGTTTCTGTGCAGCTCAGCACGGAGAGTCCAGGTGGTGTATATCCTAACTGCTTTATGGGTCTACAATGTATACACTGTCAGCACTTAGAGTGAGAACGGGCACGGACCTCAAAAAAAAAGAACAAGAACTAAAGTGGTGAAGCTATCTCGCTGCACTTCATCACTGTCATCCGAGCCAGGACACGAGGCAAGTGGCTTCATCTTTTTCTGATTGGACCTCTCTGGTGCAAAGAGCAAAATCCTACTATGAAACAAAAAAGATTTCTCTTCACAGTTTTTAGATTAAGCTGTTGCATATTAAGCCAATAAAAGAAACAAAATATTATAAAGCAGACATTTTCCATCCAAGTATTTGAAAACAACAAATAATCTCTGCCCTGTAAAATGTAATCAAAAGGGAACCCAATTTAATCACACACTGGGGAACAGCATGCAATTATTTCCCTGATTGAAGAAAAAAAATTGTAAACAAATTAAATAGGAAAATAATCTAAATGTTTACATTCCACAGTGAAGAAAATGAAATCACGATGTTATTGCTCAGTTCAGGATTAATGCAGGTTCAACAATCGTGGCTGGATTTGAGGCTGCAAACTAATAAGCAGGGATGCGCCAATCAATCGGCCAAAGATCAAAATCAGACTTTTCCTTTAATAAGCTCAAGATGTCAGACATAGAAAAAAATGTTCTCTTTTCTCCTTTTAATAAATGAATCCAAACTCCACTTTTATTCCTGCAGTTTGTTAATGCCTTAACAATCCGAACTCACCATGGATTCAAAAGCACTTCATTTTGAACTAGATTCAAAATTCCGCTTTGATGCTTTCATTAGAATAGCATGACAATCATTTTCATGTCTGTTGAATTCAAAACGTACCCTTGTATTAGGGAACCTGCAGTACATTTGTTTCTTTCATGTTTAAAGTGGAATTTAATTGTGAAGACAGATGATTCTTCACGTTACATGTTAGAATTTATCAACAATGGAATCAGCAGGTTAGACTCGAAAGATAGGCGAGGCCATCTTTAATAATAAAACTAGATCAAATACATGAATGCCTTACACTGACGATGAAAACTAACGAGTCATTTAGCCAGTCAGATCAATCCCCAATAAGAATGGCAGTCACTGACAAGTTAAAAATAGAAAATTTTCCTTTAAATGCATCAAAAATTTAGAAAGAGAAATCAATATCCGTTATGAAGATATTCAAACATCAGCAATTGTGCTATAGTTAACAAAGAAATTGATGATGAACGCTCCAATCCCAATGTCAAACAGAAAAAAAGAAAAAGACAAAAACATGATTTTTATTTTTAAAAATCCAGGGGTTCCTCCCAGACTAGACGTGTGTCTGTTTCGTTACCAGCAATGTCACCCTTACTATGCTCATCTCGTTCTGTCCCACCTTCTGGCTGAACACCATTATTGCCTTCCCAGCAGGGGGCCTCCCTCCTTTTCCAGACTGAATACACTTGCCACAGTAAACATCCCTCTACAGTTCCACTGAGAAACAGGAAAACGAACACCATTCACTGTGCTGTAGCAATGGGACATTTAAAGAAGAGAATGTGAGTAAAATGTGTGATATAATCTGAGAAATAAAACTGGTTTTGACCACATGCCTGCAGATAGTTACCTATTACAGCTATTTTTCTGTCTGAGCAACAAGAACAGAGTCATTATCTACAAATTTTCTGCTGCATTTAATAGAGTTTAATGAAGGCGTGTCCTCCAAGTCTGCTACGGAGTAAAAGTAACTCAATGTTTGTAGTTCTATTTACTGTTTACGTGACAGCAAAAAGGAAGAGTCATAAAAGGAAATCTGCAGTGTTGTACCATTGAATTAGTAAGTAAAAAGCTTGCTCAAAGGACGCATTTGTAAAAATAAATAAATAAATAAATGGAAAGCCATGAAAACCTTTTCTTCCACTTCACAACTTGTGCTAGTCACATAAAAAGTCTGAGATTCTAACATGAACAAATGTATTAGGTGTGAATACTTTTGCAAGCCTTTAGTCAATACACAGATCTAAACAAAAATGAAATCGTAAAGAGATTTCATTTTTACTTTGACAACGTTGAGAAAAATGTTGAATCATTTATGTCAACATTGCCTGTATTCACCTCCCTCATACTTTGACCTCTGTGTAATTCCTATTCATTAAGCCAACTGGTTCACCGAGTCACCATCTCTTTTTGGACACCTGCGGCTCATTAAGCCATTTATTATGTAAAGACCTTAATGTAGAGCAGTAACCCATCTACAACAGACTGTTTATCTTAGATTGGGATTCGTGTCTGCTGTCATCACTTAGGAATGCAGTCAAACCCTTCAGAGGACTGGAACAGGTAGGTAAAATAAAAACACTCCGGGCAGAGTAGAATCGGCAAACAGAATGTGCACACAAAACTCCGACTAACTGAACAGGTACAAAGGATTTAAACCCAGGTTCAAAAGCAGAGAGGCACTGAGTTGTCTCAACCACAATCAGTAATCTTCACACCTAATATTTCTCTGGTAACTGTGCAACTTACAAACCTCATCAATGATCAAAATCTTCTCGACAAATAGCTACATACATACCTGTCAGGCTGGTAAGGCATCGAGCTACAAACAGGGCTGTATCAACAGGTTTCACCTGTTTCTCTCTCTTTCTCTTTCTGAATGGAACAAGATTCAAACGTGAAGAAGCTGTGTGAACAATCCCAGTCAGGATTTCACAGAATCTTCCCTCTATGGATCTTATGTCATGACTCTGTTCAATATGTACATTTCATTTTAGTGGAGCTGCTGAGTTCAGTCCACAGACAGGACAACTCAAGACAACTCCAGTATGTTTCGAGAAACACAACCATAAGCCGCAGGGTTGATGCATTTCAGATGGATTTACAAAAGAAACGCAAAGTCATAGTTGCTATTCTGTACCTTGCATTTACAGCTGGAGATTTAACCCTATGACACTGTCAAATGTAGATTGGTTAAAATAGGCCAAGAAATGCTCAGCCCAAATTACACTACATGATTTTAAGTGCATATGATCAAGAAAATATCACCAAAAATATATTTAATACATTTCAGAAGAGATTTTCAGCCATCCTTCCAATCAACGTATGATCTAAAATGTTTGGACAGACTCTTGGAATTTAAAGTGTATATTTTATTTCAATTAAAAAATTAGAATGAAAAAATTATAGATGAACTAGTGAGCAACAAAAAATTTACATTATCATTAGGATTGAACAGTTATTACATTTCTTAAAGGAGAAGTGAGAATCTGTTAACAATTCAATCTTTAGAAATACAAAGAATTGAGTGTCGAAGCCAAATCTCTAATGTCTGAATTCCTAGAGTTAAACCGAAGCAGAGGAAAGACAAAATACCACAATTTATGTCCATTTAGCTTTTGTCAAATAAATTGATTGTCTGCATAGTTTTTGTCATGATAAAACATGATGAACAGCAAAACGCCAGGATAACTTCAATACGAAAACTGACAACATACTGAAGTCAAAACATTTTTTTAAGGTATGTGTGTTTTTATATTTTCTTATTTTGCTTGCTAAATTTGGATACTGATTTCTATATCAGTCTATACGAAACTTTTTCTTGAGTATATTTCTAAATATACTTAAGAAAAAAAGTATATTTAGGAACAGCTAGGAAGTTAGGGCTTTGAATCAAATACAACATACTAATCAAAGGTTTTGATTAATATGTTGTAAAACATTTATTTACAATACAATTGACCCAACAAAAACTATGTACAGGTCAGACACATTGCATCAGGCATTTAACTTCTTTCTTTATTTTTCACTTTTTATTTTTACACTTTTAAAGAAATTTTTCTTTCAGGAAAGTTTATTTGTATTCTTTCTGGAGGCAGGAAAATGCTTACACCAAACCTGGGGAGTCTGCATAGATTTCAGGACATTTTGGCAACAATAATAACACTAAGTAGCCTTTTGTGAACATGGCCTGGGCAATCTAACGTATTATGAAACAGATTGAGTTTAAACTCCATGTTAACTGGGTGTCCAAAGGTATTTAAAAAATCAAAATAAGGCAGTGGCCCACTTGTTTCATTCCCACTCCTCCTTTCTTTCTGTTTTAGAAAATACAACCATATTTCCACATATTTCCTTTTGTCCGCTTAGTGTCCACTGAACTTCAAATGTATGTAGACTTAAGTTACAAATGACTGACATGAAACGATAAACAGTGTCAAGGAAAAAGTGGGCTACGACTGTTTTAGGAAAATCTCTAACCTGAGTAGAGATTTTCAGAGTGGGAGTGTCTCAGACATGTTTGAAACGTGTAGGACAATCTCCTCATGTGCTGCAAAATTGTGTCTATTTAGTAGAGGGTATTTTCGTGACGCCTCACATTTGCATGTTTTACTAAATAGATAAGAATTTAATACATAACAAATCACATTGCTGTGCCTGTTGTGTTGACATTAACCCAACTACCAACAAAGGACAATGAGGAGTTTGTTCTTTTAGTAAAATCTTCAGACTTAAAAGAAAATAAGTAGAGGGTATTTCATTAACATGTTGTTCTGTTCTAAGTACACATTTGGGGTAAAAATACCCCCAGAATGACATCTCATCTTTTAGTTGTAACAGTTTGTGGTCTTGTTTACCCAGCAGAGTATCATTGTAGCTCCACCTCCATCTAATTGTAAACTTGTTGGAGCTCAAAACTAATTTCCGGGCTCTTCCACAGACAAAGCGCGTATTCGCGGCCCCTGTTCTCACCTTGAACTCTCCAGACATCTGCGGGGTGTAGTCCAGCGTCCACAGCGCTCGAACCAGCGACGCCAGCTGCTCGGTCACTTCACCCTCGGGGCTCCGCGCCTCCTCCGCTCTCACCTCCCCGTTCGTCCTCCCGCTGCTAATATCCGACTTGTACTGCCCCAGCCCGAGGTATTCGGCCAGCAGGTCCGTGTTGCTGAGGCACTGGACCACGGCATTCATGAAGCAGGTGTTCCCGTGGTTCTTCAGTCCCAACACGCCGGGAGTCTTGTCGCCGTAGGACCACGACAGCCTCTCCTTCACCGAGCCGTGGTAGGAGGACACCGCGGAGCTCCTCTTCGCGGCTCCCTCCCTGGAGGTCTGCGAGAAATCGTCCCTGAAGCCGCCCGAGGCGCTCCGCACGAAGCCGCCGTCGTCCTCCTCCGCGTCCGGCGGCTCTGCGTCGCCCAAGTGCGCTAAAGTGCCCAAAGTTTTCAGGATCCTTCCCATGAAATTCCCAATAGAACGCAGCGATTTCCTCCTGACGAACTTTCCACTTCTGTATTTCTGCTCCTTCGACGATTTGGATTTCATCGGCTGTTTTCTCGTGTTGCTCTCCTTGCGGCTGTCCATGGCTCATGCACTCGCTGAACGGGACCGAGAGAAAATGAAAGAATATTGAGAGCAGGAGTGTGCACCTGTCTGCCAGGCTGTCCACTCCTCCTCTTCCTCCTCTTCCTCCTCAGCTTTACTTCCCCCTCCACTCCACACACCTTACAGCTCAGCAGCCACCGGCTCGGTGCCAATCAGGCACATGATCACTGACATGATCCCCCAGACATCTCATCACATTTCGAGGGGTCACGATCTCCGCACCGAGCAGAGCGGCTTGTCTTCCCGCATAGCGCAGCTCCAGTGAGCTGCACTTCCTCATCGATGGCTCTCCGTGATGAATGGAGCGTCTGGGGGTCTTCGACTCCCCTCACCCTCTCTCCCAGTCTGCTCATGGACCCACAGGGAGCTATTTGAAGGTTTCATTCCTACGGCCACCCTTAGGACAAAAGAACTTGATCACACACTGTGGCCAGAACTAAAACATGAATGAGTTGCTCCAATGAACTGCTGAGTTTACCTTCAACTTTAAACGTTTGTAAAACACTGGGAAGAAGGAAGTTGACTAGAATAGGGCTCTGTAGCCTTAAGCTGCCCCCTGTAGGATCAATTACATCATAACCTGCCTTGAATTTCCAAAACGTTGCGGATAAACTACCAATGACCTTTCTTTGTTGAATCTGTCTTTAAGTGTCAGAGGAACATCAAAAACTACTTCTGAATTAGTCCAAATAGGCCTGACCCAAAAAGAAAATGCCTCCTTAGTGCAACTGAGTCCCCCAGCAGATGAGTTATTTATCCCCATCTGATGCAATCTTAAACAACTGTGAGAAAGATGCAGTCTGTGGTCATGTAGAAGATGTAGGGTCAAATTATTGTTAGGAAGCATGAAAACATCTGAGGAGATTGCACAAATTATAACACTGAGTAAACTGTGTAACACATTATTAAAAAGTCAAAGAAGAAGTGGGGAACCATTGACTTTGAGTAAGAAATATGGTTGGAAAAAAAACCCTGAATGACCATGATTAATTAAACTCTTGGTGATGTCAAATAGTGAAAGAAAGAGCATCTCCACACACGCAATGTGACTCAAGAGATTTAAGACTCAACGGCTGTGTAGCCATAAGAAAGTCAGGCTGACTGGAGAAAATAGTTTCAATTTGCATGAGAGTATAACGATTGAACTCTAGAGCTTTGTAAGACAGACTTTTGATCTGATGAGTCCAGATTTACTTTCTTCCACAATGACGGCTGCGTCGGTATAAGAAGAGAAGCAGATAATGTGATGCACCAAGTGCCTGTGGGGCAGTGCTATAATCTGGGGTTGCTGCAGGTGGTCAGGTCCAGGTTCAGCAACATTATCAGAGCATTGACTACCTGAATATACTGAATGACCAAGTTAGTCCATCAATGGATTGTTTCTTTGCATGGTATATCCCCCATGTGGATATACCAAGATGACAATGCCAAGCTTCATCAGGCTGAAATTATGAACGACCATCAGACATTCTGGATTGATGATAACAAAGTTTAGACCTTAACCTAGAACTAAATCTTGTGACATTGCAGAAGTGCATTGAAGCACTAACACGGCAAATGTGTGTTATAAACATAGTTAAAGGTGGTCCAATAAAATATAAAGAGTGTGTGACCTTTTTTGGGTCAAGTAGCCTATAGGCTAAGTCTATGCATGTATCCCTAAATGGCTTAAGAACACCAGTAAGGATCAGACTAAATACAAAAAGCATCTTTCAATTGATTATTTTACTTCTAGGTAAATAATTCAAACCAACCTGCCCATATAGGAAAAAAAAAATTACTCCCCAAACCTAATAACTGGTTATATCAACCAGTGTGCAACGACTGGCAGTGAGTTTTTTGGGCTTGAATTTCTTTGTTTAAGAGGAAGAGGCAAGGTGAGGGAACTTCCACAGCCAAATGCCTCCGTCTTCGGTGGTGCTGATCAGGACGCGGTTCAAGGTGCAGATCTTAGTGCAGGTAATAGTGGCTCCAGCAGTAATATCACTCATGTGGGTTATTTTTCCTTGCTTATAGTCCCACACCTTCAACCGCTTGTCTTCTCCACCTGCCAAACAAGAAGGAGAAAAATGTATTAACATAAAAGAAGGCTGTAAAATTGTCTTGAAGTGTCAGCAGGGAAGAGGACAACAAAGCCAAATCAAAAAATATTAGGAATTAGTAGCTTAGGACAATTCTTTTTCAACCTTAAAACCCCTGTGATTCTGTAAGCACAAAAAAATCACCACAATCTGGTGGAACGAAGAAAGAGAAGATGTATGATGATCATAGCTATCTACAGTTCTTTCATCAGTTCAGAAGTTTATATTCACTTATCTTGGGCATGATTGTCAAATTAACTGAGGGCTTTTAACAATGTAAATTTTTAAAGCAAGCTTTTTGGTACATAAGTTTGAATTTACTGTGGTATTTTTTCAAAGAATGGGCTTTAAGGATAACATCACAGAAGCCTAAAGTTACCTTGCTATATCTAATCTAAAGGCAATTTTGATGTTTATTTGGGACTTTTGTCCAGGTTCTTATTATCTGAACCCAACGATTGCTCTGTGATGAAAGAGATGCTGGGAATAACGAGGGAACCACCAAAGCTTAGGATGCTGAACACCAATTTAACATCAACATGGGCTGAGACGGTCCCACCCGTCATGACCTGGATAACTTGTCATCACTGATCTAATCATAAATCCTGATCTCTCCAAAAAAATCCTGAAAAAATTCTCCAGTCTTCAGTTCATGACATTGAGCTCTAGACCCTTTGGATTATGCACCAAGACAATGAACTAAACCGACTCCATCTCTGAAAAAACTACATGGGGGTTTTAGAGTGGCCTGCTGAAAGTTGAGGTTTAAATTTGATTTGAAATGCTGTTGCATGAATGTTCCACAATCCTCAAATGTGGATAATTTTCAACAATTTGCATTAAATAAGAAATCTATAACAGAAAAAACTAATTCAGTTTCATACCACTGGATGCAAACTTATGACCAGAACTGCATGTGATGAGCAATAAACCAATGTAAGAGCAACAGACCTGTCACAAAGTGGTTGCCATCCTCTGTGACATGTATGCTGTTGTAGACCCCTGTCTCTGGGTCCTCCCGTTCTCTGATGTTAGTGCCGCCCATCACGTCCCAGTAAATGACCTGAGAACCAGATTAGCACACAGACAAATCGAGGTAACTGTGGGTGCAATGATGGAGTCACCTCCTGAATTCGCTCTGAGAATGAAAAGCTGACATAAGAAAAGCAAAAGTTCTAGTTATTGGTTGGATTTTGTCTTCATTTTAAATAAGATCAGATATCTAGTAACTTTTACTCTGAAGCTGACCTGGGTGCACCCAAACCTAAATTTACTTAAATATTTGGCTAAATGCACTCAACATTTGTTGCAGATTGTGGCTGAGAATAGACAGGAAAAATTAAAAGTAGTCAAGACACCCGAAACTATTTGGAATCTGATGCATTTCTTTTTTGGGCAAAACTACAAAACCCTTTTTATCTTTTAGATCAAAATGATTTATGCATGTCTAGTTTATTGCTGAGTGAGTAAAAAACTACATTTCCATTGAAGAGAGCTCAATGACATGTTGCAAGCTTAGGGCATCTCTTTATATCCTAACCCTGCTTCAGACATCTACAGAACTTTCTCCCTAACTTGTGTGCTGCAGTTTCTTGATCTATTTGATACAGGTTTTCATTCATTTTCTTCAACAAGCCTTCAAGCCCAAGGATTTTATTGCATCCCAATTTTGTTTTACTTTGATTTATTGAAATAAAGAGGAGCTAAATAAAAATACAGATTTGGCAAACCACATACATTTAAATTTGTGGTCAGAATATAACAAAATGTGAAATAAGTTAAAGGGGTTTGAAAACTTTTGCAAGTTACTGCATATCAGTGTGTACGGTTTGTTTAGTGGAAAAGCTGAAGTTCTCATGACACAGAGTCCACTTAAAAGAGAATCCAGCTTCTCAGACAGGATCTCATTTGTCTGTTCAAGACCCTGTGTAGAATGCAACTGTGGAAGACAAATGCAATCCTGAGACAGAGACATAAATGTTATTGATTCAGAACAGGAACAAAAGGCATGGTGATAAAACAAAAATAGTTTATTGTTTTAGCGCGCAACATTACTCTCAAAGCAATAATCATTTAATAAAAATCCAAGGAACATTGATATGAGGGGTGTGCAGGATTTTTCAACTTATTAAGTCATTGAAGTAATATTGCAAACATAATTTAGAGCAACACAGCCACCAACACGAAGCCTTTGTCAGGAACACTAAAGTGAGGCTTCTAAAATTCATATAGCCTACATTTATATACTTTCTTACTGATGCAGATGCCACGGCGTAAAAAAGGAACCCGGGATACATTATTTCAATATGTATTATGTTTTGCATCACTCAACTAAATCATGTAACTCAGGTGTACCTGGGCCAGCAGACTACTTGCACAAACATTTGAATAACCCCCTGAAACTCAGTGATTTTCAATATAGTACCATGACAAGATTTCATCTGTCTAGTAGGAAGAGGTGTGAAATTTTCTTGCTAATACATTTTCTATAGCATTAATAAAGTGTGAATGTTTGCAGAAGCCACTAACTTTCTTCAGAGTCAATAGCTACAGATGTGGAAATTTTGCTGTAACATTCAGATTAGCTCCAGAATGAGTTGTAGAGTTTCACAGAATTATTTGCCATGACAAATATCTCATGTACACTGCCAGTGGATTTTAAAAAAGATATGTTCCCTGGAATAACAAATCACATTTTCCCTTTCTGCTTATGAAAAGAAAGGGTCTGGGTTTGGTGATTTTCTGACTTCATATTGCCAAGTGTGAAGCTTTGTGTGAAGAAGATTATCCTTTTTTTTGGCTCAGCCCCTCTGTTTTAGTGAAGGAACTGCTATTGGTGTATTATACAAGACATTTTGGACTATTTTGTGCTCTTGATTCTGAGGGAGCAGATGTCTGCTTCAATTTCAACATAACTTTTAATCAGAAAAGCATAAGAACACAAATGAGCAAGTTTGGTGTGGATGAACTTGACAGGTCTGGAGAGTCCTGAACTCAACCTAGTAGAGCACCTTTGGGATAAATTAGAGTGAAGACTGCGAGCTAGGCCTTCTCGTCCAACATCAGTGTCTGACCTCACAAAAGAATCATCAAAGATAGTAACTTCTATCCAGTGCATCTTGTAGAGTACCAGAGTCACTGTTCCTAAACTCAAAAGAACTATAAAAAATCAACATGGGAGTAAGAACAGAAAGGTTTCTCCCTTTGCCCAACAAGAATGAAACCAGGACTGGGGAAAATGAAGACTGTATACCAGCAGGGGGCAGCAGAGAGACACCCCTGCTGTTACTCCATCACCAATGAGCTACTCTGTGATTAATGGAGAGAAACATCAATGAACTGTGGCTCCCAGTTTATGATGTTGTAGTCAACCAGGTGGTATTATTGGGCATTTAAACAATGTCCAATAACAATGCCCAATAATACCCATCACATGTTTTGTGATCTTGAACAGACGGGGTGACCCCTCAACCTTTGTGTTTTCATTCAGTGTTTGCTACAACATCCTAAAGTTATAACCTTCCAAGAGTGACCACTACTACAACCTCTGCAGTTCTCTAGGACATTGCATAAGTAAAGAAAGCAATTAGATTTTGCTGAAAACATGCAGAAACAGACCCTGTGGAGACTTTATCCAAATAAATAAAGCTGGGATGTGCTAGTATTGGAAGACTAATTAAGCAAACAACTTCAAATTTTTAACCTCATAAACCACAACCATTATATTATATTATATTATATTATATTATATTATATTATATTATATTATATTATATTATATTCCATAAAAAATGTGCCTGGTTCTGTTTTAAAGCCAAATCTGGAATTATCTGGAACCTTGAATAATGCATACAACACCTTGTCCTGATAATGTAATCAACAGAGCCACATAACCAATGGAGTAATTTGGCAAACACTTCTCAGGAATATCAAAAATTGGTTTCCACATAGAAGGAAACAAAAATGAGCTCAAACATAGAGCAAATTACTGAAAGGCAGAAAGGCAGTGTTAGACAGGGAATAGGACACTTGCATGGAGCTATTGATTCAAAGACAATTAAGAGGATTTTAGAGAAACAAATCAGGCAACATCTTTTCATCCAAGGTTTTTTGTTATTTTTGAAGGACATGAACTAATTGCACACAGCTTTAAACATCAAAGCTTCAAAGACATAACATGCTTCACTGCTTGCTGATGTCTAGATCTCTCTCATTGAAAAGGTTTGGCCTGCCTGAAAGAAAGTCTAAAATAAAGTCTCACACAAAACAGGGAGAGTGAAAGTAAAAGGACACATTCCTTTCTCAGACCTTCATTAATGAATAAGCTCCAGAACATTTAGATCCAGGAAGAATGTGAATGTTGCACATTCCTGAGTGCTACCTTATTAAAGCATAGCACAGTGTTAAATTTGGCATTTGTGTGTGTTTTCTAATTAAAATCCATTTAAACATTTAAGTTCCTCTTTGAGCTCAAAGGCAGCAAGATGCTAAATGAAGTTACTTTGCTTCGATGTTGCCTATTTTTCTGAGGAAAATGTTTTGTAAAATTGTTGAGTTTTTTTCTGTACATATACATTTGTATCTTCAGCATACATTTTACATAAAACCCCAAATGAAGATTTATTTTTTTAGAATTAAAACAATTAAAAGCTATAATTCTAAAACAGTGCCTTGTGGATTTTCTATTATTAATTGCTGATGGATTAGGGTTGGGGGTAATATTAACTAATGCCAGTAGGACATAATCACTTTCCATTTTAGCAGAATCTCACTTTAAATGTTCTGAACTATTCCTGTTAGAAACTGAGATTTGACATCAGTATTTATGCCTGTCAACTGTTGCGTCAAAGAAACAAAAAGTGAGAATTTGAAGCTTTTATTACACTTTAGAAAGCTCTCGAAGTCTAAACAAGGGATAGTGGCAGCAACATGATCAGGTCTATATTCATCTCCCTTCATTGAATCATCATTGAACCATTATTATGATTATTAGCATCACAAATTCCATCTCATAAATGCAACCTGCCTGTGACATTAAATTCTAATATTATACATTTTGGCCACCTTTCTGGCTTTTTTGTTAGTCCCCTTCCCATAACCTTCCTCAGAGGGAGGGTGGGAGATGAGGAACGACAGAAACGCAGAGGAGAGAGAGTGTTGCTGTTTGTTGTCTCACACAGAGAGCCTGTGTCTTGGAATGAGCAGATGGTGGATCTGGCTGGCACTTGGGTGGCACATGCACATCCGCAGGAAGGCAAAAACAGTCATCCACTCCCCCCGTCCCCAGCTCCCTCTCCCTCGCTTTCTCTGAATGCCTCCATCTCACTCATTCCCCACTTACATCCAACACACAGCGACGCTTTAATCAGCAC
>VMRN01000040.1:2554675-2740037 GCA_010277015.1 Poeciliopsis turrubarensis
GTTCAAGAGATGAGGGTAAGGTGCACAATTTGAAGCAAAGTGTGTTGCTCTCCCATAGTGTGTTTGACCTTATGCAAATCAGCAGCACCCAGTTAATCAAACTTCCTCGCTAAATAAAGAATGCCCGTTTCTTTGTCCAGTCGCTAGTAGCCAGCACAATGGCTTAATTATGTGGAGCAGAGGAACAAACAGCAAGCTATTGAAACTGATGTGTTGACATACTGTTGTGCGTGATTGTTCAAGGTTATTACTGTGCTTCTCCCTGCTGCTCTAAGCAAAGAGAGCTAGGGCAGCAGAGAGAAGCATAGACTCTTTTGATGGAGATTCTGAATGGAAAAACAGCACAGTGATACATGTGCACTGTGATAGTTATTTTTAATAATAATTAGAAGCTCATTTTTGTTCTGATACATTTCAGTTGTGTTGTACAACCCATCAAAAAATGCAGTAAATAGCTAACTTTAATGTGACTGGCATAAGAGCAGTTGTCTTCCATTTGGAAAATTGTAGGTTGGATTATACCTTCGTCTGCCACTATATATCGATGTACCCCCGACAGAGTTGGACATCTACCATACTGTTCGTCATTTATCATGAATTTTGATGCAACTTTGTCATAATGAATTTAAATGATGTTTTTTCAAAAGAAAAAAACTCTCCATATCATCTGTATTGTTAGTTTCACAATTTCCTCCACTGTTTATTCAATAAGAGCATCAATAAACAATAAAGAATTTGGAAACATGAATTAATGTAGTTACCGTGTGGAATTTAGTGATGCACACAATACTTCTTTATGCTGTCCTGTAGAAGCATAAATCTAAAAAAGTAGCAATGTTTCATCATCACTTTTATTGTTATTGCAATAGTGCCACAAAATATTGTGATAAAACGTTTTGTCCCTGGGCAAGACACAAACTCCCCAACTTTCCACCTAATCTGCATATTTGTCCGTATTTGCATGTTAAATGTGGCTTTACTGTTAAGTGGTTTGAGTGGTCAACCCATTTACTCTTTCTTCCATTCTTAGTTCAATCCCCGATCCATCCCTAATCATTCAAATAACGTCTCTTTGAAGCTCATGTTTGTAATGTAAATAAATGTGAAAAGCTTCAATGGCTGTTAACACGTTTGCACAACATTAAAAAACGATTTTAAATATCTCCTTAAAGAGTTCTAAACACACCTTTCCATCAGTTCCACAAGTAATAATCTGGTATCCGTCTGGATGGAAGCACACAGTCCGGAAAAGAGTGTCGGTTTTGATCTTTTGACGGGCATGAAAGTCTCTGAACAAAAGTAGGCACAGAAGAACAGTTGAACAGTTAAAAGAATACAAGAGGAAAGAGTTTTACTGATTTGCTTTTGAGCTAAAACAACATCCAGCCTGTCACGAAAAAATTCAAACAATATGAACCCTCAAAGTCAAGTCTCTTATAATGGAATTGTTTAAAGATTAAGGCACTGAAGGTGGACAAAATAAATAGGGTCAGTCTGGAAGCGGTGTCGGACTACGGTCTCAAAAATGGTGGTTTCTTTTCTCCTGGAGTTTCTTTTCTAATTCCCAAGAGGAATTATGAGATTCCTGTTGGGATGGATGAGGAGAGTTCAATGATAACAAAAAGAAAAAAAAGAAATCACAGCCAGAAGTAATTGCGTTTTTGTTTTTTTAACAGAAGGAAGCATGATGTCTAACTACATTAAGCAAGGGAGGGTTGTGTGGATCAGTTGGTTGAGCTGCAGTCGTAGACATGGTTGTCCAGGGTTCAATTTCCATTCTTAGCACATGTGTGTCATGTCTTCCCTATGTCAAGTCAATATTAAGTTTAATTAAGAAAACTAGTGGAAAAATAACTAAAAAACAGTTATTAAGCTCAATAAGTATAATTATTGCATTCATCCTCAACAAGTCAGACATAAAGACAAAACATTAGCAATTTATTTTAATAACAGATACAAAGTCTCATTTGCATGTCTCATATCTAATTTCAAAAGCTTCCTAGACTACACAATTTATTGAGTTCTCATTCCAAGTGTCATTTTTAAAAAGAAATAAAAGAGTTTTCTGCAAAATTATTGCACATATTTCTATAGTGATCATATAGTTCAAATATGGAATCTGGTAAAAGCTGACATGCATGCATTCATCCGTGCATGGAATGTCTAAGTGGATGAAAATACTTAAATCTAATAGTTTTCCTGATTGTGTAGGAAAAATTTCTTCTCTCTGGCTTCATTAAGACATGTCAGAGTGGTTTAATTGAACCCCGTGATGAAATGATGCAGTAATATGCTTTGGCACATCTTTTTCACTTTACATGATCTCAACAGAATCAAATCTGTTGTGGTGTAAGAGTAAGCATGAAATATCTGTGTGTGTGCATGCTCTTTCCGGTGCTGAAGTGAGCAATGTAGTCTCCAGATGGGCTACTTACACTAAGTCCCAGATGATGCAGAAGCCGTCAGAGCTGACTGTGACGCATTCTGTGTCATCATTCTTCATTCTGAGACAAGACACGGGCCTTCTGTGCCCCACCATGATATTCAGTAGATGGTGGGTATGAGGCAACAGTTCCCACACATGCATCTGCAAATGAGACGCAAACTCAATCATCTCCATTCTTTAGTCTTATTTTGTTAAACCAATACAACCAATTAAAGCATCTCATTGTCTTAATATTTGTAGCATTTTGTAAAAAAAAAAAAAATTTGTGCAACCACAGAAGGTGTCACTGTCTGAAAATGTTATCTTTTCCTATGTTCATCTCTTGAACTGAACATTTCCTCTGAAGAGTGAATATCAGAATATCCTGACCTTCCCTTCTCCTCCTCCACTGATAATTCTTTTGCCGTCCTTGGTGCCAGCGATGGCTGTCACCCCCTGTCTGTGAGCGTTGTTAATTACTACCATCAGCTGCCCTTTCATTCCAAACCTACGGATATTGCCATCGCTCCATGCTAGAACAGAAGAAAGATTAGTATTTCAGGTGTTGTGAAGGTCAGAAATATTTTGAACTAGTGGGTAACTTCTGCATAGCCGAGAGTGAGATGGATGAACCACAGCTTTATGTTGCTTTAAGATGGACACAGTGTAGTATATTTAGAGTATTCTCACAATACAACCCAGGGTTGGTCTGATTTTAATTAAATGGTCATTTCTTATTTGCTTTTTTACAAAAGAAATAACAAACGACAGAAAATACTTTCTTAAAATTATTTTTAGAAAATATTTTCTTTCTTTCTAGGAGTTGATGCAAATTTAGGGTTGACACTATACAAATTTTTCCAAAAAGTAAATCGTCATAAACGAAAAATTAGATCAGGGACCACGTAGTGCACAATTTGTGATGTGGAGGGAAAAAAATCAATCCACGCATCATTTTTATTTATCATATTTTGTTGGGAATAAGATCCCAACAAAATATGTTGAAGTTTGTGGTTTTAATGTGATAAAATGTAAAATGCGTCCTGAAGAATTAATACATTTGAAAGACTCAGTAGATGCACTCTCTGAATCTCACCACTGATGATACTGCAGTCATCATGCATGAAGTCTATGGCGTTGCAGGTCACGTTGGGAACAGTGATGCGCACCTGGTCTTTGGGCTTGCCTACCATCCACACTCTGACTTCTTCCCCAGAGCAAGTTGCAAATAGCTTAGAAGAGCCACTACCACACAATAAAAGTAACAGCAAATGTCAGGTATTGACTTGACGTTCGCTTGGCTTCATAATAGATGTTGCTTAAGTATGTCACCCTCTAGTGAGCAAACTAAGGAACTGAGGTAATGTTGAAGAAATGCTTGGATTATTGTAAAGCAGGGAAATCAAACTCTAACATGCTGTTGGTCAAACAGAAGAAGTTCAGATATTACATGATGATACACGGTAAACCAAATGTCCAATAAAAAAACAGAATTTTAAAAATCTTATGCAGCTTTCTCTATTTGTAATTTAATTGGCATCCCATTTTCACAGGCTCGCAATAATGAGATTAAGTTCTCTGCATGAGAATTCAAACATTCACATGTGAGTAGAAAGGAAACATGAATGAGGAAAACATTAATCACAGCTAATTTTTCTCCACTTTGATCAACTCTAATAGCCTTTGGTTCAAGCAAGATACCTGAAATGTCTTCTATCTATTTGACTGGCATGAGGTCACTACTGAATGCACATAGAAGAGGGAACGGGGGCTTGTGGTTCCTGAATGACATCCAGTACATCATTGAATTGTATTATTAGTGGAACATGTGCTGTCCAGCAGCAGGCCATCTATAGTAGACATTTAGGATTATTTTTTTGTGCAAAACATAATTGCGTTGGAATGACTTTGATGTTGTGACTTTGACTTTGATGGAATGACTTCTCATGTTGTAAAACCTGCAGCTTGTGGAGGTTTATGAATTCCCCTGCAGGAGAAATGCATCATTAGGACCTTTTCCTTGGAGGTAAGATAACTGCTGCGACTGAAATTTAGAACCAAATCTGTTTCTGTCAAAATGTAAATGTGAGATAGGCCGACACAAGAAGTGAAGGACGCTGAAAATGATGTGCTGCTGCTTTCTCATAAAACACTGTCTAAAAATTGTGGCAGACATGGAAAAATAGCTGGAAAGCAGAAATTCTGACAATTTCAAACACTTGAACAGAGAGTTGATATTTTTTGTTTTGGTGGGAGCTCACTCAGACAGAAAAGAGGTATTAGACATGATAGGCTAAACCTAAGCTCATAAATAATTCCAGACAAAAGATTTTTGTTGTCCTTGGAGATGTCTTTGACTTTCCCTGCCTGAACCGCCTGAGTGAAACTTACTGAGGAAGGGCAACGTCCTTGACAGCGCTCCTGTGGCCTGTGGATAAGAGCTCAGCAGTAAAATCCTTCAAACGGAGCTGGTACAGCTGAGCCTCTTCTGTGCCGACATAGAACTGCTCTCCCACTTCGCTGATGGCGATGGAAGTCACTGCATATTCCAGTTGGACTTCCCTATCGGGGGAGTCGGAATTAACAGGTTTTACTATAATCTGAGTAAAAGATCCAAATGGTGAAAGATGAGAGTCACCTGAGAGGTTTGAAGTTAGTCTTGGAGCACAGAGCTAAGATACCAGATCCAGAGCCAACAAGCAGGTCTCCAGAGTCCAACAACTTAAGAACATTGATTCCCTTAACACAAAACATGATTTATATCATCTATCAAACTGGGAAAAGGCATTCAAGATAATGAAGACCATGTAACACAATATAACACACGATGTTGAGGAGAAATAGTGAAACTACAGCACAGTGTCAGACCTAACTTAATACATGGCCATCCACCTGACAGGACAGGAAATGGGAACTAACAACTGAGATCTGATGTGATAAATGCAGAAATAAATTAGTTTGAAAAACTTTAAACACTGAACGATAAAAACTCTTGAAAAGATGGCCAGTAGCAGAATAACGTAAATAAATTGCGTCATTCCCATTATTCATCATTCATTTGCAGATACAATAGAATCCTTGAGAGCTTGCTAGTATTTCCTAATGAGCATTTCATCAGGATAACTTTACTTTCGGAGAATGGAGCGTTAGAACTAAAAGAGAACTGGATGTGAAGACTTACATTGGTGAACTTTGCTTTACTGGGACCACAGATGCTCAGAACTTTACCCACTAGGTCGATTTTCATTATGTCTCCACTTGAAGTGGCACAGTACATATATCGATTATCCTCTGAAATCTATGTAAAAAAATTTTTATGATTTCAAATCAGCACAACCACTGCACGTTTTGCCTAATTACCTCTTATGATTTTATTAATATTTTCATTTTTGTGCAACGGAAGCATTATACAGACAATGTAAACATGACTTCATACCTCGATACATGACACATATCTCTTCAGCTTGTTTGTCCAACAGTCAGTGGGCAAGATCCTTTCGTTGACAAACTCCCAGACTCGCAGTGTTAGGCTGGCATAAAAATAGCAGTACCAATGAGACGCATTTTGCTGATTGAAAACCATATGGATCTCATCATCATTGACAAGCAGAGCAACCAGCCGAACAAATGAACTGATATCGACTTATTACACTGTGTCTGTCTATCAAAGCAAAATACAACTGAAATTCTAATGAAATTCAAAATTTGAAAAGAACCACTAATATGAGTGGTTCTCAAATTGAGGTACTGGTTGCCTTTAATGAGGTACTGGTTGCCGAAGAAATCTTTCTAAATATTATGTGACTGTGACGTAATGATTATAATGAAATGAGGAAAATATGGAGGTTTAGCCGCTTATAGTTTTTTCATTTACCTCCACAGCTCAAATGTGGACTTGAATGATATTCAGCCTCGACTGACCATCTTCTAGTTCCACGTTTAACAATCAGTGGGACTTGTTTTTATTTTGTTGTTGTTTTTGGACATCTGGCTAAATGCTATTAGTACAACAAACTAATGACATTGTGTTTTCTGCATTTTATATTTTGAAACACTTTAAAAACCAATTTACTAGATTAGTATGAAGTGAAAGTGCAAGGAGGTCATATTGGATTTTAGGTTAGATTTGGTGAGAAATCATCTGACTTTCTAACTCATGATTCCAATTTCTAAGAACTTAACTGGTAATTTTTTAAACTGTTAACTTGGAAATCATTCAGAACCAATAAATAAAAAAATGTTTTTGTAATAAAATAGTAAAACAAACTAAATGCTTCAAGTGATGTACTTTACAGAAATTCTATTCATTACGTGCTTCAGAATAGTGAGACCGTGGTATTTTTATTCAGAGTTATCAGACCATGAAAACATCCTAGAATGAGAGGAGATACCGTCCACCCACCTGCCAGCCGTAGCGAACAGGGTGTCGTCAGTTTTGGAATATTCCACCACGAGGCAGTGACCTTGAGCTGCAGCTTTGTTCCTACAGATGAGCTCCTTGGTCTCAACATTCCATAAAAAAATCCTGAGAAATACACAGCAAATGCCTTGCATATATATCTTAGTCATCAAATGTTCATCCTGCTGCTCTTGTTCCTGCAGGGTACTCAGATTTTACAAGGCTTTAAGTCTTGATAGACTTTGCTGTTTACCCGCAGTCATCTTTGCCCCCAAGAGTAACCAGGTATTTTTCACTGGGAGAGAATGCGACTGATTCAACTTTGGTGTTGTGGATCCGCAGCACGACGTAGATTGTTCTCTGAGCATAATTCCAGACAATCACTGGAGCCTAGAGAAAAGTAAATCTGGAATTGAAGGGCATAGAAAATGCTATACAGTACAAAGACTTGTGAATGTGGCTACCTGAAAGCCCAAAAAGTTGACCTGCCCAGAGGCGATGTACGAGCCACTTTTGGACACAGAAATGCAGGAGACGTTGTTCGAGTGTCCATCCAGAAACTCTAGCTTCCCATCCTCAATTCTTTTCAGGATAATAATATTTCCCAGAGGATAGATAAGGTGCTTCCTGTCTGGATGGAGCTTTAGGCCAAAAGGCACTTGTCCTGACAAGCAATACATTTCATAAGGATAAATACTGCGAAGCATAAGCACTCTCGAAGCTAATTTAAATAAGCTTTACTTGAAAATTGATACCTCTTAAATGTCTCAAATGAAGATTGGAATATACAATATATGCATATTCTTTAAAAGCACACTTTGTGTGCAGCAGAAGTGTCTGTGCTCACTGTAGCATTTAAAATTGATAAAAGTCCATAATTATAGTGAAATTATTATTTTTTTCTTCTATAAAGAGTGTGAGTTCGGACACTACCTCAAAATCCAAAATACTGTATGGTTGAATGGTAATTAATTTTCAGGAAGCAAATAGGAAGTACATTATTGCACATATTATATCCAGAAGAAATTTTAATTGATGGTATTGATGCCAAATGTATCATGTCTCATTCATAGTTTTGAGATTTTTTTTTGTTTCCCAAACACATGCTTCATCAAATAAAACACTTTGCTTGCACCATCTACAATCTAAGCAGAAAAACTGACTTTCTGTAAAAGTAAATAAAAAGGGAAAAATTATAGAAATAAAAAAAAAAGAACCTTAAAAAGAACTATACAACACAGCAATGTTTTAGAATGCCTATGGAAAAAAAAATCTATTGTAATATTTGAGGTGAATTAATGTATTTTCGGGATGTAAAACTTCAGGGGGAGTATTAACTACAAATGAGCATTACTGTTGGTAGGAAAACCTACCGTTGAAACCGATAAGAAGATCTAATTCCAGAGGAGTGGTTTTGCTTCCCATGGCTCAAAAACTGAACATCTCAAACACGACGTGGTAAAAAACAAAAACAAAAAAAAAAAAACCTCAATAATAAGTAAGTTAACTTTTAAAATATTGCTTTCTATAAAGAATAACGCGCTCTTTCATCAACATGACTCAAATTGGCGTCTGGGTTATGTGCCAATCAAACGGTTACCTAGCGACGAGAAGAAAAGTTAACGGCTGCCCCAGTGGTTTCCAGGCCATTGTTGCCATGCACGGGCTTTCCTGGGCTGACGCTCAGGGGCTCACATGCGTGTATTCGGACACTCGTGTAGTACCTGGCTCACAGAACCGCACTTTGCAAGAAGGCATGTCCAGAGGGGGCACGGGGGAGGGGGCTAAGGGGGATTTCTCCCTTTTATCGTTGATATCCTCGTGCCCTTTTTGTTTTTGTTTTTTTTTTTTTTTCACAATTTTTTTTACTTTATTTTTTTTATTTTTAATCAGTATGTCAGAAGGCCTGTTTGTAAGGGGGAGGGGGGTCACTGATCTGTGCCTCTAACTATCAAATTATGGGCAAGAATATTTTTTATACACTGGTTTGTAAATAAAAACGTTGGTCTGATGTTGACTTAGAAAAACTGTTTCTATTTATATTTTCATAATTGTCCTCGCAAAAACAGGAAAAAACCCATCTCATCCCTAAACATAGAAATGCTTCAGCTGCAGAGAAAACTTCTGACTTTAACTTCATCATTCACATTCTGGCAAGAGCTTTGACATTTAATGAAATATTGACTGGCTTATTTCATTGTTAAAAAAAAAAAAAAAAACAGAGAAAATAATGAAAGATCAGAAAATATTTACCTGTAATAAAGTAGACAAATTCCGGAATCAGATTCAGGAATTTGATTCATGTGAGAGTGAGACCTCTTGTTTGTATACAAGGTTTGTTATTTTAAGTTAAACTTAAAAATGCTTTATTTATCCCAAAAGGAAATTCAATGTTGCCCACTTCATTTTGGGGTGGGGCAACATTACACATTAATGATCAGAAGAATTGCTGGTCAGTTGTTGTTGCAGAAACATGACCAGTGTGACAGCGCCACTCTGATACAAAAACATTATATCATTATAAAGAGATTATTATATTATACTATCTCATTATAGTAAAATTATCTCATTATAATGAGACAATGATCTCAATATAATGAGATTGTATCTCATTTTATATTAAGGGAATAATATTATATTATGTTTAAAATGTCCTAACTAACTAAGTATAAAAAGAACTAATTACTGAACACGAACAAGTTTAAAATGACCTAACTACTAACTAAGTTTAAAATGTCCTAACTACTAAGTATAAAAAGAACTAATTACTTAACACAAACAAGTTTAAAATGACCTAACTATTAACTAAGTTTAAAATGACCTAACTACTAAGTATAAAAAGAACCAATTACTTAACCCAAACAGGTTTAAAATGACCTAACTACTAACTAAGTTTAAAATTAACTAACTAAATGTAAAAAAAGACCTAACTATCCTAATTTTAATCCAAATATTACATGACCTTTTAAAGAAAGTAAACTTAGAATTTCCTTAAATACTATAGAAAAGTTTGCCATTTTTAAGGATCTATAATTTTATTTCTATCTTTGGGTTTTAAAATAACATTTTTGCAAAGAGGATGGATACATTTTGACAGGGTGTCATTTGCAGAACATTATTTAATAAAAGCATAGCTTCCAACTAATGACAAGAAAAATAGATTTTAAATAACATTACCACCACTTTCTGTCATTTTGTTGTAGAAATTCAAGGTATTCCATCAAGACTGCTAAAACCTGCAGTTTATGTTTAATGTTTAAAAACATTTGTTGGTTCTTGTCATTTTTAGCCACATTACTTGGAGCCATTATGAAAGGTCCTAAAGAATCACGAGCAGCTTTGGAGTCGCAGGTTGCGGGCCCCTGGCCTTATAATCCAACAGATTTTGAAAAAAAAAAAACTGGTTCTTGAACATCTTTAGATGCAAGGGATTTCTCATTTAACTCAGGTTATGTTCACAATAAGGCAGAGGACACCCTGATAAGCAAGAAACATGTCTTTATGAACACATAGGAACTTGATCTTAGAGACTTTGGTGAAGGATTTATGAATTTTACTTCAAACATTTCAACAAGTAATATTTTAACCATGCTGTGCACTTCTGTTAAAGCACCATAAAACTAAACAGCCTGGTAGAGCTTTGCAATTGTAACACAATAGGTAAAGTATTTCACAATTTGGTGCAACATTGTGTTGGATTATTGTAAAATTACAGTGAAATATCCTTAAGTTCATAGATGCAATATGACGAAATGTGAAAGAAGAAAAAAAAAAATATGAATACTTTTTTAATGCAATGTATAAACTGCACAGTATATTTCAAGATTTTAAAAAAATCTGAACTGTCAATATTTCAATGTTCTATTTTCATTACTAAAACTGTTATTGACACCTTGCCAACACGTTTTTATGTAAGTGAATGCTTGCTGTATAGGATCGCTTCACTACAGACCTACAATATATGTATAAAGAAATAAAGCACATATCATTGAGCACCTTCCAACATTGACTACATAATGCATAAAACTGCATTGTGTGTTATTGGTAAATATTAAAAACATAATTTGGTTGCAACAAACAAAATTGTCAGTTGTATTTGGGCTCATATAAATACACTTGAAATTTCAATTACTGCAATAAAGCAGGGTCAGATGGTTCACTCTAGATCTGAATGGTACATGTCAACATTAAGTCAATGGTCCATAGAAGCACAAAAACTACGGGCCACAGAGCTGCTTGATTGTCTCTCTAGGAAATCTAATTAGGTTCATAACTTTCTGGATTTCCAGAAGGCCCTGCGAAACTTTCCAAATCCTCTGAAGGTTCTGACGCCGCCTGTTTGTGAGCGTGACTCCTTCTGTGCCGGCTGAGGGAATGGCTCCAGGAGAATCTGATGCCACATGTAAGGCACATGTAAGGTTTTTCTCCTGTGTGCACACGCTGATGCTTCGTCATCGAATTGTACCTGTTGAATGTCGCGCCGCACTCGTTGCAGATATACTTCTCAGACTTAATGTGGACGTTCTGCTCGTGCTCCTTCATGTTGCCGAGCTGGGAGAAGCCTTTACCACACACAGGGCACAGATGGGGCTTCTCTCCTGAGTGAGTAAGTCCATGTAGGAGCAGGTCCTGACGGGAATAAAATCTTTTGCTGCAGACAATACACTTGTGGGGTCTTTCTCCTGTGTGCTTCTTCATGTGTCTTTTGAGTCCCTCTGAGCGGGAGTAGCTGCTTTCGCACAGAGTGCATTTAAAAGGTTTCTCCCCTGTGTGGGAACGGGAGTGGCGTCGCAAGGAGGAGGCCTTGAAGAAACACATTCCGCAGTCGGCACAGCGGTGAGGTTTCTCCGGCTGTTCCTCGTGCGTTTTTTCGTGGGCTTTGCAGTGGCCCGCCTCAGAGAATCCCTTCCCGCAGACAGGGCAGGTATAAGGCCTCTCTCCTGTGTGAACCCTTACATGGCGAAGAAGTTTATGGAGTTTATTGAATGTCTTCATGCAGAATGAACACTGATGAGGTATTTTTGGCGTTCTTGAATGCGTGCGTTGATGTCTCGCTAACCTTGAAGGCCTGTTGAACACTTTCCCGCAGTCAGGACAGGGATGCTTGTTGGTTCTGCTGTGGGTATTTTGGTGTCGAATCATCCTCTCCTCCTGAGTGAAGTTCTTCTCACAATGCTGACACTGATAAAGCAATTTTGGTTTCCTCTCGTGGATAGGTTTATGCCTCTCCACCTTCGATGGCCTGTCGAACATCTTGCCACAGGTGGGGCAAGGGAAACACTTGTTGGATTTGTTTAGTTTTGGTTGTTTGAAATTCTCTGAGTCGGTGTCAGTGGAAGCGTCGCTGGAATCTGACTCCAGGTCAACATTCACCTCCACAACTCCAAAACCTGTGGATTATGCAGAGCAAAATTAATATTTAAAAAAATTCCAAGGCAGAACATATCTGTTTTCATCAGAATCAGAACAAACCCAAAAATGTTCTAGGAGCAATTAAAATGAACATTATGCTACATACAGTATTTATCCCAGTTTTTATTGCAAACATATGCCATAATTTATTAACACTTTTTGAACAAAAGATACTCGTGAACATTTCACAACCCTAAACAGCCGATCTCTCACCCAAACTACCAGGACCGGAGAAAAGGTCAGCAAACATTTTAGACATAAAAGAAAAATTAAAAGTCCAATGGCATCTAGAAACCGAGTGAAAAAAGGTGTTTATGAATTCATGGGAACATAATCAGAAGTGAACACAGCTGGATGATGCTCTGACCCAGCTGGCTTGAATTATTCTGATGCTGATTCTATTTTCATCGATGCGTGATGTTTTCCCTGTTTTGTGTTTTATATTTGACAGATGAAAATTGAAACTAATTGCCTGTTTTAAATATGGTTTGGTATATTTTTAATGGCTACTGCTGCTCAGAAGCAAAACGCCTACCTTTTTTCTGGTTGAGCAACATAGTGGTACCAGGTTAGCACTAGTGTTTCAGGGCTGTAATCAGCGTTTGTCTCAGTTGGAACACAAAGAACTGGCAGAAAAGTCCCTTGTTCGCATTTTAAAGGGCCTTCACACAGAGTGCTAAGTTATTCTTCTACAAATATGTTTGGATTACTGCCTGCTACACTATATTGACAGGAAACAAAAACATAACCATCTCTACATACTGTCTTCAGATTCAGATTTTGGTTCAGGTGCGGCATCTGGGCCCATGTCTGCAGACTGTAGATAGACAACAGAGAAGCACATGAGGTCAGTACATCACAGAGCAACACAGGGACATATAGGACAAACACTTCTGCTCACACGTATTTGCACATGAAGTAAATTTAGAGTCTTCATTAAACCTTATTTAATTTCCCTTTGGAATCAATAAAGTATTTTTTAAATAAATCTGAATATGAATCTGCCCTACAGACCTTTGTACTGTAGTAGGAAACTGGAGAAAAACTATACAACACATTTACATGTAAAACACAAAAAACTGCACACAAAACAGCAGAAGTTTGAATTTAGGACATTTTTGCAGTGAGAGAACAATCCTAACCATAGTTCAACAATTTGTTTTACTTTCATAAAGTGAAAATGTATTGCATCAGCCATGTGCCATTCTATTGTAAAATAATTCAACTCAAGAAAGAGTCTCCACATGCCATTGATTTATTCCTGATGCTTATTTATATGGCTGATATTAGAACATCACTTTTAACTTTTGAGGGATGTAGGGGAAAAAAGGTGTGAAAATATAAGCTTGACTGCACTCTGGTGGACAATCTATGCAACTGCAATATTACTCTAAAAATAATTAGAAAAATTATTAGACCTAAATTTGGATTTCTGCACTAAAGTGTTTTACTATCACCAATATACATACAAAAGAAACATCAAAAATGTAATGTAAGCTGATTTACTTTCTTTGTCTTTTTCTTGAAATGAATTAGTGTATTACCGAACATAGTTGTAAGAAAAATATATTTTTCGCATGCGATTCTTAAATTGTGACAACAAAAATGAAACATATTTTTCCGCATTAAATATTTTGACCTTTTTTTTTCTTATTAGACAAACATGGGTGCAAGAATAACTTCTAAATGAAGTGACACATTTCATTTACACAAAATGTGTAACACATTCATTTAAAATAAAGTGAGGCAAATCATTATCAACATGCTAAAAAGATCAAAAAGACACCCAGGTTAAAAGTTCTGTATAAGATGCCAGAGGAAGTGATGGAGTGACCAAAGCTATTTGTTTGAATACACCAACGCCTTTCTCCCCCTCATCTACTTGTTGTGCACTGACAGTCAGATGACTGAAAACAGGCAACTACAACTTAATCTTTCTTACAAGATAAAAAAAAACAAAACAAAAAAAAAACACATCATTGAACCGTTATCCCGGTGTAAAAACTAAGAAGCATCACCTGTCACTATTTGTGAGATAAAACTGTTTCAAAACCACAAGAGAAAAGCTAATAATAGTCCCAAATATGTTTCACATAAAATTACAGACTGGCTACCGGAGCAAATACCTTCTGATATCTGCTTTTTCTTTTTATGTTTTTTCCAAATGATGCAGAATAGAAAGGTTTTTGTTTTTTTAAGCCAGTGTGTATTTAACAATCACATTGCTAAAATTGTAATGATAAAGATCATATTACTTTAGTATAAGTGGGAATCATTGTACTTTTCTGATTTTGAATAAAAGTGGTTAGATCATGGTATAACATTTAGTTTCAATTATTGTACATGTCACGCCACCTTGTAAAAAAGGCACTTCGACTCAACATTGACAGTTTTCATACCCAGAGAAACTAATGTAAAACCCAGCCCTAATGAATGCGGTTTTTATTTTGACTTAAACCCTAAACATTTAACCAATTTCTTTATAAACTAGGAATTTCAGAAAGTGAGGAGAAATAACATCTTGCAACACTTCCAGAAAGCAACAGTTGCAGCCATACGAAATGTAAATCACGAAATTGAGGGAATAAAGAGAGACATGATGATAGCAGCTTATGTGTCATGAGATGCTTTATAATTTAATAAAATGACAAGGACATATCTTTGACTACAAATGTAGAAACTCAACTGTAGTCTAGTCTGCTTTAGGTTGTATCATTTCGTATTCTTCTTAACACAGCTAACTGTAAATATAACCAGTTAGGTTTCTGCAATGCAGGCTGCATGCGGAGCTAGATTGAAATTGTGAGCTAATATCTGCAAATTAGCATCTGAGCTCGCTTTGTGCGAGTAAACACAGAGAGGTCATTTGATGTTTAAACATAAACTCAACAGCAGGTAGGCTGTCCTGTGGATAACACAGACCCCTACGCCACCCAGGATGACAGTTGTTTGGGATACAAACAGAGATGAAGCTACAGCCAAGCTACGCACGCTAAAGCTAACGTCGACGTGTTAGCTAAAACAATATAGTACAGCAAGGACAGAAGACCAAATCCCACCTCTCGGATGAACCTAAACAAGGCTCTCTTATGTATCCTTTCGCTTGCAGCTTAAATCTAACCTCCACCAAAAGGAGGAAGGAAAAAAACCGTAGCAACTCTCCAAAGGGTGAACCACAGCAGCTCTGTTTGAAGCGCATTACTCCTCGTGAGACATTTGTGGCTCAACGTAAATTCAAGAGTCACACGCCGGTGAAGAGTTACTTGGGTTCTTTTTGAAGTATTTTTAAATTTTTCTAAATTTGTAGAATGTTTTATGAATTCACAAGTCATACAATGAATGCCAATGGGATTTCCACCATTTTTCACTCAACGCTTTAGATACCTCTATTGTTTAGTTCAAACTGTCCTAGAAGGCAGCACAAGATTTTCAGCGCAACGGTGAAATAAAGTCATGAAGAAGTTATTAAAAATTCTCCCTCTTGTTCTGGCTTTTAGAAAACAGAAACAATTTCATTACACTTCCTTAGTCTCATTAAATGGTAGAGAGTGAGAAAAAAAGGAAGTGTCCATCTATAGTGTATGCGTAAGTATGTCTTCAATAGAAATGAATTCACATTTTGATCATTTTCACACGTCATTATTTAGATATGTATTGAATAAATCATTCAAATATCTAAATAATTATTGATAAATATATTAGATTTGTAAATGTTATTTATACAGTCGTATTTAAAACTATTTACCAAATGTGTTGAAAATTTAATTATGAAAAATATGTTATTGTAATATTTAAATTTTACTTAAAATATTACTATTCGATCCGACTATATATTTTCTATCTTTACAACGGACAAAATTTAACCATGAGATTCAATTTTTTTTTTCACACTGTGCTGAATTCTGTTTATTTTGAGCTAAGTTTAAATATTAGATCTAATATTTTACATAAAAGAAACCCAATAGAGATTTTACCATACCATACAGTACAAAATAGAATTCAGCTTTACTGTATGAATAATAACAACATTAACTGAGGAAAATATTATTGGAAAAAAACACAACACTAAAGTGGAAATTTATATATGTTTTATTCACTTTTAAACATTTTGTTGTAGAACTTACATCTCAGAGACAGTTGTGGAATTTCATTTTTAAGCCAAACATTTTTTATGAGATTATCATAAATGTGTTAAAGATTCAAAGTCATAAGTCTATAATTTAGAACAAATTGCAAAGATTACGCTTTAAAGAAATGGTTTGTGAGTTCAAATAATACTAAAGCACAAAATCACTAAATAATATACAGATGTATGAGCATCCCACGCAGTAAACAGTAGCATAAGATAACACAACACATCCAGAGTTGTAGAGGTTCCACCGACGCATCATGGTTACAGTTAAATTAATGCCTATTTCTTCCTTTTTAGCTAATTTTTTACTTTTTTCACATAACAACATTATAGAAATAAATATATGAAAGCTATATATAAGACAAATGTATCTTACACTAATTAGTACAATAGACAAGATAATATATTTTATGATCTGCAAGTGTATATAAAATGACAATTTCTCTATCATCTATGAGGAGAAGTAAGAAAAGATGATATAAATATATTCTGAAATACTGGACGCACATAACCAAAATAAATACATTTTCATACATAGCTTACTATATTCACATATGTATCACAACATTTTATTCCACTTTTATGCAGACTGTTCATGGCACCAGAAGAAGAGCCAATTTTCTTCTTGTGTTAATGTTTTGTCTGTCTGTTAAATGTAGAGTTGATCTTAAAATCCACTTGT
This sequence comes from Poeciliopsis turrubarensis, assembly GCA_010277015.1. Lineage (NCBI taxonomy): Eukaryota > Metazoa > Chordata > Actinopteri > Cyprinodontiformes > Poeciliidae > Poeciliopsis > Poeciliopsis turrubarensis. The sequence continues at coordinate 2,571,726 of VMRN01000040.1, forward strand.
CTGAAGCAGTGAGTCACTGTAACTTTCCAATGCGTGGGCTCATCATATAATTTCTTTAGTGTTTTGCTGGTTAGAGAGAACAAACTGACTGACCAATTATTATACAATACACAAAGAAAAGATTTAGTATTCAAAGTCTCAGTAAATTATATTCAAACCAAGATCAGTTTTTTCTCTCATATTACAGTTCTAAAAATTCATCAAAAGATATAATTGTTGTCTTGACTTATGATAAACGAAATCTGCATTTAATGGTGGGGGAAAAAAAAATTGTTATCTACAACAAATCCAAAATTATACCACTCCTTTTGTTAATCTATTGAGAATGAAAGCTGTGAGATAGGTAGATGGAGTTCTGAATGCCCCAGACTTCCAGGGACTGGATGTGGAAGTGTCCTTTGCAGAGGGGGCTGCTGCTGAATGTGTCACAGGGTTCTGACTTTCCTTCCTCTAAGTTATCACACAAGTAGAGTGCGTGGCCCCCATCACCACCTGAAAAATGACATGCAAGTCACATAAATAACGCATAATGTTTTGGCCTGACTGTCGTTAACACAACTCTCTCAGTCTGTGTAAACAACATACCAATGATGAGCTGACTGTCATCTCCTGCGATGAAATTTGAAGCATCTTGCTCCTTTGGTCTCTTGGCCTCCTTTGCAGTTCTGGGATTTCCTAATGGAGCACTGAGGGGGAGCGTCAAGTAGGATGGATTCTGGGGAGTCCCATTCGTACAGCTGACAGTTTTGGTGGTGAGCTGAGACTTGCTGCTGTTTGCCAACTGAGACGAGGAACTGCTTCCATCTCTGTGCTGCTGAGGAGAGGCTATTCTGGTCATAATGTTGACCATAGCCCGCTGGTAGCGCTCCATGCTCGGCCGAAGCTGAAACAGTCAGTAGAGCTTAGTTAACAAACTAAATGAAGGAGGCATTCTGTGTGATAATATTAAGAGGTTAATTCTGAATATTTGAAGGTTTTAGGAAACTAATGCCAATACTTGGCATCATCACTGGTATAAATCCAGATTAGCTGCTCTCAAAGGCTGGAGTTCCCTATGTTTGTCAATGGACTAGAAATCCTTTTTATTTTCATTTTTATTTATTTGTCATTTTAAAATTAATTACATATAATGAAACCTAATAAGAGTATGCCAACACATGTTTAATCTGGATGTTAACCGTTTTAAACAATGTGACCCTGAACAACAATTCAAGAAAGGTACCAAGTTGGTCACCAGCAGTTGATACTACCGTTGATACTGAGGGACAATTTTAGTTTTGCCTAGTTTGTAAGATTGAAACCATGTTAAAAAGGAAGATGTTGGTACAACACAAAGTTTTCTGTCTTCCATTAACCACGCTTTTGCTTTTATTTAATGGTATAAAAACTAAGACTGAAAACATGGAGAAATATTTCCTCTAAAACAAACTGGGGTTTGTTAAACTTTAGGAAGCAGCAGGTCAACCCTTTTTACATTTCACATCTAAATGATATATGTTTTTAAGATTCAATTTTTTTCTGTCATTACATTATATTAAAGAGTAGATAAAACAAAATATCACAAAATGTTTTGTGATATTTGATTTTTATTCCTAAAAAAATAAACTACCACAAAACATTTTAAATTAATTTCAATGCTGTAGTTTTTTGATGCCAATTTATTGCCATGATATATTAACAGAAGCCTAAAAATGGGGTAAAGTTAGCTTACCATAAAAACAAAACACTCCCCAGTTCCGAAGTATGTAAGTCCTTCAGATTCGTGATTCTGTCTTTCCATCAAATCCATTGACAAGAAAGCTCCAAAAACCTGAGAAACGTGTCATGTTCACATTTTAATTGAATCTAAATATTTATATTAAAAATATTGCCATAATAAAATGTATTTGAGTTTCATGTAAAAAGCTCAATTAATTACCTCTTCATCCATTGTTTTGATGATGACTACTGTTGGCTCATGTCCTTCAACACGTGAATACAATCTGTATGAGGAGGAAAGGAAAATAAATACGTCTGTCTATCCACCCAACATTTTTCCACTGCAGGCTAATGTATTAAAGTTTCACTGGGAAACTTTTAGTGGCTGTACAAACTTGTAAACAGATGTAATGTGAGAGTCATTAACTATCACGCTAATGATGTGATGTTTGAACTCTAGACAAATGTGTTGATGGTGAAAATAGACCACTGGTCTCTGGTCACTCTCTCTTTACTAAAACATAGACTTGAGTTGATAGGAGAAGAGACAAACTGCCCTGCAGGTGTTGATACCTAATCACAACTCACTGGTGCAAATTTAAAAAAATATATTATTACTGTAATGTATAAGGAGGACAGTGGCTACAGTGGTAAAAATTGTCTCCGCAGTCAGTGGGTTGTCAGTTCAGCTGCCGCTCTGGCCACTTCTGTTGTGTCCATGGGCAACACACTTAGGGTCAGTGCATGGCAGCCTTGCCTATGTCAATGTACCCCAGGGCAGCTGTGGCTACTATTCAGTCGCTTGCCACCATGTGTGTGTCAATGGGTGAATGACTGAATGTAGTGTAAACACTTTGGTATTCTATGGACTTGATAAAGCGTTTTCAAGCATGAGCTATTTGCTTTTTTTCTAAGCAGTGCTTTTATTGGGATCAATAAAAGTCACTCACGAAGAAAGATTTCTCCCATGTTCTGCGACATGAAACAACCGAACGGGGTTGAAGAGCGCAAAACGTTCAGGAATCCAGGCCCAGATGACCCTCATCTCCGTCTCTGTAACAACACTGGAGCTGAAGTTGTTTAAATCCACCGATTCCACCGTCTGCCTTCAGGATCATCAAGAACATCAAAGATAACGACAACATTAGATGTTATTTCTTAATCTTTTTTCTGTAGCCAGTCAATCACAATGCAATTGTAAACATACCTCTTTTGGTGTGTGCTGACACCTTTTTGCATTAGGGCATCCTTATTTGCATTGAACAGAAGATTAAGTTCATTTCGTGTAGCAATTGGAATCTGGAAGGCTCTTTCCAAAAGCTTCTCAGCTGTGCAGTGTCGATCTACACTTTGCACAAAGCGTTTCATGTCAGTTCTAAAGTCTTCGACGTCTGCTACTCGAGACGACACAGACACTTTGTAGAGGTCAAGCAAAGCTAATGCAACCCTACAAACAGAGATTGTGAAATATATTTACAATATTCAGGCCAGAAAAGAAGTCACATGTTCAAAACTAAGCTGGAGCGGCAACCAACCTGAAGAGAACCTTGAAACCCTCCAGTAAATAGACATCCAGAACTCTGATTGCATATGTGAATGGAAGGTCAGCAAAAATCCACATTATCCAGTCAGAGTAAAATTCAAAGAGGTTTTGGTGCGAGCTGGCAATCAGCTTCCGGATCCCTCTGCAACACCTGTTGGCAAGGTCCCCGAATGTCATGCAAGAAGCACGATAAGTAAGAAATGTCTGGTCGACGTAGCGCTTGTTAGGGTCCTTGTAGCAGATGAGTTGAGACATGCTGTAGAAACATTCTGCTTCATCTTCACTAAAGTGGAGTATGAGAGAGACCAAGGCAGGAAGGATGGGGCAGTAGCTCATGTCAGGGAAGTAACTGCCAAGGCATATAAGGATCTTTTTAACCGAATTCATGCCTGCTTTGTTGAGGCAGTATCTGGAAAGAAAGAGAGGAAGCAAGATCCCCACTGGTCAGAATATGAGAACAAAATGGTGCATGCTCTTTTTGCAAGATTGTATTTAGTGTCTTTTACTCATTCATGCAAACACGTAAGGCACAAAATTAATAAGTAAATCTATTTAGATTGTCATACAACTGAAGTACATTTAATTTTCAGTAACAAAAAAGAACTTAACTTTTTCACAACATGAGCATTTTTGAGCTAATGGTTTTTAACAGTGTTAGGGTAAAAGCATTCTCCATGAGAGTGTTTTACATGAATACTGCGTTGCTAAACTGAAGAATGTTCATTATATGTTACATGCCCCAGCTTAAAATGAAAATGTTTTTTAAGCGTTCTGTTTTTACTCTGTGCAATTCCAATTAAAAATTCTTTAATATCTATATGTTAGACAAAATATTTTGTAAAGCAGATTAAGACTGGAGCTTCTTGACAATAACAATTTTAAAGCACTTCTAATACTCATTATAGACATTATAAGCATATTAAAATGTCACTGTTTGAGTTTTTACTCTGGGGGAAAATGGACTAAATCCACTGACTTACCTTGGTATATCCCCAGCCTCCATATACTCCGGGACTTGGTGAGTGCTAACTTTCTGTTCCCCAAAAATCTTCTTGGCCAGGTCGTGGTAAACATCCCTATCTGGAGTAATAGCCCTGCAATTAGTAAAATAAAAGGTTGTAATAAAAATTACTATGTGATCTTATGAAAGACCATGTAGTGAAACTAATCTTAAAGAACATTCCTGACATGATATTTGTCTTAACCTGGAATTGATGTTGTGGATGATATGATAGTATGCTTTGGCCCTCAGTGTGTGTGAGGTGGCCCAGAAACCCTCTCGGCCCATTCTTTTCAGCTGCTGATGCCCGCTCTTCAGGATCTGCTGGTATTTCTTCGCAGGTTCCGGATCAATCTTCTCCCAGTCCACAAACTGTCCGTACTTCATGCCAGAGCTGGAGGAAATCTCCCAGTTGTCTGACTCAGAGATAGTTATCATGGACACTGTCCTGCCACTGCCTTTACTGCCTGAGTGAGATAACCACATTCATTTAACTGGTTTTTAAATCTATTTTTTTTTTACAGTGTGCACAATGTTTAGAAAAGAATTTGCAGCACATTAAAGGGCATTGTTTCAATACCATTGAGATCTTTTGAGAGCTTTTTTGACTTAGACTTCTTTGGGTGGACAGGAACACCAGATCGATTCCCATCTTTATCATTCATTTTGGACATTTGATTTCTTAACTGTGAGCTTGCTCTCTGCCTCAGTGGACAGGACTGCGAAAAGTTTTCTGTGTCAGAATTGGAGAACAACTTTGATGTCTCATAATTGTAAAATGATCTGAAGAAGAAAGGAAGATTCCTCAGTTAGTAACATTATTCATTTGTCCTGTTAAAAATCGGAAAAAACTAAAAGCTGTATAAGCACAAGAAAACACACAAAATTCTACCTTATTTGTAATGTATTAAGATTAAATGAAGCACAAAGCTGAGAATAAAAACATACCTGGAGCGAGGTCTTCCATTGGTTTCCTCTGTTTTTACTTGAAAACCACAGTTTTTACTGTCCTCTGGGTTGTTATAGGATTGGGACCTCGGTCTTCTGCCTGTCAACATGGAGTTCACGTCTTGTTCAGGAGATGCAAAAGAAATCATATTCATGTTCCCAAAGTTTGAAAACTCTGGTGTTCTTGGAACGTGAATCATATCAACCCTCGGAGGAAAATGTCTCAGAAGGTAATGTCTCTTCTATTCTCAGCAAGCACCTTCTGCGCATCAGCGCTTTATATAAACCTGACAACTGATGCCACATGATCTAGCCACGGTTTGTTTGTGGTGATGCTCTTACCGAAAGGACAAGGTACCAATGATTTTTCCTGTTTTAACTTTCACAACACAGGGTCTGTTTCCGAGAACTGTTTCCACAGTGCCACCATCATTTCTTGAGTCGAAGAAACAAGACATCATAATGTCTAACAAATTAACCAAAATAAAGGCCTTTTCTGTGGATCAACTGTTCTGGAGTAAACACTTTTCTTTAGTTGTTGCTGTCTGGTAAAAACATAGTCACCCTTTACAGCCTTGTTCTCTTTCTTTTGATGTAGAATGGCCTACTTTAAATAAAGTACTTCTTTAAGCAATTTCCATCTTTATGTTTACCACTGGAAAATTTCCCTCATGTACTTTGGGGGAAAATAGACTCTCTTTGAGGAAATTATGTCATGGATCTGAACTACTTATTGATTGAAGATGTTAATGTATAAGCTGCATCTGTACTGTGCATTGAAAAAGTGTTTTCTTCCTCACAGATTTGTCCCAGTTTGCCTTCCTGTTGCACTCAGACCATTAAACAAATTTTAATATCAGACAACTGTAACCAGAGCAAATACTGTTTTCAAATGAGGATGTAATTTTTCTCAGTAAAAAATCTATCCAAACTAGAAATGGTAAATTCAGCTTTGTTCCTCTAAGAGCCTCTGACCCACTTCACTAAAGTATAAGTATAAAGAAAGCTTTAAGGCATTGTTTTACCAACAAATTAATGCAGATTTTGTTGTTTTACCCATTGTTGCCTAGTCTTCACAGCACCTCAGATTAATCTATGCTTGGAGTTTAAATAGGTCACTCTACATCTTCAATTATCTTTTTTTATTTTGAATATTTGTTGCAGGTTCCTCATACTGCACCACAATCAAAAACATGCCAGCACGTATTCTGATGTTCATTAAGTCTCCTAGTGAATTTTGTGGTAGAGACTTGTTTTGGGGGGATTTCTTTAAATACAGCACACCACCCACTCCTGAAGAAGCAAAGCTACCCCAGAACATCCCACTATTACCATTATATATGAGTTTTTCTTAAATATTGTTAGTTTTTATACCGTATGCAAGAAAACTTTAACTTTAACCTCTGTGTCATCATCTCACGACATATTTTTCCAAAAGTTTTAGGGATCATCAAAATACCTTTTGACCAATATGAGAAAGGCATTTATGTTCCTTTTCCTCAGCAGTGGTTTTGGTCATTTTTACCCCATCTGTTACTCACTGCTGAATCATGAACTTTGACCTTAAATCACAGAAGTAAGGTCTACAATGCCTTACTTGTGTGAAAGTATTGTAGACCTTACTAGTAGAAAGGGTAAGGTTAATTTGAACAGTTTTTTTTCCCCCTTTTTAATATATAAAATTGGAAACTGGAGTTTATGTTTACTGTGATTATATCTGTGTCATATTACATTTTGTTTGAGTCTGAGATTCAAATAGACAACTTTGTGACAGCTAGTCCTCTAAATGATGTTTTATTGTCATTTTCAAAACAATATTAAATTAGACCCTGCAGCATGTTTAACTTGTTCACTGACAGGATTGGATGAAAGTATTCTAATGGCTTGTGTTTGAGTTACAACTTATCAAAGTCAGTAAAGGTATTGTTAAAAAAATATATTGTGGAGCAAAACGTCTCTCAAGGTTCCATTTTGACAGAATAGGTCAATCAGAAAATGTTACTTGTTCTGTGAAATGGCCTCATCTGTGGAATCAAAATATCAAGAAGATGTTTTCCAAGAAGACTCCCGCAATTCCTACATTTGTTGCACCGCACAACACACATGTTATTGATAAACACAAGGTTTGTTTGGGTATGGAACATCTATTACCCCTTACCTCACATGTGGGCACTTCATGTAACAGAACCAAAGTTTACTCTTTTATCTGGTTGTATCAGTTCATGTCTCATGAAGAAAAGTCAAAATGTACATGTACGGTCAGTGTTGTGCCAAAAAGATGTTCGCAATTCAGATGAGCTAGGTTAAAAGGAATGAATTCCTGTTCATAGTTCTCTTTCATCTATCATATATTATCTGAAATAATACTTAACACAATATAAGCAGCAAGTTACAGAAAAAGATGGTAAAAATTAACAAATAAAACTGAAACCAAAAATCAATACAATGATGCAGTTATATCACAGTTTAGCTTGAATATTTATGGTTGAATCCAGAGATTTACATACACTGAAAAAAAGGCAAATGTATCTGTTTCATTGTGATATTAATGAAACTTTTAAAATAATCCAAGTTGAAACTCATTTTGTCAACTATCACCAAAAGCAGAAAAATGTTGGAAATAAAGCAAGTGCAATAAAATGTTTGTTAAATCCTATGGGAGACAAACAAAAAAGCAACTCAGGAATAAACAGACCCATGTTCTACTGTAGAGGATGGCAGGTAAAAAAAAAAAATTGTGACATCAAGTGAAGACGAAATTAAAACTGAACACATAGAAAGAAATTCTATACATTGCTACAAAAAAATGTTTCTTACCTTTTTTATGCTTAAAAAAAAATTCCAAACACTTTGGAAAAAAAAGAATATGACATAAAGAATCACAATTCATGCATGAAAGTGTTATTATATCTGTATGAGTTTTTCTTTGAGAGATGGGAGTTTAGTTGCCAGATGAAACTCCAGAGTCTTCATACGTTTGATAATAAAACATGTAAAAGTTAACCTTTGTGTTGTCTTACGGGTCAAAAGTGACCCATTACCATGTTTACCTGTAGAAAAAATACCCTAAAGGATATTTTTCTAACTTGGAATTTTATGACTTTCCTAAATTGACCCGTCTTTAGAAAAAGTGATACTTTGTTTTTGTTTATATTTCCATGTGCGCTGTACACCAGTAGGGTACAAGAATTGTCTTATGGGTCATTTTTGACCTGTGAATTATAAGAGCATTTAAACACCAGAAAAAGAGTTCAAAGGGCACACAAAAACTCTAATACATACACACACAACACCCCCCCCACACACATATAAAAAAAACTGGATTGATGTGCAAGTTGAACTTGCATTTGACCTGCACCTCAATCTGCAGCTAACTCCTCATAAAGAAAACATGTATTTTTACATGTTTTATAAAAATAAAACATGTTTTTATTTTATAAATGTTTCATTTCTAAAACAATATAAAGGAATGAACCGTTGACAAAAGCGTTCCAAATTACTGACATTTTGTTCCCTTTCAGTATAATTAATTCAGAAGTAATAAGTAAAGAGAATCTTAGGGTCACACGATGGTTAATTGGATAAAATGTGAATGTAAAAGATTCTGCAGTATATCCTATTGTAGTATTTACTATCCATAGACTCTGTTAGAAGTATTAGAGCTTGAAATTTTGTGTTGCTTTCAATTTTATCATTTTGAGTCGATGACATCAAATAAACCACAGAACAGATCGAATAGAATAGAATAATACATACTATTATTTGGTTGAAAGCAAGTAGATAGATCAAAAATAATTTCATTCAAATTTAAGTTAAAATGTTGTAGCATTATGCTACTGTTGTACAGTGACAGAATGTAGCTCTTATTATTGGTTTTCTACGGAAAACGGTTGAGTCTCTGTAGTCAAATGGCCCTCGCCGTTCGCCGTAGTGACGTCGTTTCCAAAACAAGGAACGGCTTGTTAGTGATTACTGCTCTGCTTGAAGCTGTGCTATTTCGACTCATTGTTAACTTTTATCACGATGTCTCAAGATCCCTGGTAGGTGATTCTGACTTCTAATAAAACGAACCATATCAAATGTATTAATAACAGCAACATATGTCTTCTTTAAGCCCGGTTGTTTCGTTTCTGTGCCCAGTTAGCTTCATTGGTTGCTTGTTACTTATCAAATTCAACCAAATATACAATAGTGTTTATATTTTGTTTCTTTGACTTCTTTGTTGTTGAATTTACAGGTAAAAAAGCGGCAATGGAAACAACATTAGACGCTTATTTTTCTCTTAAAGCGACACAGTACTGCGCATGACCATTGGCAGGAATGTGGTGTAGTTCAGCTCCACATTGAGATTATAAATGTTGTTTTTTTTATTTCACTGTTTGTATTTTTGACAGTATTATTGGTGTATTTCTTACGTTAGGCAGATGCGAGTCACATCTGCTCATCAGTTATTAGAGCCCAAGAAATATTGCAGTAATTAGAATGAGTGTCTTGTTCTGTAATTGTAGGATTTATTAAGCAGAAAACTCAACCGATTCTGACTGTAAATAGACTCGCATATCCTTTACTGAAGAAACACACTAAGCATATTATCTAAAATAGTTTTGGTCAGGAAATCCAGACGGGATCCCACTGAAAACAAACCATTTCACTGTATGACACAATAAAAAAAGGGAAAGCTTTCAAGTTATAAACAATTACCAGATATCCAAAATATTTCATAACTGTGAAATGTTTTAATTAAGTTTTCAGATGGATAGTTTTCATCTGAAAAACTATTCTGCAGATTAAGATCTCAACTAAAATCTTAATGTGATCTTAGTTGAGATTTTGGCTGTAAGGCTCTGTTCTGCTGTTCTTTAAATTGTTTTTGAGAAACATATGTGTTGTTGCTTCATATGTGACACATTTTCCTTCCCATCCACTTCCTCTATAGGTTGCAGAATTATGACGCCACCTGCCGCCTTGCCCAGGAGATAGCAGAAAATGTCCATGAAAGAAACAGGCAGCAGCGAACGGGGGGAAACCCTGCAAAGGTGAGGTGCTACCTTCTCTTTTTCTCTCTTGAGACAATGTGCCTCCATGTTCACCTGCGTGCACGTGTGTTTTATTATTTTTTTTCCAGATAAATATGACGTTACGAGCGTCCCTTCAGAAACTTAAACAGAATATTGCTCAGCTCAAAGAAGGCTTGTTAAGAAGCTCCTCTTCTCGGCGCATGTATCCTTTTTTTCTGACGGTGACAAGTTCTGAAGGTCATGAGATTGAAATTAGTGTCATTCCTGGAGAGCTGGTTCTGCTCGCAGTAACGGTGGTGATCCTGTAGAGGGTGTTGGTGTTCTGTGAAAAGGAAACTACTACATTGTGAACAGTTGCTCTCATGATCAGGAAAACCTCATTGAGTCCATTGTGACAGATGGTGATGAAAGGTGATGCTTTGATCTTAACTTGCTCTTGTCAGAATGCAGTCGGAAGCTGACAGGAGGCAGAACCTGATTGATAATCTGCTAACCAGAGAGAAGCAACTCAATGCCACCTTCAAAGGAGACATCACAGAGCCTGAACCATCCAGGTATTAACCTGTAGCGAAACTAGGTCATCCTGTATCTAATCGAACTTCAATAAAAAACAGTGTGCAGACACATTTCACATGATTTTGAGTTTACATAAGAGGCTTTTGATTTTTAGAATACAGATTACTACACACTAATATCCATTGGTACCAAATAATGTGTGTGACCTTTCACTCCTAAAGGTGGTAACACCCTGTAAATTGTTTTGAAGAGGAAGCTCTCCATACTCCAGCTCCTAATTCCAATCAAAAGTTGCAGAAAACTAAGTTATTCTACTTGAAAAGAATGGAAGTTACCCTTGATTTTTTTGACATTTTGAGCTTGCATGTAAACCAAAAGCAATCAGATTTTTGGTATCATCTTTCATTTAAAGAATGTATTCACAATATTGTGGTGGACAGTCACATAAAATTTGAGGTATGTTGGAAGTTATTGGTATTGGTAATTGATCCTTAGAAAAGTCTGGAACTTTGAAATTGGAAATGTTAGAATGCATGTTCAGCCTGCTTTATAGTGCGCTATATATTAATTTAATATATGTTTCAAGTAGATTAATGTAAATTTTTAATATGAAACCAAAACAAATTAATAGCTGCCTCTTATGGTAAGACCAGTTTATAGAATGACTGAAATGGTTTTTATGGTGTTATTAGGTATGGCAAGTGAAAATGGCAAACTGAATTTTAAATAGTTTCAGATTTATATTTTTAATGAAAGATTCTTGCCTTTTTTATGAGTTAGAATAATACTTTCATGATTTATGTGGTACTTCTTGTAAGTAGTTACATGCAGCACCACCATGCAGTGGTTGCGTCATAGCCTTTATGTCTTTACTTTCCTTTTGCACATTTAATTTCAAATTTGTCTTTTGCTCAAAAGGATCTTTAATGACCAAGATTTTCCCAGACTTTCTCTGTGTGATGTAGTTATTTTTTCAATTGTAAGATTAGACTCTATGGCTACAAATAATAATGATAATAAAAAAAACATGACTCGCCATAGACCACTGTTTTAACTTTAGTTGTCACAGGATCTGTACTTGGCTTTGATGAAGCGTTACAGTCCTTCACACACAGGGACTGTATGTGAAGGTCCTCAGCTGTGTGCTTTGACCTCTACTGGCTTCATCACTTGAACTGAAGCCCATCTGTCTGGAGTTTTAGTGACTTTCCATGTTATTTTTTGTCATTAGACTTATTTGCTTGCTCATCTCACATATGGTGGCTCCTTGAAAAACCCTCCCAGACTTTTACACAAGTGATAAACGTTTGGACCGGAAGAAGTGATGCTCTCCTCTTAACTTTTCCTACTTTCTCTTCTTAATGAAATTTCGGAATTTCAAACTTTTTTTAATCCTGTGGAAGTTAAACACAGGGAAAAAAAAACCTAAGTGAATGATGTAGGTGATTGATGGAAATCATTTAAATTACAGCAGAATCAGTTTAATCAGATTAGTCGCATTAAAAGGAGCCTTGCCGCTGAGTTCTGCCTGAGTTTCTCTGATATCTTTCACAAGCTTTGGGTATGGGATTGATCTATTTAGCGCTGTTTTGCACAGGCTTTCATCTTTTTACAGACCACACACTCAATTACATAAAAGGATTCCTTGCAAAAAAAAAACAAAAAAAACCCCAAATGACATACGCTAATAAATTAGCTTGGCAAACTGTAATCATGTGGTGGTACGGCTTTCAGTTTGCTCACTGAAACCTGACTTTAATGGCGATATGTGGTGGGTAATTTGGATTTGAGGGAAGGCGTAAGACCCCGTTCCCACTGTGTGGTCTGAGAGGACAGAAGTGTGGGAGGGAATGAATTTGGGCATGCTTGAATGATCTAAGCTACTTTTTTGGGGGGTTGAAAAAATTTAGTAGAATGAACAGCATCAGGAGAACTTTAACTTTTAAACAAAAAAAAAATAAGGGCATGGTGCCACTTAAAAGCTTGGCACAGGGCATTGCCCTTTGGAAACACTTTTACACCTCTAACCTTCCTGTGTCTTTGGTTACACAGGAAATAGTTGTAATTAGTTAAGTCTTGCCTGTCCATGTGGCTCAGTCAGGATCTGGATGCTCACTGATGACATTCATCTTACTTGTGTCTGCCAAAAGATGCGTCTGACTGGTTTCGGTACTCCCTGACTGTTTTAATTGGATCTCTACACAGTAGGTACAAGAATGGAGGAAGTTCATGTCTGGCACTCGGTTTAATAATAATCAGACCCGTTAGACAGATTCGACTGAATGCCATGTCTCCTCTGCTTCACTGATTGTATCAACCTTTGCTTGCATTCTTGATTTCTGGAAGAGCTGAAAAGATCCCAAGTTTAAGTGGAACATCTGTTGACAGAATAATTATTAGTAGTTTTATGCTCCAGAAATCTGGCAGTTTATGGAAAAAGTACGAAGAAAAAATCTGCTTTTGGAAGAAAGGCATAATAATTTGTGTTAAAAGAAAGAAATTGTATGGAAGAATGTGTTATGGTCAGATGAGAACAAAATGTAGCATTTTGGACAATATGCAAAACACTTTGTATTTTGCATATTACGCTGCACATTACGCTGAACACAAAACCTTCACTGTGAAACATGATGGTGGCATCATATTGCTGGGGGATGTTTTTAGTCAGCAGGGAAGCTGTTAGAATGGCCTTGTCAAAGTCCAGACCAAAATTAAATTCAGAACTTAAAGACTTGAAAAATTATTCTGCTGAGCTTAAAAAGAAACAGAAAAATTTGCACTCTGTAAAGCTGGTGGAGGCGTACCGCAAGATTTTAAGCTTGCAGAAATATCAACTTTTTCTATTAATTCAGAGGATGTGAACAAAAATCATGTCTCACTTTTCAGAATTTCGTTTTTGAAAAAGTATCCATATGAATTTACTGGTTGATGAAAATTGCTTGAGATGTCAGAGCTTTCAGACAAAACAAGCATTTCTGTACACTCTAAAGTCTTTGCTGATTTGTTGTGCGCTTAAGGTTTATTTTTTTTCTGTGTGCTAGCTGATTGCTAAAAACTGGCATCTTTATGAACCTCAGATCCACGTTGATGAGCGGAGGAGCAGCAGCAGCCGCAGGTCCACCCAACCCATGGCTCATTGAGGAGTCAGAGGAGACGAAGGGGCTTTCCTTTGGAGAGATCAAACAACAACAGCAGAGAATCATTGAGGGTAATTTCCACTTCATAGATTCAACATAGATAAAATATTATTTTAGGATCAAACAACCAAATCTAGCTTTTAAATATGTTGTGCGTGTAGTCCATTTTGAATAATTTAACTGGCTAAGCCTGTTTTGACTAAAAGATGCAATTAATTTTGGACGTCAGAGTTTTTAGGACTTCACTTATCAGTTCTTTTAAAAAGTTTATATTAAGTAAAGATCATTTCAGTCATGATGAGATTTTTAGTGAGTGCTCTAAAATATAGTAGTTTAATAAAACTTGATGGATACATCAAGCATTGCCCATGTTTATATTTGAAATGTAATTAAAACATGTATTTATCTATGGATTATATTACAAAACAACATATGTTTTTATCTTATTTTCTGATTCCTGTCTGATATAATTTAATCTCTGAGAGGTTTTTTGCCACTTGGCTCCCTGATATAACTTCTCCATAGTTTCCTTTATTGTCAGCATACAGTCAATGAGTTGGGTTAAAACAGTGAAATCTTGACACCAAGGTTGGATTCCTGGAAAAGGCTGACATTTATTTCTGAACTTGTGGCTTACAAGAAATTCCTGTGGTGTGGAAAATGTCAAACCTCGATGTATTTTTTTTTTTATGTTTTCATGCCAGTCAGTCACATTTTACATTCAATTTTTTTCTTTTTGTTTCTTTCTCTAGTTCTTAAAAGAAACAAATGAATCAAAATTGATTTATTTAGTATCTTCTGTTTATGGTTGTTGTCTTTTCCTCCAGTCCAGGACGCAGGCCTGGATGCACTGGCGGCAGTCATCAGCCGACAGAAGATAATGGGCCAAGAGATCGGCAACGAGCTGGATGAACAGAACGGTAAAGTTAATGATCCCCTGCTTCATTTTTGTGTATTTTTTTTTCCTTTCATATTCCTAAAACATACTAGAGTGTGAAATCAGACAGACAGATGTTGCTTATAAATAGAAGTACTTGCCTCATCGACCCAGAAGGGAAGAAATATGCTGTGACATCACCACAAACACTGAAAACCTTTCCACATTTTGTATCCCAACAAAATACATCAAGGTATTTTGTATTTTGTTGGGATTTTATCAGGTGTACCAACAAAAAGCAGTGCATCGATGTGAAGTGGGAGAAAAACGATACATGTTGTACAGATTGAATGCAAATACAGTGAAATTTTAGGTTGTAACATCACAAAATGTGGAAAACTTAAGAGTTTGAATATTTCTACCCGCATGTGAACACGTACCCGGACACATCTATTGTGGAAGCATTCGTCCTTACAGTGAGGTCATGACCGTGTCATACAACCCACAGAGAAATGGGATCTGGCTGTTTGTGCAGCTCAGAAGGTTGGGGTCATGGAATCAGATCCGATCAGAGCTAATGGTCATTTTGAGATTTTCCTGGCAAAACAGTGAGGGAGGCTTCTCCATCCTCAAATAGCTTCTATCGCTAGTAGAACGTGCTGCTCAGAACGAAGTACATTGGCCTCTGGCTGATTTTTAGACAGGCGGCACTCGAGATGTTAGATTTCTAGAAGATCAGCTGTCAGCCTGTGAACAATCAGATACTTTAATGCACTGCCCCTGGAGGCCTGGAGGAGTTGATACGCCAGACGTAGCGAGTGTTGCCTTACCGCAGGAGATGTACTCTTGTCATTGTCATTAATTGAAATTACTATCTATAGGTTTACAGTGATGCTGATTATTGCAGAACAATATCAGTCTCATATCTTCATGACACTTAATGGCAAAAAGTAAAAAATCATAGTCAAGTCAATAGAATCATCCATTTCTAAACTTGTAAAATATGAAGTAACTGTTAAGGTTGAGTAATGCTATCACACATGGACTTGAATGTGAAAATGTTATCCTTAAATCTGTTTTCTCTGTAGTTTTAGCATGAATAGTCTTCCCATCTTGTTGGAGTTCCTTTTCTGCCCTGATTGCTGTACTGTAGCGGTGTTTTCCTATAAATAGATTAAGCTCCCTGTAGCTGGGCTGCTCCTGTCTGGCTGAAACCAAGTGGTCCTGCTTATTTCCTTTTTGGGAAACCGTTTCAGGTGAGGTCAACAAAGAAGGTGAGCCTTTTCTTTAGAGGTTAAGAAATGAACCCAGAGAACTCAGATATTAAAAACCCCTCTTTCAGTCTTGGTCGCATCACAATGGAAGGAAGTGTCAAAAAACAGACCAATTATCCTAATTTTGGTCTTTTATATGGCAGAGCACTGATCCTCTGCAAAACAGCAGAATTTCCTTGTTATTCGCCAATCACAGCAGAAAGAAGGAATTCAATCGCTGCTGCTTTGTTGAAAGTAGTTGAACGATTTGCCATCACAGTTTTTCATTCCGTGTTTCAGACGTCAGTGTTTTTATTTCCACAGTAAATGTTGCTGAAAATGGTCTGACACATACCAGTGAGAATGGGCTGCATTAGCATCTGATTCCCTTACCAAGAGCTAATGCTATTTTGACTTTATTGGTGTTGATATTTCGCATTTGCGGCCTGGAACAGTGACATCAGGCTCAACAATGTCTTGAGCTCACAAGTGTCAGACAGTGGTTTGTTCATTAAATGTATTCCCTCTGAAAAAAAGACCGGCAAAAATTAGAAGCCGTCTCATTTGTCTGATTTTAATGGTTCTTTCCTAATTGTATATTTTACTGCTGCAGCAGTGAAACAGGCTAAGTAGCTGAAGGGTGTATTCTCACGCTGCACTATTATGACCATGTGTAGTATGTGTAACTTAAAAGCAAACTATTTTAGTTCTTGTTTGTATCAATTATGTTTTATTGAAATCACCAACTAAATCAAATGGCCAGTCACAGCTCAATTTGCATAAGAATCCATGGTGTATGTTTTGTGGTTTATTTTGTACGGCACCCTAAACTATTTTGTGCCAATCTCAGTTACTGATTCACAGCCATTCCAATTAGAGCTGGAAACTAAAGCTCATCCCTGCAGCAACATTTCCTGCATTGTAGTGTCTGTTAAACCTGCATACAATCTCATTACTTTTAATCTTGTATAGGACCCTCATTACTGATAACTTTTGTTAAAAAGCAGGAGTAAATGGGGAGCACAAGGCCTTCTGCAGTACAGTGACATGGCAATGAACACACAGGGATCAATTTGCTTCTGCTTTTAAAAGCAGAAGCAAATAAACTACATTGATGCTGGGAACAGACATGAAGCCTGCATGTTTTGAGTTTCAGATTGATTGATTGTTTGCTTCCTTCTGCCCCTAAATGAAGTTGTAAGTAGTGAGCCATGTTATCCAGATGCCATAGAAATTCAGAATCATGTCATGACAGTCAAAAGGATTTCATCAGACAAATGTCAGGCTTGTAATGAGCCGGAGAGGTGAACTTGATATTTTGTGACCACCAGACTGGATGGATGGAATTTCACAAAACATTCTTAGATCCCTGCGCCACTGGTGGATGTTTGAAAGGAGTTTTAACTTGTACAGAACATCAGTGTTAAGGGGCATTAAATTCAGCAAACGTGTAATGGGAACATAAATAATAGGCAAATAAAAGCCAAGTGGTTTACGGTCAAACATGTGAACCACTCTAACCAGCACACAATTAATCACGAACCCTCATGGTTGCATTTCTCTGTATATCCATGCAGGAATGGGGCCTTTTAAAGCCACTCTGATAAAGCTGTGGATAAGAGCAGGCGAACAATGGCATGAATGACTTGGGTCACATCAGCCAGCGCCAAGTGACGAGCATTGCAGTTTAGGAACTGTGAGGAAATTAACATTTTGAATAAAGAAAGTTGTCTCAAGGCGTTTCATTTATCAAACCTTCTGTCAGTGAATTCACAACCCTTCTCTTGTTCGTCGGGCAAGGATCGACACTGCAGCTTTCTTATTGGTTTCTTTAAGCTATTCCAGTTGGGAAAAAAATCCTTAGATAATCCTGAACCTCGTCTTCTCTCTTCATAGATTCTTTCTTCAAACCTAAAACATTTAATCTGAAAGAGCACAATACAGGATTTAGAGAAATGAAGGTAGACGGCATGAATAAAAATGCCTCAGTGGCCTATGACGCTTTGTTTTTTTTTTATTTTTATTCTCTTTTGAACACATATTTTGATCCACAAGTTACAAGCCTGAAGGTATAAGGTCCAATGAATGAGTTGGGGTGTGGTCAATCCTACTCAGTTCATCATCAGACTCTTTTCCACATGTCCACCATCAAGTATGTCATGAGAATGGGTGGGGTTGTTTTTCTTCTACTCCCAAGTACATCCATTCTTCATAAGTTTTTGGCAGAGTATCAATTGTGAAGGAGGGTCTATCCCTCCATTGCCTGAAAGGAAGATTTGACAATTCTTGGAGACAAGGACTTGTTGGCGTATGTAGACTCTCTTCAGAATGTTCAACAATTTTTTAGTAGGATACCCCAGTATGAACAGTACAAAGTCCTATTTTGGCTAAAATCTGTTCATCTGTTTTTTTTTGTTTGTTTTTTTTTTTGCTTGTTTTTTTTTTTTTTTTTTTCAAGTATTATGTTGGAAATATGGTATCTTTCAAGTTAATTTCAAGCTCAAGCAGCCTTTATTTAACAGTGGACAGGCAGGAAAGCATTTTATGAGAGAGGGGGAAGACATTTGTCACATGTCAAGACTCGAACCTGTGTTGGCCGTATCGAGGATGTCAATGGATCGCGCACTTTGATTTTTTTTTTGTTTTGTTTTTTGTAGTAATTTTTATGTCATTATATCAAAACACATAATTTCACTGTGATGTGATTTGTTGATACAATGATATATATTTGATAATGTATGTAAAAATTATTATTTTATTGATGATAAAGAAAAAATGAATTGCTCTTGGGCGACCCCTGGTGGCTGCAGTAGTTACCGCACGCTTCACCGGTAACGTGAGCTGCCGTGCAATATGCAGAGCGAATCCAAACGTTCAAAGCTCTTGTCAGACGATAAGTTGGCAAAACAATGTCTCAAAAAAGGACTTATCCTTTGGGGAGAGAGAAAAGAAAGAGGAAGAATAGAGAAAAGCCAAGATAAAGGTTTGTTTTAATGTGTCTTGGTAATGTAATGCTTCACATCAGATCACAATCCCCTAAAATTAAGGAAATCGGCACGCAGAAATCATCTGGTCAATAAATCAGTTGGCCAATAAATGTATCCTATATTATACTGTATATAATGTATACAGCACTGCCAGAAATGCAATAGGTTTATAGCAGGTGTGTGAACGATCTAATGACTGCTGATTGCAGCCAGTCCACATTGTTAGCAGAACTAGAGGGCCCCAAAACCAAATTTTGCTTAGGGCCCCATGGAGGCTTGGGCCGGCCCTGTGTACATGTTAAAAGTTTGATTTTTAAGTACAAGCTTTTCAATGTATATTAAAATTTTAAATAAATTCCAGGTTCCAACAAAGAAGCTGTGATGTTGCTGAAATTTGTTTGTGCAGCAGGGATATCCTACTGATTCTTGAAGGGAGATTTGTCTACATTGAGTGGTATGTGTACATTCAACAATAATATAATGTTACTGCTCTGTAACCTATCCCTACAGAGCATTTGTGGCTAATTTTTGTGGGGAGAGCACATTAGCCACATGTGTTGGCATTATTGCAGTTTGGGAATCTCTGTAGTTTCGGCTGCCAGCTCTGCTGGCTCAGAGCAAAGGATTCCCTTCCATTTAACGGTACCTATGACTGACTCCGCCATGGTGTGGCAGGTCTTTTTTGGCTAATTCAAGTGACAGCGGGTACAAATCCCCTCTCTGTTTATTTAATCGCTAACCGCTCTGGTTTGGAAGCCGTCTTGAAAGTGCCGACAAGCAGAGGGCTGATTTGCTTTCTCTTCAGCTTCAGGGAACCTTGGGCCATACCACATAATGAATGGAAGGACTTACTTTACCAAGTCGGCCACAGGCATGCTAACACGTGGTTTCCATTTCAATACATTAGGAAGATATTACACCTTCATTTTGTGGATATTTTTATGTGCTTGTTTGTGATGCTGTACAAACGCGCAAAAATCTTACGCCACCTTTTGTTAGCTGGACTTTTTTGTATCATTAAGGGAGTCCAGACTCTTTCTTGGGTATTAGTTTCTCATTTTAAAAGCGACTTTCAGTCTTCTCAGTCCCATTTGATTTTAAAGGGAAATGCTGCTGCTGATGATTATTATTCATTACAACTGAAAACCCTTATTATAGCATACGCTGTAAGGACAATGACCCCATATACTATGCCCCAATCTTGGTTTTACAAATAATGACTAGTAAATGGAGTGGTTGATTTAATATTTCCAAAAACCTTAGTGGTAACATGTAAAAAGGACACTATTTATTTTAAAATAGATATCGAAGAAAATTGCTGCATGAAAGATAAGTGTTTAAATATAAGCATTTTTTAAATTATAGTTCTTAAAGAAATTGTACAAAACAAATGTTAGGCTTAAAAAAAATCTAATGAAAAAGCATCTAATTTCTTTTTTTAAACAGGAGTGACCTATTTGACTGTATATACAGTCAAATGAGTCACTGTGTATGTTGGTTTGACAGCAAATGCCTCCTGTCTGAATATGACATCACTGTATTTTTACTTTGAGCAAAAATACATTTGAGTCTAACAAATGTTCTCACATTGTGATTGGCATTTCATCTACATTTGTGTAATACTAACTACGTGGCGAGTTATTATAACACTATCCAGAGAGGAACATCGCACACATTCTGACACATGTAGATATAACAAAGACCCATATAAAGTCATACAGTTATTACTGTATGACTTTCAGAACACCTATAGGGAAAAAGAAGAAAACGAAGTATAAGGAATCCACACCCACTGCCTTATTTCACACTCAGAGTTTCAAACAATTTAAGTTACTGTATTTTCTTAAGATTTTATAAGAGACCAACACAAATTTTACTCTTCCCTTTTACTCTGATACTCCTTGATAACATCCAGAATCAATTCATTGGGAATAGAAACCACGTATGCACAACTTAATCCAAGTGTACAGCTGTTCTTTGATGGTCTCAGAGCGTTGTTAGAGGACATAATGGGAGAACATTATGGAGATTTTTAAAGTGGAGTTAGGTGTGAACATCTTTCGATTATTCCAGTCTGTTGTCGGATAATGGAAAGAGAAAGCCACAAACCTGTGGCTTTCAAAAATCTTTCCATGCTGACCAAAGTGGCCAATGTATATTTGTAAAATAATAATAATAAATTGGCCGTTTGTCTGTGGTCCTATTTACTGTTGAGTTAAAGTCAAACACATGTTGTGTAATTACCAAAATGGTCAAGTTGAAAGTACTGGTTCTCATTTATTGTTATGAATAAATTAGCTGTCTGTTTGTAGTCCTGCTCGTTATGAAATGAAAACAAATACTTTGTACATTTTCCACTTCAAGAAGATTTTAAATTGCCAGTCAAAATCTTGCTCTAAGAACGTTACAAAGTGTCCATTTGCATGAACCACCTGTGCTGGCGGTGGTTGATGTGGTGTGGTAGTAATTGTTTCTATATGAGCTTCTTAATGAGAACATTCAGTTCTCGTCCAATAGGAATTTACCAGAGAGAGGAAGTGGCCCCAAGTAGAAAGCATTAACTAACAACCATTGGCTGGATAATTCAAAGAGAACAGAATGCATTACCAAAATATGTACAAACTACCTATAGACATAACATGAGCAGAGTTTTATTTGGATTAGGCAACAGGTGGATTTTTAGCGTCAGCAATCTTCAAAATGTCTACCGTTCTGAAGTAAGTCTTTAATCATCTAGGAAAAGAAATGAAGATGTAGCTGCTACTTTTCTTTAAAAACAATAAAAAAACAAACTTTCATGTGGGTAAAGCTCTACATGCTCTCCATTTGATCTCTTATCTCAGCACACCATGTTCTAAGACAGACACAAACACAGGAACCACACTCCCTTAAAAAAAGAGAATTTCAAAACCTCTTTTGTTCCACAAATAAAACAAGGAGCCCCTGATTGCCTGTTTTATGACATTAATGGTTGACATGTGTCTAATCTATCTTGTGTGCCACCGAGGTTTTTTGAGCCAAACCCCTATCACCCTAAAATAGACATTTGATCTGTTATCTAATATTTATCTTTAGCCTGAAGCAGCGTGTAATCTGATGCGCATCTTTTCTTCCTAAGTGGTGATTGTTACACATCGGAGACAAGCGGATCTTACTTTTTTTTTTGGAGTCTAAAAAGTCACACAAGAGCCCACTGGTGGGCAGCACGGGCAGTTGCTACACCTCAGTTATAGTCCTCGTTAAAAAGCTTTTGGTAGACGTTCACGCTGGGGTGATTCAACGCCGTCTAGTTACCGTTTAATCCAAGCAGGTGAATGGAAAGTCATAAGACCTGGCATGAGATTTAATGCATTTCTTTAGTCATCTGGGGATTTCTGGTCTTCCTCTCCACCAATCAGCACCTCCTCATTTGGCTCGTCTTTTGGAGGAACTGTGTAATTACTAAACAGATGGTGGTTCACTGTCAGACCTAATAGGTACAATGTGATTGTGTAAAAATGAGTGAAATATGCAGCGAGAAGGACTACAGTCACACGACCTTCCTCTGGTTTAAATGGATTAAAAAAAAAAAAACATCACGTGCTCTAACCAAAATTCTTAAACTAGAGACTTTCAAAACTTTACAACAGTGTGTGAGTCTTTGGAAGCAGGCTGGGGGAAAACATAAAGAAGCTGGGCGGCTTCTGAAAATTTGATCCCTTCACCATTTTGTCCTTTTGCAGTTTTGGTTTTTCGACCAAACCTCCATTTCTGGCTTGGGAATGTTTCATTCCCGCTGATGATTTAAAGGTGACTTACTTCACTATATAAAAAAATTGGTCATTGCAACTTTAACAAGTCATGTCTGTCATCATGAGATCACTCATAATTTTCCTTTCTCAGTGAAGCTTTTTAATTCCAAATTTTCCTAAAGTTAGGTCGCCCAATGAGGATTAAAGCTACTGGGATTTCTCTCATTGAGCATGGTTTCTCGGGATGAATGCCATGTGGGTCAGTCTGTTAAAAGGAGAAGTTATGAACAATGTTGATTTTCTGCGTTGTTTGCATTGTAATCTGCCTATGGTTGTAGTTTGTCAAGGGCAGTGGAGGAAGTGAACAAAGCCATGGGGTCCATTTTGGCCACTCTTTCAAATTGAACAATTAAAGTCGGAGCAAAACGAATGCTTATGACATTTTAATGCTAGCAAATATGTCGTAGCCCCTCTCAATAAACATCTTGTTCAGCTCGACACTTCTCTTCTCGCAGTGAAAAATTGTGCACTCGGTTCCTGATGCGCTTCATGGCATAGCTTCCTTAACGATCGAGCTGGCACATTTCATAAGTTATGGCCAAATGCAAGCTATTGGGTAAAATAAAATCCAATTGTTGAGTTAACACGGTAAATGTTTATCCTTCCTATGGAAGACAAATGCTATGTTGATTGTCTACCTTCCTCTAAATAAATGTCCAGTGAGCCTCAGTTGTTCTGTGTATTGCTCCAAGACCAGAATGTGTGAGGGTGTGTGTTTTTTCTCAGCGTCAGTACATGGAAGCATATGTGTCCTAATGCGTGTGTGAGCACATTATGGGTGAAACCACGTCTGGCAAGAAGATCAAAGTCCCGCCATAACTCCTCAGTTACCCAGCCAGCCAGCTCGCGTATTGCCGGGAAGCTCCGCACACCACAGGGGACGTCGAGTCATTGGACTCAGATCATTTCAATTAGAACACAGTTGTTCAGTTTAGGAAACAAGTTCATGAACACGCACAGTTCCTTAGGCTTTTATGTAATTATTTGCTCATTTAAATCGGTATTTAAAAAATAAATCGATCTGTAGACTGCTGTTTGGCACTGTAGTAACAACAACTGTTATTCTATTTAGTCAAATCATTTATATCACCTTTCAACATACAGACAGAATTTAGATTTTTATTATCTGTAATCGCTCATCTTCAAGATTACAAGAAATAGAGGTTTGAAATGTGTTACTCTTTGTTTAATGGACCAAAATGAAAACCTTTTAAGAAATGAGTGTCAAAACCATAGAATATTTTTCATTGTTTTCATGATGTAGCTTTATCAGATGGGCATTAAGTTGCTGATTCTATTTGAAGCAGCTAGTTTTCGTTGGACACTGGGGGTAATTGTAAATAAGATTGTCTGTTTTTCTACTTGAATGTTCAAGTGGCATAGTCAAAGTTCATAACCTATGGAGAATCACTGGTAAGGAGATGTTCAGAGATGGTCTTTAGCATTACTTGCTGAGATATTTCACAAAGAAAAATGGCTCTCGGTAGAGACTGAAAGTGTGGATGGATGTAATTTCACTGAAAGGTAGTTCTGCAATATTTTGACTCAGGGGAATATGAATTCACAGCAAATCATGTTCTTTTTCTCCCTTTTATTAATTCCCATTTATTTCATCTTCCACTCTGCTCCCAGGTCCCTTTGTTAATGAAGTGTGATACTAGTGATGAAGTGTAACTGGGACTGGTCTGGCGTTGCTGTGCCATTGACAGGGTGGTCCGTGCCTCACGCTGCTCCTGCTGCCGGCACCCTCATGCTCATCACGCTCACATTGTTCAGTGGCACCTGGCCATATAAGGGCTGATGGTAAAGGAATTCTTCAGACTTCACATCTTTTGAACTTTTTAGGATTTTACGTGATTTATTTATTTTTTTTTTTTATTGTTTCAAAGATGACATGGTACATTAGACTTGTATTATTTGTGTGTAACGCACTAGCAAATTTAGTTCAGGGTCATTGTGCTTTTCGCTTGGTGAAACTGAGCTTTATTGAATCAGATATGCTGGTGATTCTGGCTGCAATGTACTTCTTTTTCTTTCAATATGAAAAGAGGAGTTGCTTAATTTCTTTGGCATTCATCTTTCAGGACAATTTTAGCTACAAAAAATTCCTTAATATACGATTACAGATGCACTATGATTGATTATATGTCAATGAAAACTTTTTTGACAAAACTGTAAGTCTACAAATGTATAAAAATCTAGGTTGCTGGTTTCTGTACAAATAAAATAGCACAATTTGCTGCTTTTCTTATTTTCTTCTTTAAAAAGCAAATCAATTTGTATTGCAGACCTCAAAAAGTGATGCATGTCAAGAAACACATTTTTTACAGGTTGTACTTAAAGTAAATTATGCCATCTTAACTCTATCTAAGACATAATTTTACAGAAGCCTTAAAGCACTTTTGCCAGCCAGTTTTAGTTTTTTATTTGGTCAGGGCATCTCCAAAACGCCAACTCTTATGAAGTGTTCAAAACACAGTAAACCAGCAACAAGGCCAGTTTACTCACTTACAAAGCGAAGACTGATCTGTGTGGTCCAATCCAAGTTTCTGTAGCTTACATCGCCCATGGTAATGCTGATTCTGACAAGAAAGTCTCACAACACGTCACAAATTGTTCAATACAACAAACCTCATATCAATTAGGTTTCCCATCCTGCTATTAACATTATGCCTGATTGCTGAATGCTTGTTTTTTGTTTTTTCAGGACATTTTTCACTGCAGCATCCTAACGCTCATTCTTTTCAAACCAAAATAGAAGAACCCCGAACAGCAGCTTTTAAGAAAGACAACATCACAGGATGGTGGTATCATATTTTTATATATATTTATATTTTTAAGATGCTTTTTATTCATACCTTTTCTTAACTGATAAAGCCCCTGCTCGCTTTACATTTCCAGGATGAGTTTATTTACAACATGCAGCCAAGATTAGGAAAATAGATAGGAAACACTTGCAGGACACTGTATATTTGAGTAAATACCATAATTGCTCTGAGTTGTATCATCATGCTGAGCTCCTTTATGTTTGCCATGTGAAGTTCCAGTTAGTTCCAGAAATCTGTGTGTTTTGGTTGGCAGATGAGCGATGCCGTCCATATACAGTCAGTCACACTCTGGCTGGTTGCTAACACTTATGCTCAGAGCCCCCGGCGTTAAAACAGCAGATACAGAGAAAGGTTTGGCAAGTAAAACAACATTCTTTCCCATACCCTCTGGAGAAATCATGCAGGAGATAATCGGAACAGAATTAAGCCCACTGTCTTAGGTTGTGTTTAAGTCATTTGAAGGAAACTCTTTGCCCGTTCTGGGAAGGACGCCCACTAAAACACTGGCTTAATATAGGTCTGTATTTGGTGGTCCACCAAATACAGACACTCTGAACTCTCACTATTTATGACGGTACCTCCAGTCTCTCATGCACATGTACAAAATAATAATAATAATCAGCCGCAACTCTTAGCGTCTTTTGGGATGAGTATTTCCAGAACTTAGGACTAATAAACTTCAGATTTTTGCGGTTCAAAAATAATATAATGATTTCCGACTTCACTCCTCTAAGCTTTAGCTCTGATGTTTAACTTGAAATGGACTTTGTAATTAATTCTCGATTAGTATATAAAAACAGTAATTACCTCACTTTTTTATTATTATTATTTCTCATCTGCTCCTTTACTTTCCTTTTTTTTGGCCCTATTACAGTTTTTCTCCTATTGTAGTTACCTGGCTTTGGATCTGTGTAATCTGTCCTGGCTAAGTAGTTCTATAATGACATTGGATCATGTCCACTAACGACTCAATGTGGTGGGTTCTCAACATTACAGGTTCTAACCCAGCAAATGGGAGGAGAAAATCACAGTAGGCCATTAAACATGAGCAGAAGAAAGAAACATCATGCTGTCAGTGTTGTCATTGTGTGCAGATGGTCTTTTCTTGTGGTGTATTGCTTTGTAGTTGACATCGAAAGTGCAAGTGGTTACATATAGGGTACTGAAGGGGACTTTTTGATCATGTGCATTGTGTGTTGGGCTGATGAAGCTAATCCACAGTTACCAACAATAGAGCTTCTGGTTTTAATGAAGACCGTGTTGAGATATAAGTAGGTGTGAGTGGAGAGGCCTGTATAAAACCATCTGGTTGGAAAACGGGTCTTTTCTTTTAAGCAGCTGCTGTGCCATTTGGCATACACCTTTAGGCAACACAGCTCTTTTCTTTAAAAAATGAGTTTCCTATAATGTCGTCTTCAGATCCAGAACATTAGTATATGCTTAGTTATCTGTTTATTAGCAGTCAATAACAGCTATTTCTGATGGGAGAGAAAGGCCATGGTGTTCTAGTCCCAATAAACTCTATTGATTTCTTGAACATCTTTTTTTAAAGCGCTTTGGGTTTTAACAATTTATAAGGTTAAATAATCTATTTGCTTGTACATTATTAACTTCATACTTTGATTATACAGGTGTGAAGTTATCTTGTAGACTACTATTAAATCTACTTTTATCCTGCAAAAACAGTTTGTCACGGCCATCTGTCTACCAGTTTGATCATTTTCTTTTGTGTTGGTATTAGGTTTAAAAATTCAACTAAACTTCTGACACTGACAGAAGCTGTCACTGAACCACTTTGGAGATATGTTTTACTGAAATGTCATAAAACTGAAGTGGTTAAACCCTTTAAATCATAGACTATTTGCCTTACATCGTACCATGGATGAAGGTAGACTGGTACGACAAGCAAGGCTTAAATACAGAGCTCAGCAAACCAGCTAACATGAAGACCAAACATTATGGGATGAAACTAAGGGAAACATACAGAGGGAAGTGGAGCAAAATGAAAGGCAGGTTTGTACATTTAGTTATGAGAACCAAGAGAAAGAAACATCAAATTGTGTGAGGTGCAAAGAAAGTAAAGCTTGGAAGTACGTCCACCTGGAAATACAGACGCTGAGGATCAAATAGAAGCGAAAGATTCAATAAAAAGGAAACAAACTATGATGATACTCACAGAAAATGTTAGTTTACCCCAAACTGCATAACCGGCCACATAGACAGGTATTTCATATAAACCTTGAAAGATGCTGGAGCCCAGATGAAATGCCGTTGAGCTTACTCACAGATCCGGCAACATGAGGTCGTTGGTGACGTCATGTCAGAGCAACATCTGTCTTCCATTGATGTGTGTGAGCTTAATAGCTCCCATGCCTTAAAAGAGACAGGTTTCACACATATAGTTTTTATTTTGGTCTGTGACTGAAACACTTTGTAGGTAGCGATAAACCAGGGCAGGGATCTAATATTTCTGTCATTGCCTTCCTAGGGTTTTCTTATTTTAGGGCCGGACTTGCATGCTGATGCTGCACTGCCTTAAAGTGCCTGAAATATTTTTTGAAAATCACAAAAATTTCTAATTTTTGTAGCCCTCCACAACTTTCAACTTCTGACAGTTGACAAATGTGTGGACACAAAATA
Organism: Poeciliopsis turrubarensis; assembly: GCA_010277015.1. Lineage (NCBI taxonomy): Eukaryota > Metazoa > Chordata > Actinopteri > Cyprinodontiformes > Poeciliidae > Poeciliopsis > Poeciliopsis turrubarensis. The sequence goes on from VMRN01000040.1 coordinate 2,599,962, forward strand.
ATTGTTGGACACTGCTAGTTTAAATGCGGTCATGTTACGCCTGAAAAACGGATGTACCAGCAGAAATGTGCCCAGTCATTTTGGATTGATGTGGGGTAAATCGAAAATATACGACACATTTTTTGTAAATAATTTACAATCTCATTGTGCGATCACTGTGGCATTTCAGCATTTTTATGACTGTTCACAACCATATTTCAGTTAAATACTTAATCATGAAAAACATATATCTGTATGCACACATGTAGTTTGATGGCCTTAAAAGGCTTGTTTACAATTACAAAATGGAAATATGGTGAGATTATATAATTAAGTATAAAATAGCCTGGCGGAATCTGGATATGAAGTGATGAAGGGATAAATTGATCCAGAGACATTTAAAATATTTTAATTTGAAGAAGCACACAAATGAAGAGGATCCTGAATTCAGCTGTTGTTTTAAAGCCAATGGTATAAAATCTATTTTATCACAGAATTTATGCATATTGTTTCAAGTCAAGACTCTTATTTATTTTATAAGCAGGATGCTGCAACATTGACAGAAGCCACTGAAGGAGTGGACTGTCAATGGAGCCATTTTGCAGAACTTGGCTGAGAAAGGCATTCAGTGGTGTTCAAGTTGTTTCATCAGAACTGTCACTCATAAATCCTTATCGTTAATATTTAGAAAAAAAATACCTTTTATTTAAGACCTAAATTTTTGTCCATTTGTTCAAAGAAAAGTCATCATGAATAATATTCGTTTGCTGATTTCTTTGCTCCGTTGCCATTTTACTCCTTCAGTTTTGACATTTGCTACCTTATTTTTCATTAACTACACATTGCAATCTACTTAGGAAAGCAGATTGCAGTTTGGATATGTATTTCTGATGGATTAAACTGTCCTCTGGAGATCGTTTGGGAATGTTTCAGAATCTGTCATACTGCATAAGACTCATGAGAACCCAACAAAGATGAAAAAGAAATAGTATGCAATACAAAGTCTTCATAAAATAAAGTGGAATTACAAAATAAGTATTTTTACAACCATATTTCCATAGTTCACCAAAAACACTTCACAAAGAAAAATAAATGCATTAATTGCCAACTCATGAGTAATAAGGGAATGATAGACAGGAGAATGTTTACATTTTCTTTTGTAAATCAAACAAAATAAATGTCCCAGTTGTTTTAATAACTTTAAAACAGACTGTCATTCATGTCATTTGATCAATATTGGCACTTTGGTTTTCTGCTGTGTGCATATAAAAATGCCTCATAAATAATCAGCTGTTGTTTTGTTTACAACAGTGTGTTGAGTAATTAGTCCCCAGGCCAAATCAGAACGCTGATTTTTAAGTTGCACATGCAGTAAATATGTTTACTTCTTTCACAGTAAATTTAAATCAGCTCATTGTTTTTCTTTGTTTATGTTCAGTTACTGTTCAGAGTCAAAGTGGGACATTCTTTAGACGCTGCGCCTTAACTTTATTTATTTCAGCTGAGGTCCTGAACACGTCTTCAGATGGCAGATCCAAACATGAGCCAGAAGATGTCATATGTGAAAGAGAGAGTTGTAACTGGAAACTGAGAATTATGTTGTTAGACACAGCATAATAATATCCTGAACTGAAAGGCTGTTTATATGAAAAACCAGTAAGTGGTTTTTCATCCTTCCTGAAATAAATAACATGTTTAATTTCTGCTGCAGCGACCAACTGAGTCACATCTCTTGCGAATTTAAGTTATTCATCATTGAATCGAGATGCTACAGTTTGGCCAAAACTGAATCAGGAAACTTGGCGCCCGCTCAGTATCGGCTTCCTTTATGACTATTTGGAGTGGCATGCAGCACAAATGGCTCCATATCTACACCCTTTCCCTGACAGTAAAGGAAGAGGTTTCCTCGGTCTAAATTGCTGCCTGATGCTTACATGATGAGGTGGGAGTCTCCAGAGACACAACATACCACAGTCTCACATCTCCAGTCTCCCCAACTCCCTCTTATTCCGCTCTGCCACATGTTTCACTTTAGTTTTTCCAAATTTGTGACTCTTAATTACGCCATATCAGTCAAAACACAAAATATCTTGTGTAACAGGGATGACTTATGTTTGGACAAATGTTCTGCAAAGGGATGAAAAAGGAAAATGCTGGAAACAGCTTTGGGCTACATAACTGGGAAATCAGTCATGTCGCACCAATTTTTAAGGAACAATAAAACCTTGAATCACTAAGATTAAGCACCATTTCACCATTAAGCAACGGCAAAAAGTAAGACCGTCTTTTTCAGTACATTTCCAATTAAATGTGACTTTGGTTAAATTTTAGTTTAAACGTTAATATGACGTGACTAACAGCCCAACTGCATTGCTCTGAGATTTGCTTTTTCCTTGTCCTTTCAAGAAAATTGGTGCTGTAAAGTCCTTGCTCAGACCAATATTGCACCAGCAGGACACAATAATGTTCGAAATCAGCTACATCAAAATTCAGAAGTAGATTCTACAATGTCAGTTTCTCTCAGTCGTCGGGGCTTGGATACAGAAATTACATCATATTGGAGCTGAGTAGGTCAAGATGAAATTTGTAAAATAAGGGGATTTATTGTTTGTTGTAGGGCTAACTACTTTACTAATAAAACCCAATAAGTGTATTTCTCTCATCTTTATGTGTTCAAATTGTAAAAGGACATTTTCACAAATAGAAGACGTACATTTAATGAAATATATATTGTTTAACCTATATTGTTTGGTACTCTGAAGTCAAGTGTACTGAGTTCTCCCTGAAGTTGTCAGTCCAAATGTGAAGATGTTTGCCAAAAATAACCAAGTTCAGTTTTCCAACATGGCTGCCAGGTAAATAAAATGTAGTGGAAGTCGCAAGCAAAGAGGTATTTAAATCATTATATTTTATAATGAATAAACCACCGGTACTCAGGGTTTTGTACAGCCTTTTTTTTTGTAAATGGGTTCATCATGTGTTTGAACACACAAGATGGAGCGAAATACTTGGTTAGTGGCTTGTGTTACTAAGAGTTGTCACCACAACAATTGGCAACTTTCACTGGTTTCCAGCTTGCTACTAAAACTTGCACAACGTGGGTGTGTTGTCATTCCCAGATTTAAGCTCTGGCCTCTGGGAAAAATCAAATGCACCAGCGGCTCACATCTGCACATTTCACTGCTTTAGCAAATATTGATTGCTCTGCAACCTCCAACTTTCCCAGCCAAAATTCCGACTTCATTTGGATTTCTTGTTGCATTCCTGACTAGAAGCTTGAAAAGTCCAACCTCTCTGTTCAAGTAGAGTCTTAAACTAAAGCAGTGTGAAGCAATATATTTGAATGACTTCTCCCAAAGATTTGTAGCTGATGTTCTTTTTTTTACAAATCCTTTCTTCCTTGTCATATAACCTTTCGAGCTTGGCTTCGAAGTGTAATGAAAGTAGAGTCACAACAAAACGAGACTGATGTGGATCTGTATATGTTTTTTAGAAGTTTGTTAAAAAAATTCTTCCCTTTAAGAAAATGTCTGTCTTTGTGTTTTCTGGTTCGTATTGAAATACTTTTGTTATTGCATTTTGTCACATAAAAATCAGCAGGAGTTGCTGTCACAGAAAATTTGTTTTATAAAATACTCTTGTTGGTGTGGAGATTGCTTTATTATAACTCAATAAAATGCAATTATACGAATGAGGCCTACCACAAAGCCCTTGTTACTGCACGTTTCTACTCCAGTACACTTATTCACAACTGGAGTTTACCTTTCCTTGACACAGAAAATGTTTTTTCGTTCTTTTTTACTCAGCCACATTTCTCATTTTCTTTGGACTTTTTATTTTCCAAAGGCTACTGCACAGGACCCATCAACACAGTAGGAGCAAAGATAAAAAGCAGGCCACCAATCTGCAGCTCCAGACACACAGACTCTTGCTTTTTTATTCAAGTTGTGTTCTGTTGTAAATCTCCTGATTTACAACAAGAGCAATGAGGCATGTTTTTGCTGAATGCTTTTTCTCATATGTTTCTTACTGTGTTTATTCACAGCTTTCTGTCAATGAGACAGTTGGAATCAGGAGAGAGACTGATGGGTTTCCTTTACAGATAGAGGGATTGTTTTAGCTAATTTGAGTTTTTTCTGTTTATTTTAGCATTGCTTATCAAGAGGTTACAGTTATAGTTGTATTTACTTGTTTTTAAGTTTGTCAGTATGAAATAAATCAATTTTTCTGGATTTTATTGTGGAGCTAGAGCATGGGGAATGCCACGTCAACACAGCGGCTCTCGCAAATCTTGTTGGCTTCAGTTTAAACGAGCTTCAAGTAATCAACTCTTTTCTGCAGGAACAATCTCACTCAATGTCCAACATTTGCAGAAAAGTAAAGCCCCCTTAACAACAGGTTCAGGCACAATGGGTTTCAAAGCAAAATGTAGCTATAAATACAGAGTCCTGTCTTTTCACCAAACAACCAAGCATGCATTTAAAAATATTCCCGTTGTCCAACACGGAGAAAAAGTTCTTTGTGAAAATTTAGCATCAGGAATAATTAAAAATGGTGAGTATAAAAATTTTTTCTTCTTCTTTTCCTGTCTGTGTCTCAGAAATCATTGACGACCTTGCACACCTTGTGGACAAAACAGACGGCCGGATTCGGAATGAGACACGAAGAGTGAAGCTGGTAGAGACCAAGTCAGCATCATGTGGTGAGCCTCACTTACGTCCCTTCACATTTAATAGCACCCTGCATAAAGATGTGCACTCCTTTACCAAATAATACAAAATCACTGGTGTCATAAATAGTTACACTTATAGTGTGCAAGTTACTCTTTATAAATGTATATATTGTTTTCTTCTTTTGTCTCGTTGTCAGTGTCTAGGAGCCTTTATTTACCCACAGCTTCCTATTTCCCTGGCTAAATGACATGAGAGCGCGACCTATTTCTTTTTACTACTCTTCAAAATGGTAAAGACAAGAGAACATGCCATTAAAGTAAGGCAGATGTGCGCTAATATTCATAAGCCAACGAATGGCTACAGAAAATAGCTCTGACTTTGCTTGAGCTATTTTTCAAAAAAGATATGCACATTGATGTGTTAGATGAGCTTGTATTTAGTTTATCTAAATACAACTTTGTCTGTAATTGAAAATTGTTCTTTGCTCCGTATCCAGTCTAACTGCAAAAAAATTTACAAAAATGTCAGCTTCTATGTGAGCAAAGCTGGTAGGGACAAAATCCAAAAGATTTGCTGGTGTGATTCTCCAGGTTTTCATTGTTGTGGGTATAATACAACGTATGCCACACTGTTCAGATTTTGATTCGTAATTTTCACAATAATGCTCTAATTTGGGTTGGTCTATCACATAAAATCCATTGATGTTTGTGGTTGCAACAAGATAAAACATGGATACCTGTGCAGAGCACTGTAGCTGTATAGTCAAAAATGTTACCAATTAGTTAAGCTAGTGGTAGTGGGCTGTTGTTTAGTAGGCCGAAAGCAGAAAGCATGGTGGGTAATGAACCTGAGAACATGGAGATGATGACATCAAGCCTTGGCGCATGTTGTTGCTGGATGGTGAGCTCTGCTTGTCACGCCTCCTAACATGCTGCAGGCATTTAAAGGAGATGTCTTGATGAATCCCACAAAGTCCCACATCAGGTCATGTCATCAACTTCTTTAAAACTCCACATGTTGTTGGACTGAGGAGTTTCCTGAAAAAGTTTTGCAAAGGCCCTTTGGCCTTTTCACCATATATCACATTTGTTTTATCATTTTCACAAAGAGCCTTTGTGTTTTTTTTGAAAGAGAAATGCCTTTCAGAGGGAAAAGGCTGTGTTAGTTAGCTGACGAACACCAACCTTTGGAGTAGGCAGCCTCAGCAAAGCCCTTGTTTTCTTTTTTCGCCTTGTGAAATGCCAGTTTCTTTTGCCCTGGCTGAGGCTGCATTGTTTCGACCCGGCTAACGGACTGTCGCAGACAGAAACGGAGCTCGCGAAGCGAAGGTCAGCCTGCAGAATTCCTCTTTTTGTTGCTTGTGTCCCCATGGTGGCTGAGTATTAGTTTGTTTGACAATCCCAGAGATCCGTCTGTTGTTTGGTTCAACATGTTTCTTTTTGCTTTCCCATCTACTGCCATCTTTCTCTTCTGTTTGAGGTTGAGGAATATTTATGGCTCCAGTATGTGCAAGTCCAGTACGTTTTGGTAGGGTTCTGTGAAAATATAAGGACAATATATGAAAAGCATGTATAAGATATTGGAAGTTATATTAGTGTGACTCACTGGTAGGAGAGTCGTCTTTCAATTAGAAGACTTGATTTCAGCTTCCTGCTACATGTTGTTGTGCCCTTGAGCAAGGCACTTAACCCATTTTTTCTAAATTTAAAGTAAAATTAAAAGGCTCTTTCTTTCATTCTTAATAATTTCTCCTTACTGTACAGTCTTAACTTTTTGTTTTTCATATGTTTTATCTTTTGTGAATCTAATTCAGTTACCCATGTACCTGCGAATCGTTGGAGTGTGTATGAATGTGTAGTGTTAATGCCTTTTAAGTAGTCAGTGTGACCTGTGTATAACTTATTAGGACAGATAGTCACGTTATTTAGACCTAAGAGCAGGGGACATGTTTGCTGTGGACCAAATACAGCATTTAAGGTTTGGGGACGTGACCAGAATCCACCGTGGGTCCTAGGTGAGGTCATACGTAAAAGAATTAATCTGAAGCAGAACTTAATCTTATAACATAATAGTGACCAAAAACTTAGTAGAAAATTGTCTGTCTGAGAAGTAAAAAATTAAAAGTCCTGGGCCTAGTCAAAGCCCAGATCATGATTTCATGTCAGTGCTGTGGTGTGACCTGAAACACCACAGCACGTTGAGCGATGAAGAAGTAAAGGCTTCATGGGGCAGCCCGATTTTTTTTTTTTTTTTCAAACCTGTACACGTGATCTCTGCATGTTGGTATTGCATTTATGTTTCATGCTATTTTTCTGTGTATAGAAAGTATACATGCACATGCCTGCTGCAGTTATGGGTTTTATGCCTCTTGCCTTCAGGGATGGAAAATTCCCCTTCTGATCCTCTTCACTCTCACCTCTGTGCCTTTGCTCGCTTTCGTTCATTCATCTCTGTCGTCCCTCTGTTCACCACCTCAGTTGTTTGACACTCATGTCTGCGTTAAGCAAAGAAAGAAGTGAAAATACTGCATGCCACAGATTGTTCGAAGGGCTTTCCCTCTTTTGCTCTAGCAGTGTGTTTATAATTCCTTAGCTTTAAGGCTTTATTTATTTTTAAAAGCTCTGTTCATCCAAAGGCACTGTTTGATATTATGTCTCAGACGCGTCCCTGCAGCGGTAGGATAGTCTGGGTATGATAGCAGAGCATGCTTCATATATGCTGTTGCTCACCGTTAATGCTTTAGTCGTTTTGCTGCTTTATCCGTGTAATGATGCACATCATCTTTTCAGTCAGGAGTCAATCTGTGGACATTTTTCCTCTTGCCGGAATTTCTTCCCTAAAACAATCACCTTACTTTGATACATTTAGAAATTGACGTTAATGGATTTTGGTTTCTTATTATCACTTCTTTCTTTAGAGCATACATGACAATTTATATTTCTAATATGGTAGATATTACCAGGTTAGAATAAAACAATATAAATCAGCCTTTAGGAAATTCTAGCATAGTGAATTAAATGTAAAAAAAACCCCACTATTATTATTATTATTATTATTATTATTAATTAATAAGAGATTGAAAAATAATTAGAATATGCTCATGTGGTGATTTAGTTCTGAGGAAAAACAATAAAGGTGTGGAATCCTAACCTTAGAGGTCAGACGTGATGTAGGCGTCGAGGATTTGTTTAGAAAGTATTTATTTTAGTTGGTAGAGACTTGACTTGGACTTGTGAAAGACTTGAGACTTGATATGGAAGAAATGATTTGTGATCTGTGTTACAAAAACCAAAAATGCCTCAAGTCTCTGATTGTTGTACATGCTAATTTCCTTGCAGCTGAAGGTCAGGAATAAATATCACAGACATTGATCTTGTTATAAATTGATCTGCTAACACATTTATCAAACAGCGGTCTGAGAAAGCACTATTGATACTTCACATGCTTCTGTTTCATCCTGCAAGTAGTTTTGATTCAACACCAATAAAAAAAAAACACCTTTGACTCTAGAGCCAGAGATGTTTACATCAAGTCATTTGAACACAGGTCTAAGTTAATTTTGACGTCACTTTTTTTTTTTTTTTTTTTTTTTTAAACACAAGTGCAGCTTGAATCAGAATCTCAACATGAGGATGATGAGAGCCATACTCAGCTATCGTTAAGGAACAGAACTTGCTTAAAAAAAACAAATCAAAACACAAATTTTTCTACAAACATTTCAAGCACAGATCTACTCCTGTTATGGTTGGATGAACTGGATATCCAGTCATTACCACTTCTGTCAGCTTTGGCAGAAACTGAGAAGTGCTTTTTAGTTTAGTTGGATTAGTGTGTCAAGATTAGTCTGTAGGACTACAGGATCGGTTGTGAGTTAGAAGATCCTCAACACACAGCATCACTTCATGACGACGCCAATTGACTTATATAATCCCCAGCTTGTAGAGAGTCACTTCAGCAGCCCTATAAAACCCAGAGGCGGCTTGAATCCCAACTAAGTTACACACTCAGAACTACGGGAGATTTCCAAGGAAACTTTCTCCGAGTATTGTGTGATTTGTATTACTTTAACTACAACAGTAATGTTTGTGTTGATTTAATTGCCTCCTAACGTTTGTGTCATTTCTTATTCATGTTAAGATGTGTTGGTGGAGAAAAAAGAAGCAATAATATTTAAATGTTTAAGTTGTTTTATATTCTTAATCAAGTTTTATTTAAAGAAAATTCCTCAGAAGGTACCAGAGTGACCAATGTCTTCTCTGGTCAGATGGAGCAGAGAAGTCATTCATTTCTGCTCCTCCTCTATCTGTTGCTGCACACTGCCAACAGGCTGGCTGAAAAACATCCACTATAGCTACGTGGCTACGTGAGCCTCTGCTTAAAACAAGTCGTTGGTAAATTTAATACAGTTTGCAGAAAACTCAGAAACAGAAGATTATTGACTTAAATGTCTGTTGATCTGCATGTGTCAGAGAAAATATGGCTAATTTAAGAACTTTTATTGATGTGCCATCTTTTTGTTAATCATGCTTGCCTTTTGTGGTCCAAAAGGTCTTTGAACTCTGAGCGGGGAGGCAGCTTTGGGGGTGGGGCGGTTGTCTCTGCATGGTCAGGACTCTCCCCAATTATCATTTTCTTTCTGTGATTTGTCTTACTGATGCGAATGAAAATTGCCAAGATGGGATGAACCCAGACTTGTTCCTGCAGGACTCCTGGGTGGTCAGTCTGTCAGCAGACACCAACCAACTCCCTCAGCGGGACTGTCAGAGCACCGCCCTAATCTATCGGGGATGCCAGGCCCAATATTGTCACGAGACCCCAGGGGTCCCTCTGAGGGCGAGGAGGGCCATGTTCAGTTGCTGGGGCAGACAGTGACGGTGCAAGGACAAAAGACGGGTGGGGTCACTTTGGGTGTCAACTGTGGCTTTATGAGTGACTATTATGTGAAGTTGAAGAGTGTGAGAGCCTTGCTCCACAGTAATACATGCATAGCTTGCAACGCTCATTCCTTAATGCTGTTGTTGCTATGGATTGAGAGGTGGAGTTTCTGTCAGATGTTGGATCAGGATCAATGAAATTCTTAAGTCTGAATCCAATAAGCATTGGGTTTCGCTTACATATCATTTACATGCAAACAAGGATAACTGCAGTAAATTCTGATGTGTATTTTGCTTTTAGCTGGAGACGTTTAAAGAGTCATCACAAATGTCGGAGCAAAAACGTCTGCTTTGACATGTACACTTAGCTCACATATGTTGGAGATTAGTGGGGAGAGGTGTTGTGTCGTCCGGCGATAACACCCAACATGCATGTCCTGTGTGGACACCTTCCATTCAAACAGAATAAAAACACAAAATGCTCAAGTTATTACCTACATATGGAAAAACAAAACATAAGCCCTCCATGTTTTAGTTTACTTTAAAAAAACAAAATAAATAAGGCAACTTGCAGTGGAACAATAAGACTTTCAAAGCCATCTGGACCCCCTTTAACCACAGTTTATCCAGCATGGCTTAAACCTTGCCTTGACTTTTCACCTGTGGGACAAACAGCCAATTAGGCAGCAGAGGGGGGAGTGGGAGTAAAAAGCACAAGAATGAGAGAAATGTAACACTAAAAAAAAATGGTTGGGTGAAATACCAACCACATGCTGCAGAACGTTGAACAGCTTGACTGAGAGGATAAACAGCTATGATCAGTACTTCAGCACTACAGTAAAAGTCACCAAAAAACGACATCATTGCAACTTTGCTCGAGGTTTTTTGGCTTTTATCTGTCCAAAATTGTCCCACAAACTTATTTAAATCAAGCTTGAGGATTGGGCTTTGACTGAGCCACTGCAACCTCTGTGTAAAGTTTGTGTTGTTGATGACCAACTTGGAGCCAACCTTAAGCAAGTAGACAGATGGCTCATATATGGCTCTAGGATACTTTGCATGAATTATTTTTGACATTTGATCTAACAAGAAGTTTTTAGCTGAAATTTCAAAAATGTTCTCAATTTTAAACTTTTTTTTTTTCCCCCAAGAAACCATTGGATTGGAATGGGATGCTACTTTCAGATGGAGCTAAGTTAAAAAGTCTCATTTTTCATTCTTGCAAGCATCATTAATATCCGGCCATCTTCTGTAAATTTAAAACTCAAAATGTTTGTATTTTAAGAGAAATTAACATATTCTAAGGTGACTCTAGATCAGTTTTCAAATCGTTGGTGTAACTGAAATATTTCATTGGACAAAAAAAAAAAAAAAAAACGATGATAATGTTGGCATTTCAGCTAAAGAGGTTAGTTTCAAATCCTAATGATAATTCCTAATTAAATTTCAAGAGATTCGGCGATGATCGACCTCCTGACCTCCCTATTGTGTCTGAGTTGATATGACATAATTTGAGTTTTTGGAGGTTTGTTGCCTTCTCTCACTACCTTCATCTCATCCTTCTGTTTTTCCTTTCCTCAGGGATGCTGGTGGTGATCGTGCTGCTGCTCATAGCCATCGTTGTGATCGCTGTGTGGCCCGTGTAGCTGATGGCGGCAGCGGCGGCTGTGGACCAGTTTAAATCACAGATGCTCACTGAAATACTCTCTTGGGTCTTTTGTTTATTCTCTCTTTCTGATCACTGGAAACTATCCAACTAAAAGAATGTGAAATAAAGTTTCCTTCGTTTAGCAGCACAAATGCCTGTTTTTATACTGTGGGCAGAAGAGGCTTGGGGACGTTTCCTTTTCTGTCCTGTAAATATTGTGGGAATATAAATCGTCTTTTACTGTAGTGCACATAATGTTTGAATCATTGCATCCACTGATCACCTGGATGTTAAATTATGTGGCAGATTGTGAACTTTTTTTTTTTTTAATGTAATTTAGTCCAAACAGCAGACGGTCCTGCAGGTCTACAGACTTTCTGTGGCTGGACTCAGGTTTACATCAGGTACAATATTCACATTCACATTTATTTACTCATGCATTGCTGTAGGAGCTGTAATGATAGAAGTTTACTAGGACTTTCTAATGTTTATCGAACAGACTGGAGCCAGAACTAACAGCTCGACTGTGTTACTAACACGCCTCTGCTGCTTCCTGTTAAATCAGCTCTGCTTGTACCTTCTAATAAATGACATTTTCATTTAATAGTCCCTTGATACCTGTCTGTCTGCCTTCATGTCAGAGACTCGTCATGCTTCTCTGGAGTACTGGAGGGTTTTGTAACGTGATATTTAGTTGGAGTGGGCTGCTGACATAATTTCTGCACACATGAACCACATCTTCATTCTACAGTGCCTGGAAAAATATGCAGACTCATTCAAATTATAATGCAAACGATAACATGGTTTATGGGGATTTTAGTTGACAGACCAGCACCAAATAGCCGTGAAGTAGAAGCAAAAGTCTGAAAAAGTTTGTATCCATCCCCTTTTAAAACAACTCAGAAGTCACCTAAGTTGAAAATATGATCCACATAATGTAATGTTGGTACAAGTTCAGCTGTTGTAGAGCAAATTGCAACATGGTGGGTTGTGGAGAAGCTCAAATCCGGATTAGATTATAAACGTCAAACTTTGAACATCTTGCAGTTATTTGTATGTGTAATCAGCAAATGGAGAAATAAAGAAATCACAGCAACAAAGACAAATAATCTGTCAATGTAACAAGAGTTTATTTCAACTGATAATCTGAATTTAGTTCTACCAAGTTTGTGTTCAGTAGTTATTTTCCTTCTTTAATGTCAACAATCTAAACAACCACATACAGGTAATAAAAAAAAAAAAAAGTTGAAAAGACAAAATCCACAATGTCTTGTGTCATTAAATATATTCATATATAATAACCATAATATATTAGTAGGCATTGTAAAACAACATTGCTAAACGTCTTTGCAATGGTGACAAGAACATTTACAATTCATAGTATGAACACAAAGCAATGCTTTGATGTGTTTATGGCGTTTCATCTGGGAGGCTTGTCAAACCATTGCTATTCAGACTGCTGGAAAAAACACAGCATGAGGCTACATGGATGAGAGAAGTGTGATTAGAGGTTACAATTCATCCGATGACAATAAAACTAAAATATTTACCGATGAAAGGCAGGAGTATGTAAATATGCTCCATGTTCATGAACAGCACTGGATCTTTAGAGCTTTAAGAGCATGAGTATTCAAATACAAGTCAAACACTAGATGTATAGTTAAATCACAATAATGTCAGTCATCTGTTTGTCAGGCATCTATTGCAGTCAAACCCTTTTATTAACACTATGGCTTTATAGGGACGTATAAGGCTCTGTTATACTAGATCTCCTCCGTCGCTCAAACTGAACTGAATCGCAGTTCATTCAGAAAACCCCATTTTTTCTGTGTGCGCGTGATTCTACACTTTGCAGTGAAAGAGGGTCATCAGACAGAATCATGCAGATTTTGATTTCTATGCTCTACAACCATTGTATAATTGTATTGTAAACCATATGAGCTGCTACTCATACTTTTTTCTTCCTGCTAATTCTACATGTACTCTCATCTTTCTCCCTTCTCATTGAGAAATATCACAGCATCTGTTTGAGAGCACGATAAATATATTTCCTCGTGTTTTGCGCTGCATCCTGAAAAACTTTCGACTTCCTTCGATCTCTCAGAAGGCAGATTTGGTGCAATTTGGAGGTGTGGTTGCTAGTAGCCGAGCAAGTAGCGACCTGTAAACTTTTGCATTTGCAGTCCGCTGTGAGCGGGGCCAAATTAAACTTCACCGACGAGGTTATGCTTGTGATTCTGAGAGGCAAGAAACTGTTCATTCCTGGGTTTGTTTTTGTTGATGTTGTTTTTCAAAGATCGATGCATTAATTATTTATGTTTTACGTAACCTGAGCTCCTCTCAAGAGAAGTGAACTGTGTACAAACAGATAAGCAAAGTGGTGTCAAGAGGCAGATGACTATGACCCATTCCACCTTGTGCAAAATGTTGAAGTGAATGGACTGTCCTTATAGTCGATGTGCATTCTTGCATTGATGTCTGCAAAACAGTAAAAATCTGAGATCTGATAATAAAGAAAACATTGCAAATGAAGGTGGAGATAAAGTAATCATCTTACTAAAGGTCCTGATTGTAATGTATATCTGCATTATGAGGTACGAGCATAATCCTTTCATGGTTTCCATTTTCCTGCTTTTTGTATCTTTGTTCCTGCTGTTAGTCACTTACATTAATTACTTCTTTCAAACTAATCAATGTAAGTTTTAATAATCTGCTATGAGTTTGAACCCTTACAAATGTGACATGCAGTACTGTTTACTTTTTGCTATTTACTGTTTTCTTTGCAGCTGCAATTAAGTATTTTTTACTTTCTAAACAGGCGACATGCATCGCATTTTGTTGCTAAACAAAGACTGTATTCTTTATTGTTGTTATCTTTACTGTTCCAAAACATTATTTTAAGATCTGATGTAAAAACTCTTCTTTAACAGCGAGTAATGAAAATGATCTGTTTCAATAAACTGATAAGAAATGAAGCGCATCAACAGCAACTCTTCAAATACGAATTAAAATACGAAAGCACCTTAAAGAAGTAGTTCAGGACTTTTCAAGGATGTGCCAATGTTTTTGAGCAAATGCATATATATATATACATATATATATATGTATATATAATTTTTGCTGATTATATGAGAGGCTCTCACATATTGTCTGATTAGAACCTACAAACACAGTCTCACTTGAAAAATCTTGAATTATTCCTTTAACAGCCACCTAAGTGATTTGACCGTCCTCAAATAAGAAGGGTGAATATGTACTCTTAGCATAACACACCACAGCATTTGCGATTTCAGATGTGTAGTTGAGGAGTTTTTATAAATAAAAACTAAACTCTGTCCCTGTTCCTCTTCTTCCACTTGCATATTCTTAATCTTAGAACTCACGGAAAAGAAAACAGAGATTTATGATTGTTTAGACTGCAGATATTCCTGACTCGGAGCACACGAAAGACAACTACATGTATGTTGGTTTGACATAGCAACAGCAGCTTTCACAGCACGTACCTCAGATAAACGACAGCTTTCCATGAAACCAGTTAAGTTCTCTGTGAAAAATACAGTTAAAAAAAACAACACATGCAGAGGCAATATTGCAGCTGTAATTAAGTGACTTTTTGTCATTTGCACCAGCGGAGGATGTCCATAAAACATTAGAGCATTCAATACAGGGTTTTCATACTAGAGTAAAGAAAACAAACACAAATAATGTTATATACTGGTAATAGGTGCAAATTCGCCAAATCCACAAGAGAGACGAATCTCAGGGTAAAATAAACCATGAAACCAAATCTGCAAGGTGACCTCCTTCAACAAAAGTTCACTAGAAAATACAAATCATCCTAAATAATTCTCTTCATGCTTCTACACAAAAAGCAGCGACATAAACAGTGTCCTCTGTCCTGGGTCCTCTGTCTCTCTCTGAGCTCACTTTCTCTCGTTTTTTTTTCTTCTTCTTCTTTTTTCTGAGAACCTGTTGACGATTCCTCTTCGTGCTCCAGCTTCCTCTCTGCTTGCTCCCCACCTATGGCTTCTTGCACTTTCCTTTCTTCTCACGCTGCTGGAACTTTCTCAGTCTGCGTGCCCACGTGTCCCTCCACTGGATGACCAGGCTTCCTTTGTCCGCCACCACTCCAGTCTGGCTGGGGGAGTCCTCGTCGTTCCCTAGCAGCAGGTACTTCTTCCCGGGCTTGATCTTGGGACACTTGCAGGCCACGTCTTTGGCACGGACCCATAAGAACTGGTCCCCCCTGCGGATGCGGCTTTCCCCCTGCTTGTAGACGGATATGATGTTGACGGTAAATTTCCACCACTCGCCAGCTTTGTCTGCCTTCAGGATGTGCACCTGGACAGCTGCAATGTGATATTGGAGGACAAAGCATTCTTGGTTAACGTCAAGTCGATTTTACTGCTTTCAACACATGCACAACATATTTCTATTTACTTATAATACAAACTGGGGGCCTCTTGTGATTTTTATAAAGTCTTTAAGCTACTTACCAATACATTACAAAAAAAAAGCCTGTTGACAGAAGATAAATCTGCTGTAAGAGTACACTGCAAAAACACAAAAACTTACAAAGTACTTTAGCTTCAAGAGCAAATTTCTAAATGCACTTGAAATAAGACAAATGAACTTACAAGTAACTCTTCTGCAAGATATAGGAGCTTATTTTCAGTAAATAATTCATTAATATTGTAATTTATAATTCCTTCTAAAGTACTATTTTCATTGGCAGATTATTTCACTTGTTACTGAAAAAATGTCTTGTTAAAAGTGAATTTATCTGCCTATGAAACAAGTACTTTTTCCATTAATATCAAGGAATTATTTACTTAAAACAAGCCTCTATATTTTGCAGAAAAGTTACTTCTAAGTTAGTTTTGTCTTATTTCAATTGCACTAACATATTTGCACTAGAAATTAGACCAAAATGACTTGGTAAGGTTTAGTGTTTTTGCAGTGTACATGCAGTCACAGTATGTACAATAAATAACAGTGAACTACACTAAAGTAAATATGAGCCTCTTTCAAAAATGGACATTCGTAGTTTACCGTTCGTTCTTCGCTTAAACAAAGTAAAAAAGCCAGGTATGCAGCCCAGCTATCATATACAGCTCCACATGCACTTTGTCTATTATACTGACACAGCAGTGTGATCAGTAATGGGATTAGGAGGCTATTAGAGACGTTAGCTGAGCAGACACTCAGGGATATTACATGAGGAATGAACAGACGTGGCCCTCGGGGAGCAGATAGACGCTCGTGGATCCTACGCCAGAATGTATCAATATGTATTATATTGACCAGATCTCTATTAAGTTCCATTAAGCTTCTCCTATAATTATGAGGGAGCTTTAAAGATGAACAATCATGTGATGGGGTCACTGCTTTCACCTTCAGCATTAAAGGGATTGTAGATACAGGATTTGTATCTCCAACCAGTGATCTAAACCTGTACATTTTCTTCTTCTTTTTTTTAACCTGAAACCATCTTTAATATCACGCTCTGAACATAGGAATTCAATCCAATATTTTCTGAGCAAGAACTTTGATTTTTAGATTATCTGAGGAGCCCTATAAGCAGGAAAAGCCCTCTAGTCCAAAACAGCATTGTGTTGGTGCAAAGTCTGATCCCACATTTTGGCTCAGGGTTTCCAGTCAAAGCATTTTTAACATGCTTTGAAAGAAGCTGAAACACTAGTCATTCAAGTTTATAACATTCAAATCAAAATATCACCTTTGTTTAGCAGACGAACATTTTTTTTTCTTTAGCGTTTTTCTGTGCACCTTTAA
The DNA here is from genome assembly GCA_010277015.1 of Poeciliopsis turrubarensis. NCBI lineage: Eukaryota > Metazoa > Chordata > Actinopteri > Cyprinodontiformes > Poeciliidae > Poeciliopsis > Poeciliopsis turrubarensis. The sequence goes on from VMRN01000040.1 coordinate 2,616,929, forward strand.
GTGGAATTATAGTGAAATGCATTATGAGTTTAAATATCAATGAGTCACATCAAAACAGACTAAACATGCAAACTTTAACCTTGCACTTGCCTTGCTCAGCATGAACATATCACCAGCAGGAGCGAAATATACGCTTTTTGAAGTCTGTGTCTGAAAGTGTTGAGCCTGACGTATTATACTATAAGCTTAATAAATGCCTGGTGATATTCAGGTCATCCTTATTTGTACAGTAAGACTTTTTTGCATTCATGTCCTTATTCAGAAGCTAATAGGCTGCGTTTGAGCTTGGCTTCAAGAGGCGTGTTGCCTGGAAATGTCATGCTCTAATTTCGTAAAGCGATCTCCCTCCCTCTCTTTTTGACTAAACTCCAGTATTTTATTAAATCATGTCAAGGAAAATTGTGTGTATCTTTTATTTAGCTCAATATGTAAAATAGGAAGCTATGTTCTCCCTATTTTTAAGTTTAGTTTTTAGCTTGCATTTACTTCTCAATTTTGCATAAGTTAAGCCTGCGCTGAGTGACCTGAGGGTGACCCATGCATCTCCTTGTGTCCACCGGCTCGTCTTTACATTCGGTCAACAGCTCTTGGGGAGACTGGAGTGGATGAACTGGTTACATCCACTGGTTCTGCTGAGATCAGACATTTCAACTCTTATCTTGCACCCCAAGGTAGCTTGTAATGCTTTCCATGGGCCCGGATACAAAGCATTGCAGCATGGTTTTCTGGCACAGCATGGAGCTCCAGCTCCCTGCTGATCTTTTTAAAACACTCCAAAGCTTTCCTTCTTCTGAGACAAATTCAATAGATCCACACTGAGTTTGACTTCTGCTCAGATTTCCTAATTTTATGTGACATATACTTAACAAGTATATGTCCTCTCCTGGATCAAGTTCGAGTATGTTTCTGTAAGCTACTTTAGTGTGTATTTCAAACCTAGATTGTGCTAGTAAAGGCAAACCAAGTGATTGAATCTGCAGCTAAGTCTGTAACCTACATTTGATTGAGAATCTGTGGAACAGCTTATTCACAGGCGCTCCAGTCTGACTCAGCTTCAGCCGACTCACAAAGAGGAGTTTCTGTATCTGTGCATGCAAACCAGTAGAGACACACCCCAAAAAATACTTGCAGCTGCATTTGCAGCGAAAGCAGGTTCCACAAACTATTTACTCAGGGAGGCTGAATCAAAATGCATACCACACCTAGGCCATTATTTGTTAAAATAATTTAATCTTCCACTTTAAAATGAAGCAGTAATTTTGCATTGGTTTGTCATGTGAAATTCAAAAGAGTTACATTGACGTTTGTGGTCATAATGTTCCAAAATGTGACAAATTTACAGGGACTTGAATACTTTCACAAGGTGCCGTAAGACCAGTAGCAGAGAGATGGATTAGTGAAAAAAAAAGTTTTCATGCTTCAGTAGTTTAAACAGCGAAACCGTCTTTTGTGTAGATCTGATCTGTTGTGTGCCAAAGCGAAATTACACTGATCCCGAGAGTTTGTCTTGACATGAGTTACACAGCTGCTTTAACCGGTCAGTCTCCTTCATACGAGCAAATATATTGCATAGCTGCACACAAACACTTTTGTGCTTCAGCGGAGCCTTCATTTTTTTATTCTTGATATTATTACAGCCATCAATCCATTTCAGTTCACACGAAACACACACCAAATCATCTGAGCGCTGCTCTTCAATGCATGGTTATCTTGGGTTGGGTGGATAGATGATGGTGCTCTGGGTTGACTGACGGTTCTACTAGCAGAACATCATTTTACTCTTTTTGAACAAATGTCTTCTCCTAATGGTAACTGTCAACATTTTGTGCTCATTTTGACTAAAATTGATATAAAATTTCCTTTTAATCGATGTTTTTACAAAATGCTGACTCTCACCACTGCCCCGATTTTGATGTAGTCCCCCCAGGACTAACAGCAAACGATCCAGAGGCCCAGCTTTTCTCACGACACCACCAGTGAGGTAGACCCGGGTTGAAGAGGAGGTGTCTATAAGCTGACCCCTAACTCCTCCAAATCCCGGCGGAACAAAGCCCGGACCTATCCGTCAAGCTCCTGAAGTATGCTGCGGGACGCCCCCGGTTTGGTTCAGTGGCTCTGCAGCCTGACTTCAATCAGGGGAGGGGACGCGGGCGACGGTGGGAGAGGGGAGAGGTCATATGTCTTATCCACACCTTGAATGGTGTGGCAGACTGATGGCTGCAGGAATGCAGCACGGGACGCTCTGGTTGTGGGGGGAAGTAGGCTGATCCTTAATGAGGATCTCTTAGTGAGCCCCCACTGTCTGTCTCACTGAGCAGATAGCACCCCCACTCCCCACCCCCAAACACACACACACACACACGCACGCACACGCGCACACACACACCTCCGTCTAATTCTATTTCCCGATCCTTCCTTCAAGCTCCCTTTCTCCCTTTCTGTTTGTCTGCTCATCTCTTCATTGCTCAAAGATCTGTTTGATTCTTTGTCTGTTTTGATTCTTCACTTAGAGCCAAAGTAGTAAATCAGTAAAACTGTAAAAGCTCTTTTGAATAAACCGGGCCTGTGATTCTATGGCTTAGAATAAAATGCAACATTTACAGAAAAAAAAAATTGATTTATTCATTGATATCTAAGGTTTATTCTGCTTGCTCCAAATGTTTAAAATTCTGCTAAGAACGTGTTATTGGCAGACAAACAATAAAAATGAATTTAGACTCACCGTAATCCTTCTTGCAGTACTTCTTCATGTTGATTTTCAGTTTGCCTTTTGATGCTTTGCAGTAAGAGTCACAGTCTGTTGGAAGAAAAAAAAAGATTATGCATCAAGGACAGTAGAAAAATAAAGACATCAATAACACAATTAATTATTTTTTAATAATCTATGTTCACTAATGCATGACTTCAAAATTGGTCATTGCTGAATTAACATGACTTGATTTCAGCAACATGAACATAAAGAGCAGGGAAATGAGGGAAAACAAAAGATATTTTTAAACCAATGACAATTTTTAAAAATCACGTTAACTTTTTTATTAATAAATAATGTGTTATATATAAAATCTGTGAAGTTGAAAAAATATCCAAGTTACGAAAATATATTCACATTCCAGTAGATTAAATAACAAACATATTTTTCAATGATAATATAAAATATTCAATCAAGATAATAGCTTAAAAAATAATAGTAATATAAAAGATAAGTCTATCACTGTTTGTTTCTTAGGGGTTTATGAAGGTAATATGTTAAAATGTAGAAGTTATAATAATGTGCTGTATTTGTATTTTTGCAATAAGTTTTAAAGATTAATAATATGTATGTGTGTGTGTTTTGTGAAAATTTACAGTAGAAAAATATATATTTGTTACAAAATAATTACATTGACGTGCATTAATTAATGGGCTGACGAATGATTTCTTTTTGATTGCTTTGTCCTCAGCGTTGCTTTATGACATAATGTGTCCAGTAACAAGTGTGCCATTTAACATTTATCCAAACATTAAACACCACTTGTTCTCCCTGTGTCTGAGGTCTGTGCAGACCTCGTCACCCAAACGCCCCGATAAGAAACATAAAACTAAAAAAGTCTCCCAAGGAGGACCATGTCAAGCTTTCAGTTTTGCCTGTGTGGGGGTGCTCAGAGTTGGCAGCTATTCCAGGGAGTGGAAGGTGTTGGGGGGGGCGGTGAAGTGGGTCATTGCCACACAAAGGGAGGTCAGGAAGGAAAAATTAGCCATCCATGAAGCGTTAGGCAGGGGAGCCTTTTTTTCGCACAGGGTTGGGGGGGGGGCGGCAGGCGGGGTGTCCACGTTGGAGCCGTGAACAAATAAATACCTCAAGCAGGCTGTGGGCTTACTCACACTGCCTCACAGCTCCATGCTGTAGAAAAGCTGTCAAACACCCAGTGGTGTATGAATGAACACACTCTGAGAGCGCTTGCTGAAAGAGTGCTTGGAGTTTGTCATCTGGTTGCACAAGGCAGCAAATTTTTGCCTAGAAATACACAAAGGGCCTTGATTAAACAGTGTCTGTTCTTTTTGCAATGATGGTTTGGGCCTGCTGACAAAAATAATTACCTGTGATAGTGTAATCGCAATGTGTGATGAAAAATAAAGTTAATACTCAAAGTATGAACCTGGGCAATATCAGGTTATGTTTTAAATAGAGCAAAGTTCAAGCACTGCAGTGGTGGGGGAAAAAGGTGTTCTCCCTGACACTTTAAAATAAAATCTTTTTCTCACACAAATGCCACCACAAAACTCTTCAGTGTGGATGTTGCTACTAAGTAAGGAAGACGCAAAGTTAAACTGTATTGTCACAGTACAGACATGCCTGCACTTTATTCAAGCTGAAAGTTGTCAGAAGATAACAGGAAGGCTAAACATGTTACTAGTAAGTCGCTTTAACTATTCACATCTTTTAACCTCTGACTGTCATCTGCAAATGTCGTTCCCAGACTTTTGGAAATCTCACTTCTAATGCGATGCTTTTCATTCCCCGAGACATAAACACTAAAATGTTTGAGTAGTGCTAGCTGCACTGGCCACACTCATTTTCAATATGTTTTTCAAGGACAGTTTAAAATAACAAAAACTAACTAATATTTTCTAAAACATTAGCAAAACCTTTAGCGACTTCTCTGTGAAACACATTGTGTGACGTCGCCTCTGCTCCTCATGTACATAAATTATGATTGTTCATTCAAATTCAAATTCAAAAATGCTTAATTGGGAAAACCCAAAAGGAAATAAAATGACAGGAAGGTCAGGGGAAACAAATACGTTGACATATTTTCACTAGCTGATACAAACATGGTGAAAGAAACCTAAATGGGTTGTTTGACAGAAAGTTGTAGGATGTTGTTTGGCTGATGGAAGAAGAATTTGAGCTCGAAATATGAACAAGCCTCACAGATATGAGCAAATATTTACTACTCTTTATAGGCCATTACAATGAGGTTGCCTGGGGAACGCCATGACAGAAAGAAATGCCAGAGTAGAGAAGTGGGAGGAGGGAGAATGAATGGTGGAAGACAGGCGGGCAGCAAAACAAGATAAATGTAATTTGGCAGAGGGGGAAAGAGAAAGAAGAGAGTAAAAATGAGCAGAGCTGCTGGTCGTGTTACAGTGTGGTTGGGCTCAGACCTGGTGCCGGTCGTAGCAGAGAAAGTACAAACCGAACAGAGGAGTCTATAAAAGCTGGAGCTGATTACCATGTAAATGATGGAAGAGGGGGCTGTGGAAGGGCAGCTTTGTTTTCTCATAACCCCCCCTTGATGCCATCATGATACTTCCCTTTGATAGCCTTTCGTTCCCCATTAGTGTACCCCTGAGACACAGCTCCGGGGCCCGCTGAGAGCACCCCGAGATGCCTGTTTAGGACCAGGCAGTCCCCTACTGCGAAGACAAATGTCCCCTTTGTGGCTGCGTTACAAGCAGCAGAAGGGGAAGCGGTCTTGTAATGCTGAGCTAAAATGTGCTCTGCGTGTTCTAAGTAGATGTAGTTACTACAGCGCTTTGTTTTCTGGCCTTTCAGTGCACTAAGAAGTTGGTAAGTGAGAGGTGGACCTTTGCCCCCTCTATCAAAGTACCCCACAGCCCTTTAAACTAATCGTTTTCATTCAAGCTGCTTCCAGGCCCAATACAGTTCGTCTTGGAGCCAAAACTTTACAGCGGCAAAGAAAAAGTCGCAGTTCCGTCAACAGCCAGTAGGCCGTTTTTCTTTTCTTTCTTTTTTTTTAGATGCTGAACATGAAAAACTTGGCTCCCTGCAGCTTGTTGAGGTTGAAGCATCAAGTCGTTCAAAGATTGTTCTCCTATAAATCAAGACTAAACATGAGGAATGGAGAAGTTTCTACTGAAAAGAGACAAGTTCCAAATGTAGCAAAAGGTACTTTTACCTCCCTCGTCCGTCCAGATTGACTGTCTCCAATTTCAGGGTGTAGGGAATGTTTTGCTACAATTGGGCACCGAAATGATGGACTTGAGGCCTAAACAAGTTTCAGACTGATGGAAATAAAACAAAACACGCAAAGTCTGTGTTTAAATTCAAAGAGTTCAATAAAAGTTTATATTGAGTATGTATTATGTCACACATAGTGAGGAATAGACTATTTTTAAATGTTTATGAAATGTTAATACAGTTACAATATCTGAAGTTGCATTAGACTCTTTTGTTTTCCGTCATTTTGACTGACGGCGTCGACAAAATTTCTGTCATAATCTATTTTTATACATCAGTTCTCGAAATGATAATTATGACATGAGCCATCCGGTTGCATTTCATTATCATTTGGTGTAATTAATATGAACAGAAAACCCAGATCCCATCACATTTTAAGCAGATGAACACCTAATTTTTCTTTGCAGTGACAAAAAAAAAAAAGAAACACTGACTGTCACAACAATGAAGAATGAAATTAAATGACGGCAGTTAAATTATGCACGCTTCACCTGCTGTGGTCTGAATACACAGCCTCACAACTTCCTCCTGGTCCACATCTGGAGGAGAAATCAACACTAGATCAGGCATGAAAAAAATCCAACCTGTGTGGATTTTAGGGAATGTGTTAAGTTAAATGTTTGGTCTCATCTGATGAGACGCCCTTTGTTCACATGTTGGATCCTGGGATGGAACCTCACACAGGTGGAGTTTATTTACTAATTAAGTGACTTTTGAAGATAATTAATTGCACTGGAGGCTAATGGGGGCAATAAAAAAGCTTGCCACACTTTCCAAATTTCTATTTGTTCACAATTTGAATCTTCTGTGAACGTCATTTCATAGTTATGTGCTACTAAGAGGTGTAAGGTTAGAGTATGGATGTGGGTTGGCCTGCAATGCCTGTCAAGAAAAGGTCGAGTCGTTTCTCTCCTGTCAAAACATTCGGGTCACAATCCGAGCTGCTCCGACATGTTTGCTGCAGACGATCAAATGCAACGCAACGTCCAAGTTTCGAAGCTACAAAACTCTCACGACACACATCAAAAGGCTCCACATGGAAAGTGTGACAAACGCTACACAGAGCTGGAAGAACGGGAGCGGTAGAACAAGGAGGTGTAAATGATGGCTCCCAGGAGGAGGGCTCTCTCTCATTTAACCAGACTGATTGAGAAACAAACTGCAGCAAATAAAGCACGTAATTAGATTAGAGAGCGGCTGTTCTGCTCAGCTCCTCCTCACTGGGCTGCTCACATTCAAGCTGCGAGCCTGGATACTGTCTTGGAAGGAGACACACAGAGAGAGAAAGGAGAAGAGGCAAAAAAAAAAAGACACTCCCCCTCCAACCTCTTTTCTCGCTGTGTTACCACTGAGTAACGACGGTTTCTCTTTAACAGGAAAGTAGCAGAGAGGAAGCCGCTGTACTGTGAAAATGTTATCACCCAAATTCTAAAAAAGAAAGGATAGAACCACTTTAGTTTCGATTAGTGCCATTTAAAATCACACTGCCTAATAGTTTATCAGTCTAATGTACTTCAGCATTAATTAAACAATCTAATTAATCAGACATAAGAAAATTTAACTACGGCTGTTCATGTTTTACACACATGAAATAATTAAAACTTCTCTATCCCAAATTTGTCTGCTAGCCGGAAAAATAATTTGTCTCTTCAGAGTCTTAGTCTGAGTCTCTAAAACAAAAACAAAGATGTTTTGTTGCAAAACAAAATATCCTGCAGGTGACACTGTGCCTAGCCTTAAAGGGGGAACAGTAATTTGATCAATTATAGGTTAAAAAGTTATCGAAACCAAAATGTACAAATTATCATTAACTAAATCGTAAGACAGCTTTGATTATCGCTGGTTTTTTTTTTTATTTTTATTTATTTGGGGTAATTTTACTGCGGAAGATAAAATGAAAACCGGCTCACAATTTCAGGAAAAGTATCAATACAAACATTGTGGTGATGTGAGAATTTTGCTGGATCTGGACATTGATGGAACCATTAATAATCAATTATTTCTGATTATCTAAAACTGTCTTAGTAAAATATGGTTGTGACTTGACAAATTGTGAAAAAGGTCAATTGGGTTGAATACTATGGCACTACAAATTTCAGCAACACAGAGCTCGTATGTTGATTATGGCAGCTTTATGCTCTGTTTGTCTACTTTTACCTGTGCTTCCTGCAGATTACTATCATTCAGTGTCCAAACCTCCTCTTAGCATTCACGTAACTGAGTGGTGGTATAAGATTCATGACCGAAGCGCCGCGGAGTCTGAGGGAACCAAAAAGGGTGTGCGAAGAAAGACTCATGTCCAAAAAATCTGAGGAGGGGTCCGCTACAGATTCTGATCACTTCCAGCCTCAGACGTGAGACACACACACTGGACATGAACACCATCATCCTCATCAGTCCAATTCTCCATCTCCTCATCATCATTAGTTACTCTAACATCCTGACAGGCCCGCGCGGCCACAGCTCAGGTCACCAGCGGTTAATCTCCTCCACATTTCGTTGCCATGCAGACGTCTCTGTAGTGACCCGTGGGAGTGGCGATTCACACCATCCGTGACCCACCAGCACAATGTGTGTTTTGTCTGGGCCACACCATCGGCGCTATTCTCCACGCATTCCAGCCCTCCGTGTGGTCGAGGTGTGGGGGTGGGGGGCCTCCTGCAGGAGACAAATTAATATCCACTCCATCTTCCATCCCAGCAGACCCCCACTCCCCGTCTTCACGTAAGCCACAACGAGACACCTGCCTCACAGCTGTTGGCGTCACGCTCGTGTTTTCCATCGCTTCCTATGTCTTGAACGCCACGGTCGAGCCGCAGATCTTCCGTCATTTGTTCCACGACTCCGCTCTGCTTTAGACTTCACATCCGTCCTCCTCGTCTTTTACTCAGCTGTCACGGATCTTCCTATGGTTTTACTCCCCGCTTGGTCCTTTCATCTCTTTCGGCCAAAACATCTTACCATTGCATAATCAGTAAATCAGCAGTGAAATTCACCTCTGGATTTCATTTAGTTAAATTTTCTATAAGTCTAGCATGCATCTGAAAATAAAGTACGTCTTTGGCAGTCATTTTGCTTAAAAAAAGGAGGTTAAAAGTCCTTACAAACGTTCTCACACACACACACGTGCATGCACACATGCCACATCTGTAAGCAATCACCAACTAGGTGATATCACAGCCGCTCGAATACCAGAGGTACTTTTGTTGTTCGATCCTCGCTATAGGCTCTGTGGGTGATGTTTGCATCCTCTACACGTCAAACCTGGGTGGGCCAAAGGGCCCCCTGGCTTTGCAAGGTCTCCATCACGGTGCTACAGCTAACAGCCCGTGTGACTTCAGCCGCTGGGATGAAGAAAACACAGCTGAAGAAAAGCATCCCTATTGCATGATGCCGCCGTGTTTTACCGAAGAGATGATGGGATGTCAGTCAAAAAGTCCAGTCTTGGTCTGAGGAGTCCTGAGAACCTTCTTCTGACTGTTTGCTATTACTTCTACTGCAAAAAGGACTTCTTGTGATTTCCTTCTTACCACTCTTCCATAAAGGCCCGATTTGTGCAGCGCATGACCAGTATGTCTCCTCCTTCCTTCCTTCATTCATAGATCTTGAGATCTTCGTCTGATCATTTCTTCCTATTTTATAAAATAGTCACTTTGTTATTACTTCTACTACATATAGAAGTAATAAGTAGTAATAAGAAGTAATAATAGGTAATAAGCTATGTGCAGCTTGCAAATAGCTGCAAACAGATGCGCAATTATACAACTGTACATCTTTGAAAAGCAGAAGTGGAGCGTCCTGGATAACCAAAAGGAATGCAGGAAGTGGTTTCTGGACAAAACACTTGTCTTTTCCAGCAGCCATTGTACAGCAGTAAAACCAGCTGACCAAACATGCTGGAGCTTGTTTGGTGTTGCTAGATGACGAGCTGGGCTTCGCGCTTGAGTTGCTGTACCTGTTGATTTGTGATGTCATGGCTGGGTGGTTTCATTAAGTGCTTGGGCTGCTCTTAGAAGCAATAGAGACCCTGATAAAAACTGTAAAATGTGAATTTTCGGCATAATAGCTCCCCTTTAGACCTTTCTATAACATTATCCCTAACCTGTCAGCTATGATGCTTTGTAAATAATGTTGATCTCTTTTCTCTAATTTAGGACTTCTGAAGCCAGGTGGTTCAGAAGTTATATCAGAGTAAAACAAGTTAAATATACTGTGTGCTGCAGTCAACAGATTTTCTTGTGAAACATTCTCATTTTTCTTCCCTTTCTCAATTATTTTCTACTTAGTGTTGGTCTACAGTATAAAATCTGAATTTTGTGGCTGCAAATTTACAAAACGTACAAACGAGTATGAACACTTTGCAAAGTACTGTGTGTAAATAAAGGCAATATTCTACCGTCACTTATTTTGGGTGACTACCAAATCCCAGCGGTTTTCCAATTCCTGAGGAGTGAGCCCAGAGAAAGCCCCCATGTATTCCAGCGCCCCACCACCCACAGTGTTATCTGAAGACAAAGCGTGAAACAGAGGGAGACGAAGGAGGTGGAAAACCCTGAAAAGAGAGCTGAAGTTGGGGGGGGGGGGGTTGAGAGAGCAGCGATATCCTGAGAGTGCACTTGAGGCCTCTGCGGGGAACAGCTGCTGGAGCCTCTCGTGCACGCTCACACGTGCACGAACAGCCTCTGCTCGCTTCACAAAAGAAGGTAGAGAAACACAGTATGAGTTTTTCAGCTGCTACTTAAATTAAAAAAGAGAAAATATTCTGAGGTTATATTTAACCTGTTTAGCTGAATATTCTAATGTTTTGGTCTTTATTCTAAGGTTTTGAAAACAAATGCTCCAACTTCATGAATGAAAAAGTAGTAAAAGAGCTCATTTTGAAGTAGAGTAGACAATCTGTGATGCTGTGGGCCTGTTTCTCTAGTTAGAGAGCGTGGTGTCAATGGATCTGAAACAGAAGATTTTAAATAACTGTCTAGTGGATTTAGCCGGTATGGGTAATTGTTAGGTCTTTCAGCAGGATGCTAATTGAAATTTTATCAAAAAAACAACAACAGAGAAAGTTTTGCTCGACACTGAACAGTCTGCTTTGTGGCAATACATGCCAAAAAGTATGGAGACCAGGGTTACCAATGATTGTGCTCAGAAATATTTTCTCCTACGAAGCAAGAACACTCAAAATATAGGTTTGATTTTTTTTTCATTGTCAGATTATGCTGGTGAAATAAAAGATGATTTTACTTTAAGGTGTTTTACACATCTCTGTGTAACTCGAGTCCTGGGCTGTTCTGGTTGTGCTAATGTGCAGTCAGAAAATCATCTGCAGCGTGAATGAAATAAAAGTTGTTTGGATTCCTTCTCATTGCATTGCAGGATCAAAAGTCCCTCCATCTATTTCTCACTACCCTGGAGAAGGAAGCCTGGAAAAGCACTGAAGTTTGCCGCGATAAAGTATCATTCAGTCAAACGAAGTGAAAAATCCCAGTCCCATGCAGGGGGAAAAACACCCCACTGTGGCGTAGTTAGACTGATTAATTGTGAAAGTGTGAGAGATTAAAGGAGGCACATCCCATGGTTGCTGCTAATGGCTTTAATATTCATGAACCCTTCTAGTAATGAGGGAAGAGGCAAGTGGGATCCAATTTATCCCACAGTCACTTTTTACTGGAATCAAGAGAGGAAGTGAAAGAGGTGAAAAATTCCATTTGCATTCACTTACATTTCCACCAAATTCTGTGCATATTTTACTGCACAGCTGGTGTGTAAACACCCATACACAAACACGCATGCATGCACACGCACTCGCGTATGCACTCACACTTAAAAATAAATGTCTACCGCTCAGCTGTACTCACCCGATGGCTCCTCTGTGATGCTGGACGGAGTCGTGGGAGGTGAAACTGGAATCTCTACTCAGAGAAAACGAGAGAAAATAATTCATTTATTCATTAATGAATAAATCCATCATATAGAAAGCACATGCGATGGATTTTTTTTTTGTTTATGTAAAGAGTGTTCATGTTTAGAATAGTTCAAATATGTACTAAAGCGGTGAGGTGCCAAAGCAGATTTCCTTTTTCAACAGACAAGTTTTTGATGGTCATGCAAATTTTCTATGATCTAAATTTACAAAACAACTGCAATGGAAAGCTCAGTAAAATCTTCATTATTATTATTATTATTATTATTATTATTAAACTGGATGTGCGAAGGATTAAATCCCTACAATATTGAATTGTCCTCACAATCCACAAGTTTTGCATGCTTCAAGAAAAAAGGATCAAAAAATGAGTTATTGTAACATCATTACATCTACTTGAATACAAATGTGGAAAAATATACAGTTTGATCCTTTACAAACTACATTTATTCACACATATATATCTATATGTGAATCAGTATTGGTGTTGTTGTTAAGCTGATTTTAGGCATAACATTGGCCAATGGATGGCGATAAAGTCTGAATTCATTTTTGTTCCTTTAATTTTATTTAGTCCTTTCTGTTTAATTTTGACATTTTGATGATGTTTTTTTTAAGTTGAAACCTAGAATTTCGAGTGAAATTCTTACCTGCATGTAGGCTATTGTGAATTTGCCAGCAAGCAGCCAATGGAGTTGTGTGTATACTGCTAATGCCTGTTGATGCATTTTCAACACATATTACAGAATAAATACAGTGTTTATTGTATGTTCTTTAAAATTAACAATCTCTACATAATTTGCAATTTTCTTGACATTGTATTCTTATTGTAAATTTATTCCCATGCATTTAAGTAATATTTAGTTTCTTCTTGTTTTTATGGCATAGCACAACAACACTATGAAGTGTGTCTTGCTACAGTTTTTAAATGTCTGTTACTTGGAAAAAAGTTTGAAAACCAGAGGTTTGAGTCAGAATTACAGTAAATACTGTATATGTAGTTCACTGAATAATAATGTTATTCATCTATAGTTGCAGTACAAATAACCCTTGCTTTTCTTTTTAAAAGGAAATGTATGTATTTCTGTGTAAATAATGAGATCTCATAAACGTGGAATATTCTAACTTAAGGTTTTCCTGCTGTGAGAGTCTCATGTCCAACCCAGCGAGTCGAAACAGTAGGAAGAAATGTTCTTTAAAAGCAATGGGAGTGACCAGGCGTCACGTTATCAGTAATGGTTTTTCTGGTTTTTCTGACTGTAACAGCTGTATCATTGCCATTGTTAAGCCAAATATTTAACTTCAATTTAATAAAACAAAATCCACCAAACATCCACTTGAGTGTGACGTATTGACACAGGTGGATCTAGTTTTTGCTTAGTCTCTCAAGAGTTAGTCTTAAACTGAGCATTGGATAAACCTGGCTACTGTTTAAATGATCAATTTAATCAATTTATTCTCTAAGCTTTGGTCCAGAGGTAAAGGCAGGTCAACAGAGCTGCTAGCCATTTGTATGTCAGGAAAATTTGCTTCACTTTGACATGAACTGTCTATTTAAGAGTGGGTACACCGTTTACACAAAGGGAAATCATGCACAAGTAAGAGATCGCTTACTAAAAGAAACAAGATGGCTAAAGAAGGCATATTAAAGACACATGCAAAGGAAAAGGATGGACACACTGCAGGAAAAGGTGTGTAACGTGAAGGTTTTGGATCTGAAGTAGCTACTGGAATGTGATTCTCACAGAATGATGACCTTGAGTAAAAATACTCACTTTTTTAAGTTTATTTGATTTTATATTTGAAATCAAATATAAAACGTGGTTTAGCTGCTTTTATTTAAAGCACATCAACTTTTATTCAAAATACACAGTTTATTTTTATATAAGCAATGATTTTACTGGTTTTTATTTTTCATTTTTAAAGTTCAGAGTATTTAGAACAAGATACATTCTTACCATTTTGCCCTTTAGAAAATATCACACCGTACAACAAGCTTATAGAAGGCAGTTAGTTGAGCTATCTGCTCCAGTCGCCATCCTGAACTTTTAACTGAAACCTTTTGAAGCTTTAAAAGATAAATTTCCTCAGGACTGATGGATGGTGTTGTTTTAGTTTCCAAATTTGTCTATTTTGGAGGAGAAAATGTGAAGTCGGTTTCTTTCATTTGTATCGCTTTGCATGAAGAAGTGATGTGAAGATTTTTAGATTGAAAGGACTGGAAGACTGACACTCACAATTTTGACAATTTTGAAATAGAAACTTTATAAAACTGGGTTATGCTTTGATGAAGTGACCTGTGTGAAACACTGAGAGCGCTAAAAGTAAACTGTGTCTGGTCAGATTAACTGTCTGACAAAATTAAAATGAATACAACAGCTATAACATTTTGGATTTTACTCCATTTGTCAATGGACAAATGAATGCTTGACATGTTTTCATTCTCATTGTCACACAGGACGATTACAAGCTGCCCCCATTTCATTTCAAATTCTAAAACACTTCTGTAACTCAGATTATCCAAGATTCTTTAAATAATTTTTGAAGAAGCTGATGACTGTGGACAGGACGGATCTCCATAGCGGCCATTATTACAGCTTCTCTGAAGAAGCCTCTGACTGAAGACACTCTGTCGTAAAGAAGTACTCAAGAATGTCTGTAATTTTCTTGGTTTTATTAAAATAATCATCTCATCTAATTGACCTAACCCTATTTCTCTTGAAATCTACAGTCATCTCCTTTTTGTTCACATTCAAGATAAGATAAGATGATTGCTCCCACCTCATAACACAAAGAGGTTCGCCAGGTCTCTGTGCTCAGTTTATTGGCCATCTCTAGTAAACCTGAAGGCTGCAGAGTCATCTGAGTATTTCTGCAGATGACAGAAGTCTGACTTGTGTTGGCAGTCTGAAGGACACTGAGTGAGCAGTTTCCTGTGATGCTCTTGTACTACCGATCACCTAGTTACCCACATAATCCTCCATTCAGCTTTGGTTTCTGTATAAAAAAAATTAATCAAAGCAAATGTGACAACATTTCATTAAGGTCCGGTTTAAACCTATGACCTTAGTTTAGTAAATAATGGACTCTAAGCTAACTCGTTACCTCAAACAAATTAATAGCTTGTATTTAATTTGATAACTCAAGAGCGCTAGCTCATTTAGTTAGCCACTTAGCTTCTGGTTGTCGCATTGTATTGAACATCATTAAGTAACTGCCAACAAACTACCGTCAGGCATCAGGCATTCAGAACCATATAGTTTCTCTCAGATCATAAAGATTTGTGGAGGAAGACAAAAAAAATCTGTAAAAATAAAAAAATGCCACAGAAATATTTGTTTCCGTACAGTTTGGTGAACTAACAGCCTAATTCATTAGCCAGAACCAAAGAACTCAGAAAGAATGACTACTACCAGAGCACACCCCCAAAAAACAATCTCATTAAAACATTTGAAAAGTAAGAAAATACTAATTTAAGGTGTAACTAGAGGAAATGTAAAGCCTACAATGCAAAATCTGATTATATTCAAATAATTGACATAATTATTATAAATAATCGAATTAAATCAATTAAAGGGACTTAATTGAATCAATTAAGATGGGTGGAGACAAAAGAATGCAAAATAAGACTAATTTGTACTAACTAAACGATTTTTTTAAGATGAAATTTTCTAAAGGTTTTTACTTTTTTTACCCGACATATTCCAATGGATACTATAATGGCACTGAAACACTGAAGGTTCATCGACAGCATCCAGAAAAAAACCTTTTATATTTATATTTATATTGTTTCTGAGGTCAGAGTTATTTTGTCACGGTAGATGCCTGCTTTGGTTAAGCTAGCTGCTAGCGTCAACTGGCATGAAACTGCAACATAAGCATGATGTGTGGATGCATTTTAAAGCATTTTAAGAGTTAGGCAAATTTGTGTCCTAACGTGATGTAGACTTCTTCCACGTACTTATGCAGGGGGCAATGGGCGAGCGGCTCTGCTGGTAGCCTTTAGCGCAGCGGTTGCACATGATACCAGTCACGCCATCTTTACAGGGACATTGTCCTGTGGTTTGGTTACAGGTTTTGCCAGCAGCGCCCACGGGATGGCAATCACATGCTGTGAGGAAACAGAGGAAGAAAGAGAGGAACAGTAAGTGGTCTCACACACATACACACACTCACACACGCACGCGCACATGAGGGAGTGGGGGGAGGGGGGACTAACAACAACTATGCAAAGAGAGTGCAGGTGGGTACACAGCATCGGTGCGGTGGCAGCAACAGGGTGGTGAGAGACATAGTGGAGGCATTCACACACAGGCACATCCAGCACAACCAGTGTTACTACAAGACTAAACGGGAATCCGATTCTTAAAGGTTTGCAGACGTCTTTGAGGTGTTTGTTGCAACAGCACAGTCTCATCATAATCGCATTAGGGCAAAAACATGTCGGTGTGTGACTGGTGTGTGTTGGGCGACGAGAAAAACTTGTGCACGTTCACCAAAATGATCAAATAATGGGCTATAATTCTGATAGCCTGCTTCTGATCAATGTCAGGCTTTGAACGAGAGCCCAAGACATCCTTCACTCTTCCTCCAGAAACTGGTTGTTGGGTGTGGGTGCGGTGAGTTGGTGGGTGTAGCTGACACATATGCTCCAGGAATGTAATCATGTCTAAATTCCTCAGCCTAATCCAACCCTCTTTATTCATTTCACAGCCAGGTCTGAAAGGAGTGTGCTACAAAAGTTCTTTCTTTTCTTCTACTCCGGGAGATAAATAACTCTTAGTCCTCCTCAAAGTCTGAGCTGACATATTAATGTCTTACCATTTTCCCACAAAAAGCATTCATGACCAAACTTTCACCACTCCGTGCCTCACACCATAAGTGTTTTATTTTCTGCTGATTTCCCAGAAATCCTGTGATGTTAGAACGTTCAGCCTCATTCACTACATGCCCCCCACCCTCTTCCTGCCATAAGATTTTCCTCTCCGTCGTGTCACATGACATTCTGAGAGCTTTCAGGGCTGCAGACGAATTAATGCTCTTTGTTTTTTGTGTTGTTGCTGATGATCGGACCTTCGTAAAACGTCTTGTGCTTTCTGAGAACCTAGCTGTTCAGCTGACATGCAGAGTCACAGCTTCAAAAACAATGAGTTCATTCCATTGGACTGACTTCAGTCTTTAATATGTATTAATGTCGAAAGAAATTAATACTGAGCCCAGTCCACATGCTTAAAATTCCAGATCTCTACTGTAGTTGGCCTGGAGTTTATGAGGGGGCTTAATCTGAATCAGAGATGATAATATTATGCAACTGCTTCTGAATGAATTAAATCATTTTAATAAAAGTTGACATGTCCGAATGCAATGTGCTTTTTAATCTTTGCTTTGACTTAGTGCAGTGATACCGCTGCTATTCAATATGCTGCTTAGGGAAAACAAAACTCACTGGGTGACACATTATGTCTTTATAGTTCTTTGGCACAAGTACAACTAGTGGTACTTAAATTCCCTTTAGCTCTTTGTAGAAAAAATCTTGGGATAAATTATTTCCAGAGTAAAATGCAAACAAGTTAAATGTGATGTAGGATTAATGAGCAACATTATCTAGGCCAATGGATCTTTGCTTTCCAGAAACATTTGAAAGTAGAAGCGGACATTTCTAAGTAGAAACTTGGTGAGGCTAACAAGCTAATGTATGTCTCTACTTTTTGAAACGCTGTAGCTGACATAATAACTACTTAAAACTAATCTGAAAATATATACTATTTTCTTTCCACTTCACATCCATGACCTGCTTTGTGTTTGTTTTTCATATAACAATTAAATACATAGTTTTTGGCTGTTTATTTCATATTAATGTATACATAAAAGTTGAGCGGCTTTATAACGCAAATTTAAGGTATGGTTCATGTCCTACGATATTTTTTCTACTTTCTGTTTTCTGACAAAGCACAACTAACTGAAAAACTGGTAACACTTTATTTTACAGGGTGTCAAATAAAGACTGACATGACGCTGTCATAAGCATAACATCTGTCATGAAGATGAAGGAGACTTCATGAATGTTTATGACTGTTGTCATGAAATGTCATTTGGTAATTAATTACACTTTTAAAGCAAATTTGTATTAAAACTTATATTAAAAGACCATTAAATTGGTCGGCGCTGCATTAAATGTGTCATTATTTACCTTCGAATAAAGTGTTACAGAGAAACCCAAGTGGATTGTACTTTTTAAAAATTTACAGGCTTCCTTCATGATCAAATTAATGCTATGACACAACTTTGCTGTACGTTTGTGGAAGTGGTCTGTGTCCCAGCAGGCCTCCGACTATCTATAAAACTCTCTCTTTTTTATCTCTATTGCCTGTTTCCTGAGCTTCAGCTCCTGTTGCTGCTCTTATCAGTCCTTGGTGTGTGTGTGTGCTGTTCGCCCTTCTTATCGCACTCATTCGAGTCCTCCCACAGTCTGTGTGCCTACTGCTGCCTACATCGGACCAATCTGTCACCGCTTTCATTGAGCGCGGCTGGGCGAACCGAGCAAACACACACATGCCCTCCTGGGGAGCTCGCTAAGCAGCGTTCAGACCAGCGCGGCGAGGCCTCAGGCCAGTAAATCCAGGGGAGCATGTCGGGAGAGGGGGGGGGGCTTTGAGGATAGAGGCAGTTTGCAGTGGGTTATGTTTTTAGGAGCATGTGATCGGAACCATAAAGCCCGGCATCGAGCCTGCTTGTAAATCAAGAAGCACATGGCATGCAGGTGGAACGCTCTCCCTCTCCTCTTCTTTCGTCACCTTTGGTCTGCCTCGCTGAACAACTCTCCTCTCTGTGCTGTCAGATGCTCTCCGACTGGATGACACAGCTGCTGTGTCAATGACTGGCTCACTCCAGGGGTGTGAGTGAGAGTATGAAGTGTGTGTCCACTTCAGGGGCTAAGTGGCTGATTCATGGCTACCACTCCAGATGGCTCGGAGAGATATGGGAACCAGAGTGGAAAGGTTCCCTCTCTGTCTTATGAGGGACAAGGCAATGACAAAAAGCTCATGCAGGAGTTATATCTTACTGTAACTACTAAAAGGGAATAAACATAAACAAGAGCTGCGCATAAAAAGAAATGGGGTATGGAGACCTTTCCAAAAGTGGGTAATGTGTGATTTCACAATATGCCCCCCATTGACCATAAAGTTGATGTTTGAAGTCTGTACTGCATTCCCTGTTTTGGTATGAGCTCAGTGTGCCAGTGAGAGGAATTTGTTGGACCTGGAATGCAGCCAGTCGAGCCAAGTCTGTGTTAGATTATAATTAGATTTCAGCTCCTCCCTAAAGTGTCTGTAAAGTGCAAAAAGAAAGAAAAAAAAAATTTGCATCGACTTCAAGGACGGCTCACTTTCTACCTGCAACAACTTCAGTGTTTTATTGATGACGGTAAATGGCCACAAGACTGATTTTTATTTGGCCACTGAGAGTGATGGTTTGCTTTGTGAGTGATGTTGATATTGCACAGCACTTTTCGCACATTTCTGTTATTTCAAGTGGAAACCTCTCAATAATCACTGAAAGGTAATAAACAGCAAGGTAAAATAAATAAATAATCAAATTGAAGACCTATAGCGAAGATTTCACTCTGATGAAGACATGAACCACGCCTTAATTTTGCATCATAAGGCTGCTCAACTTAATAAAAATAGGTAGGCTACAAGCTGCATGTTACAGCCAAAAACTGTGTATTTAATTGGGGTTTTACATGAAAATCAAACACAAAACAGGTCGTGGATGTGAAGTGGAAGGAAAATGATACATGGTTTTCAAATAAGTTTTAAATAAAACCCTGAAATGTTAAAAACGCAGAATTGTTCAGGGGTCAGTATTTTGCACCCTTTACTTTATAGTTTCTTCCAGTCAGTCCTCTTCTTTACAAAATATCTCTAGCTCAATCAGATCAGACAGAGCGATTTGGGATTATTGACGATCAATTCTTGGTAAAGATTCTCGATTGGATTTGGGCCTGGACTTTGACTAGGCCAACTTCAAACAACAACACTCCGCACTGTATTGTTTGTCACAAGACAAATCCTCACCGCAGTCTGACTTCGCTCCATCTACTTTTCCACCAACTCCAACCAGCTTCTCTGACTCTGCTGAATGAAACCGTTCCCATAGCATGATGCTGCTGTAACCATTTTATTATGATGAATATGGACTTTAGAAAGTGGTTAGCAGTCTTTGCACATGAACTCAAAAGGTTTTGGGTCTGATCTGACTAGGACATTCTGTTCCACATGTTTGTTCATGAAAAACTTTAAGCAAAACTTTTAGCAGGGAAGAAGAATGTGTTTCTTCTTGCCTCTAGTCTATAAAAGTCAAATTTGTGAAGTAAATGACTAAGAGCTTCCCCATTAACTGATTCCTAACCCAGCTCTGACTTCTTCTGAACTTTCTCCCCGGCCCATCTGTTTTGTTCGTTGGTCTTCATGACGCTGGCAGTTCACTAATACTCTTTAATAAAACTCTGTTCACAGAACAGCTGGATTTGTACTGACGTTAAACTGCAGACATAACAGACTTGCTTTACTAGTTGCAATTAGTTGCAGTGAATTTTAATGCGAAGCATCGTATTAAATTATTCTTTCTGCAAAGCAAAGAGTACTTGGCTGAAATGCTCTTATCAGATGAGACAAAATTGAACGGTGTGTGTGTAAAAAAAATCTTTTTTGTTGTTGTTGTTTAAGATAATAAAATCCCACATCATTCATTGAATTTTATGGTTGTAATGTACAAATATTGCTGGAGTAGCAGACAACATTACATTATTTTGCTTTTAAAATCAGATAAAAACACTTAAACTCGAAACTGCAGAGTCGCCGCTTTAAAGGTGAAGACAGCATAATTGTTGTTCAGGTTTTGCTTGTTTCCCTTTTTTCCAACCAAACTTTATGTATCTGTCAAATCCCACCAGTGTGTTTAAACCCAAGCCCTCAAGCAGTCATAAACACGAGTAAAAGACGCTCTCACTCAAGGAGGGGTGAATCTCTGACTCTCGGCATGTGAATGAAGCCACCGGGCTGCGTTCGCTGTCCTCTCGCCGCGGCCTCCGTTGGAAATGAGCCACTTTTCTGAGGGGATTATATTACCGCTGCGCTCCCTCGCTTTCTTGCGGGTCCCAAGGCTTTCTCTTTTTGATTTCAGTAAATCACCAAAAACTCTTAATCGATGTCACTTTGTTCCAGCTTCCACACTGTTTGAGAAGTGGGCATGAAAGCAGTTTCGCGGCTTGGGTTTCATCAAATTATCATGAGTTATAATGTGGTTGAACTGAGGCGGGAGTTTGCCAGAGCATGAAAGTGTCCAACACAGGGAAAATAGCAGTGTGTGGTCACTTTGTTCACCAGCAAATAGACCATGTAAAACAGGAATCTACGAATTCGTTAGCAGTAATGCTCCAGATTTAGCTAACAAAAAATGTTTTGTTAGTCCGTCTATGTTTGGTGTCATTTGTCAGTTTGGGGTAATTGCAGCAGATTCTTTATTATAAGTCTATTTTGATGTAACTGAATCCCCGAGTTGAATGTGGACAGTGTTTGCTTATAATCACACAGGGCCAGGGAGAGGTGGGAGGCGCATGCACTCTGGCAAATTTCATAGATTAAATTGAACAAAACCGTTTTGGGTGAGCCGATGATTTCTTAAACAATGATGAAATCTGTTTACGCTTCACTACGGTGAAGGGCGGCAGCAAACGTGAACGAGTCGAGGGGAAATAAATCCCAAGTGTGGGTGAGAGGATTTAGTTTTTTTTTTTTCCACATCGCTTGTAATGAGAGTATGCCGTGACCACGCTCTGGCTGGGGGCCTGCGGGACTATCATTATCCCAAAGCAATAACATTATTTTAAATCATATCCGAGAATGGTGCTGAAATTCTGCAAAGGTTCTGCATAAAAGGCTTCTTTCTCTTTTTAAATATTCTTTTTATTCAGATTTGGATCATGTCAAAAAAAAGGTAAACATATTCAGAAAGCTTAATATTTTAATATATTTAGAGATCCTCAGAAGCCAGCAGATTAATCCAGAAGCACACACTCCACATCTTTTTCACTCCAGATGTCAGGTGTACATACCAGGCACATTTTTCACCGCTTTCGACTCGCTGTTTTGACTTCCCGTCAGGACTCATTTCTCCGTCTTCCCTAACATCATGTTAGTAATCTGACTTGTGTGAAAACAAATTTCCATGTTGGTCACTGGTGGTTCTTTTCTCACTCCTGCTGACATGATGGGGGCAGTTTTATTTTACTCCTGTCTGAACTTTCGCTCCTGTTTTGCTGTGTGAATTTGGTCCGTCTGAGAAGTGGTTACGTTCAAAATCTGAAGGGATCGCTGGGGAAAGCAACCACATCATAAATCAAACGCAGTGAGTTTAAATGGAGGAACATCGAGAATAAACTCAGTTGATTAAACTGAGTTATAAAAAAAACCTAACACCACGTTCTTCACGTTGTTTCATAAACTAATTTGGCAAATTAATGATCTAAAAAAATGTATTTACATTCCGTTTGGTATATTTGAGAGACAGTAAATGATTAAAAATCTGTCCATTTAGATAATTTGGCAGAATTACTGTCTAAATTGCGTAAGACAGAAAAAGGCAAATAAATTCTCACTTTTTCTGATGAATTCTTTTTTTATATCCTGTCTGGTATGAATTAAACATAGTGAGCTTTGCCTACAATCACAACTTGACCAAGAAATGACTGACAATTAATCAAATTAAATTATTTGGCATATTAATCATCCAAATGATCTAAGAGGTGAAATTCCCCTTCACCCCCAAAATATCCTCATTTATGATGATCACTTGTTTTGCTTATGTTTCAACAGATTAACCAAGTAAATACAATAGATAAGAAAACGCCAAACACACAGAATGGCAGAATGATTCCCCGAATTACTTAAAGGTTCAAATGGCAACAACAAAAAAATCTCTTTTTTTATGGCTAGATACAGTATATTCTTCACGCCTTCACAACTTGACTGCACAGCAATTAAAAATGAACATTTGATCATTTTGCAAATTCATCACATAAATTATGTATGGCATCAAATTGGAAAATGCCCTCACTTTTGCTCAACTCACCTCTTAATAAACCACCGAATAAAAGCAAAAACTAAAGCATAAATTTTTTACCATTTGGCAGAAAAGTTCTCCAGGCTTTGCAAGTTTAAGTGAGAAAAAAAAAAAAAAAAAAAAAGTAGTCAAAATTTGTTTTGACTACTTTTTCCATTCTCTTTGGTAATAGTATATACAGAGAATCTGGCCTCCAATCCCAACTTGAAAACAAAATAAATGAAAAGAAGAAAAATAAGATCATTTATCAGGTTAATCAACTAAATGATGTAAGGCCTCAAAAACAAGGGGGAAAAAAAGCTGAAAAATCACTCATGCTGATGTCTGCTTTGCTTACTTTATGCATGATATTTAGTAAATTCAATAAATTAATTAAGAAAATGTAATTATGTCATTTGGCAGATTAATTAGCTAAATTAGGTAAGAACCCTTACTTATGCTAATGACTAGATAATCTACATTCTGTCTGTCTGTTATGGGTTAAATACAATAATTTTTCACTAAAACCACAACTTGACCACACAAAAAAAAACAATAAAGTGACAAAGTGAGGCAATTTAGCTGATGTGTCAGACAGTAAAACTATTCACATATGCTGACGACTATTTATATTCTTTCTGCTATATAGTAAAGATAGATTAATACAGTGAGTTTTGCCAACGATTTGGCAGACCTTGCTTCATTTTATTGCACTGATGAAAAGCACAGAAAGAGCATAAAGCTGTAACTTAATTTTCGCTGGAGCAAAACTGAATGTGAATCCTGAGAGGTGAACACACGAGACGGGGACTTTAACACGTAACACACCAAAGCTCCAAGCTGTCCTGCAACACGCGGCAGAGGATGGGGTTAACGATACACTCTGTCCTGTCGTGATGGATGGCGTGTTTGCATTCCTGGCCGGCAGAATAGGCCCAAAGCCACAGAGGATGTTAAAAGTCACCTTAGGAATATTGCTCATGAGTGACTGAGCTGAGGGTGGATAAATCTGAAGAATTGTGTTGTGCAAAAAAAAAAAAAAAAAAAAAGGAAATGTGTTTGATATGCTTGCAGGAAGCAAGGAATCTGGTGGAGCCGAGTGCAGCGCAGGTGATGCTCCCTTGCGTTAGTTTGATTAATGTTCTGTCACCGAGGCATGAAGCGTGTCAGACAGCCGTGAAAAAAAATTTAATTTCTAGCAGAGAAAGGTTGAAAAGGGAGGAACGTCTCCTCCGAGGACGTATCATTTTCTCCAGAGCTGGATTAGTCTTTGAGCACAGCTGAATGAAAAGCCCCGTCTCATCTAAACTAACATCACATTCTTCAACTTGTTTCATTGATGTTTTACTACATGATGTCTTTCAAACTGACTGATGGCTCCGTTTATTTATTTACTTCCCGCTGAGTGACAAAAGAAAACTGGGGCTTAAATTGTCAGCAGGCAGCTAATATTTCTGCGTGGGGCGCCTTCAGAGGCGGCGGCTCTGAAATCCTCCAGCAGGTATCCGTTTCTTGTGTATGTGTGCACGAGTTCTGCCGTGTCCCTCGGCTTGTTTGTGCAGGGATTGGACTCTTGTTATCTTTCCCTGCAGCTATAGAAGAGGTGAGAGAACACGTTCTCCCCCCTCCTCCACCTCTTCCTCTTCTACCACCTCTCTGTCTTTGACCCTTATTAGCCACGGTGAGGGTTGGTGGCAGGCGATTCATTCAGTGGTGAGTTGTGAGCACACCTGTGTAGGGGTGCGTCGCCCTCTCCCATCATCCTTCCTCCTGCCATCTTTCATTCCCTCGCTGCCTCTCCAATCCTGGCTTTTGCTTTATTGCTGCCTTTTCCCACCACTGTCCCAGTTGCCTCTCGTTCGTCTTTGGTCCTCTCCGGGGATCACTTAGCGCTCCTGCTCTGTTTGTTTTGCTTGCTCTGTCATCCCTCCACCCCGCTCAAAATAAGCATAATTGCTCTGTCAATGAGGGAATGCCCGGGCTGACCCCACCCAATGCCACCCTGACCTCCCCGATCCCAAAAGGCCCCCCGGCTCATCCCTGTTGATGGAAGAGGTGAAACTGGATCAGCAACTAAAATGCTTCTTCGAAAGATCGAACTCACAAGTTGTACTGCTTTGATATAGTTTTGATTAAAGCTGCTTTCTGTTCCTTCACTCTCTGGAAAACCACACACACACCCACACACACACCCACCCACGCACATTATGAAACTTTACTGAATGGGCCGACAGCGCTCTTGTAAAAGACTGAAACGGGCCTTGTACCTTTGCAGGCCTTCCTGTGTGTGATGGGCTTGGACAGGTCTCTGTAGTAGCCCTCCTTGCAGTAGTGGCAGTGGCGACCTGCTGTGTTGTGCCGACAGTTGAGGCAGACTCCTCCGCTCTTCCTCCCCGACAGTTTGTACAGCTCCATGTTGAATCGGCACCGTCTGGCGTGGAGGTTGCAGTGGCAGGCTGTGTCAGGAAAGCAACGAGGTTCAAATCTTTTAGTGAGAGTTTTTGAGATCACAGAGCAACAGTTTTTCTAAATTAACTTCTGC
Organism: Poeciliopsis turrubarensis; assembly: GCA_010277015.1. NCBI lineage: Eukaryota > Metazoa > Chordata > Actinopteri > Cyprinodontiformes > Poeciliidae > Poeciliopsis > Poeciliopsis turrubarensis. The sequence continues at coordinate 2,642,456 of VMRN01000040.1, forward strand.
ACTTATTTGTTGCTGCCGGGTATTTTAAGAGTGAGAAGATTAAAAAAACAGACTTTTTTTTAAGTATTCTCCCAATAAGCGTTTTATCATTCTTTTTTTTTTAAAAAACAAAATAAGGGGGTCTAAGTTGAGATGTGCATAAATCCAGAAAAATCCTGTACCATTTATGAGTTTTTTACATCCTCGGGTTTTGTCAATTTAACTTCAAATCTTTAATGTCTAAGAGCTTGGCTAAAAAAAGAACCAGCAACCCTAAATGCTCTGGTCAGATAAATAATTTGGATCAAAGTTTTCTCATTTCTTAGCCATTCAGTCTAATTTTAATAAGGTTTTTACAAAGTATTAGATAAGAAAAGCCTGAATTCAAATTCACAAAATTGCAACTTTTTCATCTGTTTCACAATTATGTTTCAGTCTCTTTATCACATAAAATCCCAATAAAACACAGAAATTATGAAAATTAAGCACGCATACTCAATCTGAAATTTATACTGATGAAAGGTTCATTCTTCAAGATTTTCTCTAAGTTTAAACCACCGGGATGAAAAGCTCTGATTCAGAAACAGCACAGTCGATTCCCAGGAAGTTTAAACTTGGGGACTAATGAGGTGAAGGATTTCATGTTCTTCCTAACTCTTTATCTCCCTTTTTCCCTTTTATCAGTGTCCTCCGCTCCTCTCCAGAGTGCCTGCTGTACTGTACTAACCAGAAGACGAAGGCCTGGAAATACCATTCCTACGTTCCCACTAAATCCCTGCGAGCGTGTGCGAGAGCTCCCTCTCTGCCGCTTGTTTACTGGCGAGTAAAGTTGCCAGAGCTGAGTTTAATTAGCCAGCTAATGTTTATTCATGATTTTTTGGCAGAGGAGAGACGCAGACATGCCCAGCTTCATTAGGGCCCGGCCGTCCGAGGCTCCGGTCTTCCTCCACTGGCACCACAGACAGATTCATGCATTATTAACAGCTGTACTTCTAATACAGTTGGTGTGTTCACGCACATTACCTCGCAGGGGTATAAAGTAGGGATATATTGATCCCAAGTTATCAAAGTTGATTGGTTCATCCGTCCATAATTTTTCCTCTCTATGTAGGAAAACCTGGAGGATTACAAACCAACACATCCTTGAAGCGTTCCTCTTCCTGATGCGTTTACTGTGCTTACTTTTTTTTTTCTTTCTTGAATATTTGTGTCTATTTGAGACCTACGAGATATTTTCACCCCGAGGACCCAATTACTGAATCTAAATATCTCGTACAGTAAACAACCAGATTGGCTCTGTGTATTTTCAGTAGTACTTTCTTTATGAAGTTTAATCAATGAAACTTATGGACTTTTTATGTTTAACTTACACCAGCTAAGATTTATAACACAGAAAACACCCTGAAAATAGTTTTTTTTTTTCCGAGATGACAGCTCGAGATGACGGGTAAACAATATTTTTTACCCTCCTGTGGTCTTAGCGAGATGCGGGGAAGCAGCGGGACTGGCCCGTCAGACCGTCAGTTCCCGCAACTACACGAAATACCTTGGAGTAAACAGCTCCTGGGGTCCAAATGACCCCATCTCTTAAAACCGTGGGAGGGTTAAGGGCACATCAGCTGTGTTTGATAACTCTTCCTCATGTGGTGTCATCTGATTGGATTGATGGATTAGATGCTTATAATTTCTGTCCTGTGCCACTTTGCATCTTTAGAGTTTAGGTCCATTTGAACCTGACTTTTCTGGCTATTAAACCTGATCTTCTACAGGACATTTCATTTTAAAAAGGCTTCAGCTTTATGCATGTGCTGGTAGAGATCCTTGTGGTAAGCCAACAGTGAATGAAAATAACATTCCCTAATAGCGTATTGGTATCATCACAACATTTTACGCGGAAAAAATGTAAAACATGTTAGTATTGAACATTCTTAACATTTACAGTGTGGAAGTACATTTCCCCTTTACAGAGTTTCTAGTTTTTGCTTTTTGTAAATCACAGGTAAATGTTTCAGACCCTCAAACCAATTTCAATACCAGATAAAGATCATAATGCAGCTTCACACTGTCAAACAGTAATTGCCCCCAACACCCAAAACCCCATTAGTGAAATCATCAATTTCCCAGGAATCCCTGGCGTACCAAAATTATTCCACTAGTGCACCAATGAACCATGCAGTAGGTCACAGAAGAACCCAGAGCTGCATCTGAAGCCTCATTGACTCCAGTGTTTGTGATTAAAATATGGGGGAAAAGGCTGTTCAGAACTGGGATGACATGAATAATCTTGCTTTTATAGCAGAAAACACAGCAGGAAGATGAGCCGTCATTAGCCTACGACATTTTAAACTCATGTCGTGCAACCCAATGCTGTTTGCTGATGTCGCATGTGCATCAGATATATGGGCCAACCAGAAACGTGCGAATACAAAGGTTCTGCCAGGAACCTTTGAATGTAAAAACAAAGTGATTAATTGGGTTTACATTTTTAACACCTTATATTCTTTGTAATTAAGTAACCATTGTTATTTAATTGTCTCTGTATTCCCGCCAGAATGCAAAGGTTCTGGCAGGAAGCTTTGTATGTGAAAAGTGATTGTTTAAATTTTTAACACCTTATAATCCACGGAATTAATTAATCAAAATTAGCCTGTGACATTTCCAATCCTAATTGGTAACAGTTTTCACAAATTTTGGCACAACCAGTTATTTACTTTAGGAGGAAGCTAGTTTTTTTCCCTGGGGCATGCTGATTTTACTTTTGATTTAACCTTTATGTACTTATCCACATAGTTTATCATACTGGACATGAAATGGTTTGTTAACAGACACAAAATGGAGATAATTTGGGACAAATTGTCAATATTAAGCTATAAAACAGGGAAGGGCAAAGTGGATTTAGCATCTTATTCTTTGTCTTATTTCCAGGCATGCAGTGAAACAAATTTCCTTAATTTTTTCACAGAAACATTTCATGTGTCCAGTGGAATCCCCCTCAAGCCCACCTACAGCCACAACCTGATACGTCCAACCTCACAGACGCTGATGAATAAAAAGTTTTGCTCATAGATATTGTGTGACCGGGCTGCCTTTTATTTCACAATGGGTTCAATTCTTTCCTGTTTGGACAGCGCTCAAGTGATCTGTCTCATTGTGCTGAAAACATCAAGCCCAACGCCAATGTGGCCTGGGAATGCCATGAAGCGGGCTCCGTCTTTCTCAGACTCTGGCTGCAGGGCGCAGTTAGTCAGCACTACTCTGTGCATGCCTGCAGGTAACAGAGATCCCCGCAGAAGGTGCAAAGCTGGTGGAGGATCAGTGTAAAGCCTTAGACCAGCAGACAGGTTTCTGTTACACCTCAAGGATCGTTTCACACCCTCACTCAACAAGGCTCCAGAGAGAATAATGCCGTTGCGCTGCAGGGCACGGCGGTTATATAGTGGAGCTGCTATTAAAATTGCTTGAGAAGGTGTGAAACCGAAGTTCACATTGTGTTTCAGCCTATTACGACTCTAAGCATGAACAATTGGGAACCACTTTATCTTGGCAATAAGCGTCACGCAAGCTCTTTTAAATGTGACGTTCGTCTAAAGCCCTTCAGAAAAGGACTTCAGGTTCATGTTTCTTCTTCACTTTCATGTCTGTCGTAGTGCCGACTGTCTAAAACACAGTCGTGGTTTTACATTTTTACTTTTACATCGAATTTTAGCTTTAGACTCTATGGAACAAATGAAAAGAAAACTGAGACCTGGTTAACAAAATAACATTTCTTCATGGACCAACGTTGCCTTCTATATGGAAATGTGGCTAAAAGTGAGACGTTCACATGAAGACGTCTGCTAACGTCTAAAACTGGTTAAAAAGTTGCTTGGAGTTGATAAAAATCTGTCACCAACAAGTAAATCAAAACTGCACATTTTGTTAGTAAAGTTGACAATTGTTTTGTTTGGAGCACCTTGAAACTCAACATTACCAAATTTCTTTCCTTGAAAAGCGTTTATAAAAAAATGTTTTTAATCAAGTATTTTCATCAGTAGTGAGAGTCTATGCTGCTATAATGAGACATACCAACAAGAAGTTGGTATGTCTCATACCAGTAAGAAGAAGAAATTTGCACAGTTTTGTTAAAGGTAAAGCCTGCAACTGTTCTGTATGGTTAAAAATTACATTTTTAAACTTGCACAGCCATTTCATATTTTATCCCCGAGAAGCTAAATGTTACAGGAAATTAATTCTTAGTTATTAGTAGTTCATGATGTCTTTTCCTGTGCATGCTCAGAAACCTGGGGCCTCTTCAGAGTGTCCGAATGTGTTTTGGAAAGCCGGTTAATTAGTCCCTTTGAGTGGTTTCCAGAAACCATCAACTGACCTCAGTCATGTAGCCTCTGCTAATTAGAGGGAAAATTCAAGCCACAGAGCTGGAGGTTGAGGTTAAGCTCATCGTATTTACGATAAGCCTGGTAATTGAGGGATGCTGGCCAGCGCCTTGATGTGTTGTAAAGAGACACTCGAGCAAGTGATCTCTGCCACTCATGGCCTAAATCGACATGCTGGGCTGATTCTAGCTGCTGGTTGTGAACCAAGCAGCAGCAACCTAAAAAAAAGAAACCACTCATTGCTTCATCTTTACAGCTAAATAGCTACTTATAAAGTTACTTCTCAATTGTGTTGTGTATTTTAAACTCAACCAAACACATCAGATCACTAAAACAGCTTACTTTTAATTATGTTAGTGGCCTGATAAACAGTCAATCTAATGTATTTTAGCATGATACAGAAGATTCAGACGTTTTATCTCAGAATATTAAATCCAGACTGCTGATAAAAAGTCAGAACACCGAGAAAAAGCCTGAAACCTGAGATGAACCACATGCTTATCAGCCTGCCAAATGAGAACACAACAAGGTAACTTCCTTTTGTACTTCAAAATAAGAGACTGTGTTATTGTTCTTCCTTAGGAAAATAAATGGCCTCTGTGAATGTCACTACATCTATCAGCAAAAAGCTAAATGTTGTCTTACTGCTGTGGATCCAAAAATGACTCCTGAATATACAACATACTAAAAGTTTTAGCCACCCAGTTTCTTTTCAACTAATAAACCACAGGCAGCAACAATTTACTATTAAAACAGTAACTTTCTTAATTCTTCTAGGATTGTTTATATTTCTGTAGAAAGGTTTTAGAAATTACCATATACAGCATATTGTAATTTAGCTGAAATAATGGTACACTTTGAAAAAGGCTTTATGCAAAGAAGACGTACATAGTGGAAGAGAAGCTTAAAAAAAATTGGAAACATATTTGGGATGTGGGACATCGACAGCCATCACTCTGCGGTTAATTATTCTTTGTTGATATTTTCACAGAAAGGGGGGATTTAAAAACAGTAACAGTAACTGTGGATGTTTTGTGTTTTGGTAATTCGCTACAGAATGTCCCCCAAAACACCGGAGGAATTAAAAAAAATATATATTTCATTTTTAACTCCTGAAGCTCAAAGAGTGATGTAAAAATTACAATAATATTGATGCTCATCCTGGAACCAGGACGTCCGTTATCATTATTATTATTATTATTATTATTATTATTATTATTATTATTATTATGGCATTATAAATCACTTTTGTGACTGCAATTAATATAATTGTTCACCATTTGCACAAGAGAGATTAATTATTGTTTCATTTTTATTTTCATAAATTAACATATTTATTATTATTATTATTATCATTTGTGTTTGTTGACTTAGACACAGGCATAAACCCAGCGATCATATCATATGAAACTAGTTTCTTCTTGATGTAATTAAATATGTAATAAAAATGTCTAAGCACCGTTTCAAAGAAATAATTACTCCATAAACAACGTCCCAAATTATCACCCGTCCCATTTTGAAAATACTACTACATGTTTAAGAGTTAAAACCAGAACAGAACCACAGAAAGGCATTAACTGTTATTCACATCAGTTCATCTTTCCAAGGTTCAGTGGTGGGAAGAGTGAAGCGCTTCCTGAGGAGATTATATCCAGCTAACGTACTTCATTTATTGCAGCCAATTAGCCGTAACGCTTCAGCTCTCCATGAGCCCTTTGGCCTTCGTTTTTGTCTCTAATGACCCTGACTAAATTCTGGATCTCTATCAGCCCCAAAGGAGGTCCTGTTCTGTTTCAGGGTTTTCAATACAGCAGTTTGTCTTTTGCACAAAAGGTGACAGAGGAGAAAAAACTCGTAAAGGAAGCCGAAAGGAGATCAGCGAGAGGGACAGAGATCCACCTACTGTTTCTGCTTCTTAGAGCCGTGGCCTGACAAGACTTGGCCAAGTGAGATCAAGTCATACAGAATATTCATCACTCCATCGGGAGTTTCAAAGACAAATTAAATATGCTCACAGTACCGATTTCCAGTGGACACATTCCACTTGCTGTCAAGCAGCCGTTCCTCGTTTCCTCAACATCCCAAAACACACAATTTTTTTTTTACTTCTTCTTCTGGTAAATCTGAAAAGCTTCATTTATTTCTCCCTGCTCTGTTTCATTATTCAGCACCCAGATGTTTTCTCAGATTTGGACAAATTATGCAATTCCCTGAGCGAGCAGGCAGAGACTTCAGTGCGCGTTCTGTCAGCGGATGATAAAATGCAGCTCGATTAATAAAGAGCTGTGAGAACTGCTCCGCTGTGGAGAAACCAGGGATCCCTGGTGAAGCTCAGAGCAGCAGGAGTGAAGGTTAACACTAAGCTGAGGATTTACAGCAGAAACCAGCAGAGGAGGTCCACCACTAAAAAGCTTGGGAAAAGTCTCTTATGAGTCCATCAACATTAAAAATGAAATTCGAAAGCCATCAAAAATCAACTGCACTTCTACAATACCTATAATAATTAACTGACGCTTTATGATGACGACTTTTTTCTGGCCATTTGCAGCTCTTTGCATTTTCACAGTTTGGATCTTTTTTTTCACCAGATTATTCAGAATATTATGCATTTTTGATGTGTTAGTTAGCAGTAAATAACTTCTGAAAAATTAGATTTAGATAAAAACGCGAGAACGTTTGTCGTTTTACATACACTTAACACTTTAGCATAATTTACAATTTTAACATTTTATGAAACTCGCTGCAAATACAATTTGACAAATGAATGAAGTAAGATTAAATAAAAAGAAAGAAAATTGCTGTCAACTAAATTCAGCCAAGTTTTACCAGATTTTAGTCTTTCTTCTCATCTGGAACAGGTGCAAAAAATAAAGTTTAGGTGATACATCCACTGCAGCAGATGAGACAATACGCGGTCCTGGGTTTCACAAGACAACATTTAGAGTCTCCTTTTTTCTTGAAAATAAAAAATAATAATTGACAAATTCCTTGTGTGTTTTTTGATGACATATTGTGTTTCTTGTGACAGCAACCCCAAATCTGGCTGAATTGTTATTTTTAGCATTTTCTCCACTGTTTCTTTCATAAGAAGATCAATAAATATCAATAAACTCCAAAAATATGATTAAATGCAGTTACTGTGTGCAATTTCGTTATAATAGTGACAGGTTTTTATATCAGTGTCATAAATGAGACGTTGACATAAAAAGGAAGCATAATTAGACATTTTTTGGAGCCTCTTTTTATGATTGCGAGGTTATGATTGAAAGTAACTTGGAAAAAGTGCAAAAAGATTTTTCAAAATCACAGAAAATACCACAATATCAAAACACAATTTTAAAGTGATATCGCCCATCCATACTCTGCACTATTATTGATTTTCTGCGTTTTTGACGATGATATAAATAGCCTTTCACACTGTGGCAGCCCCTGACTAAATGGTGCGTCTGCATGTGGGGGCTAATAATAAGGCCTTTCCCTTTTTCTAAAGTCTAACTAGCCACACTGAGCCACACCGACAAAGAAAGGCCTAATGGCCTCCAATTTCCCGCATTAGTGCCCATTTAATGGCTGACCTGCCCTCTCGTTAGGCAGCGCAGCATGGGAGCACTTCGCTGCATTCATGGATGCGCATACACACACATGCGTGGACATTTGGCTCTTCGAAGCAACTCCGCCTCAGGCCTCCGAAACACTTCCACCCCACGCTGGGACCACATAATAGGCCAGTTAGTAAAAGGGCAGCCCTGTGATCAGCGGTGCATCCAGATCGCTGAGTAATCAACAAGCTTTTGTCTGAGTCGTGTGTGTGGAGCTAGAAGGTGTGTGTGTGTGTGTGTGTGTGTGTGTGTGTGTGTGTGTGTGTGTGCGCACGGCAGAGATTCTCTCCAGTTTGTCTTTATTTAAGCATCCGTCTCATTAAAGTGTGTGTCTCCTTGCGGGTGTTTTGGGACAGTAATTCAAGTGATGCTCCCTGGAGAAGAGTTCCCTGTGCTTCATGTTGATGGGAAAAAAAAACAAAAAAAAACACCATCTGACATACAGTGAGGGGATAAAGGGAACCTGCCTGAGCTACGGCGGGACTGACGGGAGCGCGTTGTGCGTATGTCAGCTATGCCATAAAAATGCCATGGCTGGAGGATGACGCTGGCAGGTCCTATTCAGCGCGACAGCAATGAAAAGCCCTTTTTAGGGTGAATAAAGATTCTTTGGCCTGTCAGGTCCCCCATCACTCCCTGCTGAACAATAAACTCTACAGGCGCTTGTCTTAATAGGCGGAGGGACTGACAGCTTTAGGAGCGATCCGATGCTCAGCCGCATCCACACAAGCTGGGTTTAGACAACGATCTGCTGTGTGGTAACAATCCCGTTCTGAGCCGCAGGGCCGGAGGCGTGAACACATCCTGTACATTGAGTCTTTAGGGAACCTGAGCTGACAGCGTTGGCGAAACCACATCACCTCAATGTTCAGGGGCATCAATGTGTGAACGAATCCTGTGGCATGGCGGGAAAAGATTTTCTTGCCAAGCGTGAAGATGATTGGAACCAAATGAGATTTAAAAAAAAACCCAAAAAGAACACCAGAAATCTTTGCGCTCGCTTAAGAGAGCTGTTGAGTTTGTCAGAGAAGTGGGAACGCCGTATGAATGCGTGGAAGAGTTTTCTCCTCTGAAGTAGGGTGGAGATAATTGCAACAAGTGCTTGCTGCTTCTTTCTGCCTTCACTCTCTAATTGAACAATCTGAGACTTTAGTAGGATTCAGACCCAGATGGTTAATCACTTGCGCAAAAAGTTTGGATCTGCGCAGCATGCCTGTCAAAGCTTAATAACGTCTTTCCTGCTTCACGCACTCGGTTGTTTTACACTCAACCATCCCCTAAATCTGTCTCCTCCGCTTTAAGCGTCGCAGCCCCTGGTCTTTTCTAATGCAGAGGACGTGTGTGGATCGCAGGTGATAAAGCCGAGGGCTCCTGCTCCTCGTTTCTGACGTCTGTTTGTTCTGTGAGCTTGATTTCTATGGGCCCGCCAGACCCATCATGTTTCGGGTTCACGTAACTCATGTGCGTTGTTGGCCCGGAGGCTGACAGGGATGGGCCGGCGCTGTCAATGCGAGACAATGAGACAGAGCTCATGAGAGGCTAACTCCCGCTCTCCTCCGTATCTGTGGTTCACGCTGATCCCACAGCCTCTGCAATTAAAGCCATCACTCCTCTCCGCCAGTGTAAAGCGAAAGGGCTTAAATCCAAGGTATTATCACAGAACGCAGTTTGCCAACACAAACTGGCGGCTGTGAGCTGAGAAAATAAACAGTGTTTGAAGCTCTGATGTTTAGAAGATTAGGAGGTAATTTGGCCCACAGGGCAGATAAAGACAGAGTGTTTTTTTATTTTTTTGGTTTGTTCTTATGGTCCCGAGAATTTGAACAGAAAACTGTGAATGTCTCTTTCACAGTTTGTTCTAGCTCAGCTCTTTCTCAACCTGCTTCTTCAAACAGACTTTAGTATTCTCAACCTCTTTGTCTGACGCAGAAATCTTGTTGAAATGTCGGCATTTATCGGTTGTTTTTTAAGAAGCGCAATGAAATTCATGGTGAAACGACTAAAAACTTACGCAACATTTTTCAGATGAGTAAGTCACTTTTTTTAATCCTTTACCGTAAAATTGTAAGTCGGATTTTCACTGTGGGTCAGTGCAAAAGCTTAGCTGCAAACCTTGATCGCTCTCACATCATTCAGTATCATTCAGCTCATGGCGCAAAAATCAGAAGTAAAATAGACGCAATGATTTAATTAAAATTCAATTTTAATTTTGAGGGATTTTGTGCAGCCATTTGAGTCGCGTTGCAATGAAGCGACACTTTAACTCATGATGAACACAGAGACTGTGAGCTCATCATACTGGGCAGTAAATGTTTACTCCAGCCTCTACAGATAGCTGCTTTATTGCTCAATGGGAACCACGACGCAATGGCCGCGTTAAGTAGGTGTGAAACCTTTGACCTCTCCCCACACACACACACACACACATCCTGCATTCCTTTGTGAACATCCCATCACACCAGCTACCTCTCCTCTAAACCGCTCTGTGACTCTCCTCCTCATCCTGCCTCCTCTTTTCCCTTTTGGGGAAAACAGGCATTCCCCGCTGCAGATGTCATTAGTGAGCAGCACTCTAACAAGTGTCTCTATAAAATTTATTATCCATGAAGGTGCCTTCAGCTAAGCAGTCAAACAGAAGCAGGAGGGCAGAGGAAATCGAGTTGATGTAGCGACAAATTGGAGTGGAGAGACGGAGTGCAAAAATAAATAAATCTTTTAGTTTCCTCCTGTTTTCTAATCCTCTCGTCACATCAAATCCATCTCTCTTGCTAACGCTCATTACGCTTTAAAGTTCTACTGCTTGGCGGCTTGACCTCTTTTACAACCAGTCAGTTATTAACACAGCTTTAACAGGGAGGGAGGGTTGCTACAAACCTCTAAAAATCGTTCTATGTCCGTTTGTCCTGCGTGCAACAAATGATATTTGTTCCCACTTTAACAGCATCCAGCTCAGTAAAGTCCATATACTTTGCGGAGGTCATTTTCACGCCTTTGGAGACTCTGAAGGGGCCGACCAGCTCTGTCTCTCTTTCTCTCTCTCCCCATGATTTCAGCCCAAAAATGACTCCACCACCGCCTTGCTGTTGTCACAGGGACATGGTGGCCATCCACCACCAATCCACTACTGCGTCCGTCTGGATCATCCAGGGTTGCACAGCAGTCTCCAGTGAGCAAGTCTGTTTGAAAATGTATCTTCATGAACGGCTGGACCCACTGCGACCGTTTCTGCTTGTGAGCAGTAGGTTCAAGGTGTAGGATCCTCCACCTTGACGAATTTTAGCAGCTGCTCTTTTAATCCGATGAAGTTTTTGTAAAAAAAATAATAAATAATAATCTTTATGACACTTAAATCCAATTTGCATAATAATTTGGAACACTGACATCGAAATGTGTTGAGTGCAATTTTATCAGGACGCCATCCTAAAGCAGAGGGAAAACGTGCCAGAATTGGCTTTGCACTTCAGAAAACTGGTTCACATTAAAACTTTTAGCTGGAGGAGGAAGTGAATTTCTAAAGGATTTTCTGCTCTCCTGCAGAAACGCCTCTTGGGAAAAGATGTGTGTCAAGAAGGACAGATTGTGTAGCATCTGGAAGGTCAGTGGTGAGGGAGTTAAGTGGAAAACTAAAGAGTGCCATGCAATACTGATGACATGTGCTGCAATTTAAATCCACTGCATTTTCAAATGCTCACAAGCCGCATGTATCAATAAAGGAACCTGCATGCTTGATGGACCGATAACTACCTAGTACAAGGCTTCCTGTCGATCTGTAATCCTCCCAATACATAATATGACACACTTACTGTCTCTTTCAGTCCTTGAAATCACACTTTCAGCAGACAGAACAACCTTGAGCAAACTGAGGTTTTTTTTTTTAATTGCCCTGTGTGCATTCCACAGGCTGGAGCAGGAAGCCACTGAAAGCCCCACTCCTTCTTCTCTGTGACACATTTATTGTCGTCAGCTCACATCCATCTCCAAAACAGCGGTTTCCTAAACTTGAGCCTGAATTCCCCCATGTCCTGCACTCTTCATTTAACCCCCCCTCTCACACTGTATATTAAGAGAGCAGGGAAAAATAAAGCCTCGCTGTTGCAGATGGTGTTTTTTTTTTTTTTTTTTTTTTTTACCCGTAATGTGGAATCGGTCTGCAACGGGTCACAAATCGAACGTGATGCCAAAAGGCTAGCATTGCTTTTGCCACAGCTCATGTATTTTTCTTGGACGACGCTGCAGAGAGTGGGCCTGAATATCAAACAAGCCCAAGAAGAAGAAAAAAACAAAACAAAAAAAAAAGCATTTGATTTTGGAAACCTGCAGCAGATAGCTGGATAAAGAATAGAGACCAATCAACAAGATAAACCACATTGGGTCAGAAAAAGCAATACATGACAGACATGACAAGAGGAACGGGATGTACTTTCATCTTGTGCTTAGGTATGATTTTCTTAGGAAACTATGTGAGGGAGAGAAAATCCAAATGACCACAATCTGGTAAAAGTGTGTCTATGCATATGGATGTTTTTCATGTCACGTATTATTATTGGACTTTGAAAATAGATTCAATCTATACTTGAAATACAGCTATCATCATAATAATGCCAGATCACGTGGAATATGAGGATGCAAATGCAAGTTGGTATTCTGTTCCTGGACTATTTGATCTGACAGAATTTCAAAAAGCAAAACAAAACGAAGCACAACTGACCACATGATAAGGACAACGACAAAATGATGTCATGAATCAAATGAAAACTCGGTCTACAATGGTAGAGTAAAACATTAGATGCAATATAAATGATTTTAAAGTAAGACAAAGTGTAAGGGAGGAGAAGAAAGCAAAACTAGCAGAGACACATTCCCATATCTCCTTCAAGTGGAGATTTTTCTGGGTCCCACTTGGAGTTGCGTTGAAAGTTGTTGTAGCAGAAATGTTTCAATTCACGTCGCTCAATAATGAACCTGGGTTGTAAATCCCATCCTGTATCGGTTCCCTAAGGCATCGTGGCAGCCGCTGTGGACCATATTGTTTTTGACACTAATGGACCTGATATATTTTTACAGCGCTGGCTTCAGAACCACAAGCACCACACTCATCTGCTGCGGCACTGTGCATACTGCTGAGCGCGAAGCATGTTGCAAGCACGCACTGTGGTCTGCGCAAATATTTACTTACACCCCTTGGTCTTATTGCGAATTTGGATCTTACCTTGTATCAAAGACTGTGATATTTAACATGTAACTCCAACGAGAAAGATAGATTAGAGAAGTGCAGATAAGAAGTAAAGAGGCACAAAAACTTGGAGCACTGTTGTAATTTAACAATTAGTAGGAAACAATTAGTGATAGACCCACTGAAAGAGCAAAGTGATCTTAGAAACTCTGAACCACATGCTTGGTTTTACTTTTCCTAACCAACCTTTATTCCTAAAACCCAATTCAACCCATTTAACCACTTGCTGTAATGACATACAGGGAACTTATTTGTGTCACTTCATTTGCTGCCACCACACAAACAATGTGTTCAAACCCATTTAGTCTACAAGCAGAAAAAAAGTAGAAGGCTCTCATTTGTCATCCTATGGTGTGTCTCCATTAAAGGAAATAAAATACTAACACTGATCAACAATTCAGGACTAGCATAATGAGGTAAAGGCGAGGTATTGATTTTATGTTGTGGGGAAATTGCAATTAATCATCTGTCCATTAAAGTAAACACTATGCATCACTGGTTATATTTTACAATGTGATGTAATGCATACGTGCAGATAACTTAAAGCATTTCATATGCATAGTTCATACACATGTTGTTTTGTTTTGTTGTTATGTTCACTTTCTTTGCAAGTAAGAAAATGTCGGTCCAGGACGTTGTCCTTTTTTGTGTGAAGCTTCATTTAATATTTGTTCAGACTTCAGACCTGGACACCAATCATAATGTTTTCATAGCAGCTTCAGAGTAACGGGACTCATACTTCTTTCTTTTTTTTTTTTCTTTTTTTTCCCTTTCTAGCCAAATTATCATTATAACAAAATGTGGGCATCTCAATAAGGATTTAGTATAAAATTGCTGAGTGGGCAAAGAAACTAAAAGTGATTGGATTAATGTCAAGATAAAACACTGAAAGGTTTTCTTGACGCACTGCAAATGTGTCTGCAAAAAATTACCATATATTATTAAAGTATAATAAAGTGTATTTTATAGAACAGGTGAAACCGAGGAAAAAAAGACTTATGTTACTAGTTCAGCAAATCCTATGACTTTGGAGGTTACTTCAGTTTGGACATGCCGGGTTTTACAAAATTAAACGTTCAGCTGCTGGAGGCCAATTTTAGAAAAAGGTTAACAACTTGTCAGTATGATTATTTTGAGGATAATCATTTTCCTTCCCCACAGATTTCACTCTAAGGAGACCCATAATGAGACTCAGACGGAAATACACAGAATTGTGCAGTCTGTGTCAGGAATATTACCCCCACAGTGCGATCTATCCATTGTGTGGATATTTCCTTCATATTTGCTCTGGCAGGAGGTTGACTCCTAGTTACAAGATGATTGTAGCGCCGCAGAAAAATTGCTGGTAATTATCAAATAGACCACTTAAAGCAAAGCAAATGAAAATGGCTTATGAAAATAGGCTGGCGTGTAAGTGCAGGTGTGTGACGAAACGTTGGGAAGGTTGTTAACGAAGAGATGAAAACCCAAAAAGACGACAGTTTAAATCCTGCTAAGCTCGACACAAACACATTTCGTTGTTCGCATTCACACCGTGCGTATGGTGAGGCGATGAAGACCACGTAAAATAAAGTGCTGTGTTTTGCTAGCTGTCATTTCCTGTGAGGTCACAGGTCAATGACCTGAACACTAACCAATTATTCCTTTTCTTAAGTCAAGCTGATCAGTTGCTTTCTTTCTCATTGTATTTGTTTGTCATCGCCTCTCGCTTTATTTTTGCACAGACCTTGTTTATTATGAGTTCATTTCATTTCCCGTCATCCAACACTGTCCTTCCATTTACTGACGGTTCAAGAATAATTTTATGAGTTTTATTTCAGGGTCATCCTGTCGTTTCTCTATCTAATCCCAACAATATGAATTTACCAGTTACTTCCCACCACAAAGTCAAAATTGAGTACTTTAACAGGGGGGTCTACTAGTCCAACAAGTTAAAATGTCATCATTGACTTAAGATTAATAAACCAAAGATTAAAGAGAATACAAGAGTAAAAATATCTAAAATCAATGAAGGTGTTTTATTCTTATTTTAAGAATAAATATACACCAAAGATTGATTGTTCACCGTGTTTAGTATCTGCTGCTGCGAACCTGCAGTACAGGATCCTGCTTTGTTTTTTCATAATAAGAGTCAACAGTAGCTGAAACCACTGGAAATAAAAAAAATAGAGATATTTTAAATATTCTACATATATGCAATTTAGCATAGTTACACTAATACCGTTTAGGATTACTAGTACAAATACTTCATGAGAAATAAGTTAGATTTTTCTTTTAGATTCTTATTTAAAACGTTTTACTAGGACATTGTGGTAAATTAAATTTTAAATTAGGGTAGAAAACGTTAATTAAGCGTGTTTTTGTCTTTCTTTTATATGCAAAAGTTGAGAGTGAAATCTGTTTATTCACCTGTTTCTGGCTTATTCTTAAATCTCACGCAGAAGCAATATCCACAAACAACAGGCGTGAACAACTAAAGCGCTTCTCTTGATGCAGTGGTGGTTAATTTTTGCTGCAAAAAGTGACGCGATGGGACATCGGAAAAGACTTTTGTTGTATGCAACTAATGCAAAAAGGATTTAGGCTAAAACTGTTTAAGCCTATAATAGCATCTGAGTGCCAAACAGCAGAAGTCCCCAAAGTTTCTGTCAGCATCTACAGTCCACCTTTGTAAAGACGTAATTTTTCAGATTTACATAAAGATCGTGCGTTCCTGAAACACTGGAAAACTAAGTGGGAATAATGGCACTTTGGACTAATCTGAAGGCTGAGTAACCAAATTAAAGAAAACAACGAATAGTTTTGTTCTTGACATCTGCTTTTAAAAAATAATTTAGCAGCTAAGAAGGCGTTTTTAATTCAAAATGTTGCACATTTGATCTATTTTGAGATGTCAGCTTATTGTGTGTAAGATTTTGATGACTTTGCCTGTTTCTATTATAGCTCTGAAATCATCAGAGCTTGCACTGCATTTGGATCATTTGTTTTAGATCACTGAGTGACTTTATGTCCTCTTTGTTTAGCCATTTATGGAGGTTCACTTACGGTCAGTGATGCTTCATCTTCTACCCTAATGATAGGTGGGAAGACAAATATGCAGAACAAGTCCAAAGCTACATGACCTGAATATAAAGACACGCAGAATGGAAGAGAAACAGACAGGAAAGAACTTTTCAATTTACAATTCTCATCTTAAAATTATTCTGAAAGGATGTTTGTTGCACTGAATATGCAACCATGATCGGTCAAAGAGGGTAACTGATTAACGCATATGGTTAAAGCATTTTATGTCCGCTATGGGGGCTTTCACATATGCATGCAATGAGTCTGCTGTGGCCTGTATAAATGAGCACAGAGAGTATTTATTCAGGAGTAGTCAGCTGAATAAGCTGTTCTTTATGTGATGGATGGACTTCAGTGGAACAGAAAGCTACTTAAGAGCATTCTGGGAGTGTACAGCTCAGCCTTATTCAGCCATTTACTGACGTTTTGCCTTTGGATCTGTCTTCTGTGCCGAACCCAAACCAAACTGTGACATTAAAACCAAGACACCTTTTAAGCCGTAAGCATTCCCTACTGTTACAGGCTTACTGTGAAGTGGACACAACGTACTAATGTTGAAAACTAATGTTGTACTAATGTATTCAACATCACATTAGTACAATGTAATGTGATATCCTTGAATTTTGTCACATTTAGTTTTGTATTTTCTTGGGATTTTATGTGATTGAGCAAAAACAATCAGAGATTTCTAAGTGTGAAAAGTCGATGGTGTTTAAAAAAAATCTGAAATGTGTCATGCATCTGTTTTCAATACTCTACAAAACTGCCCTTTGAAGCAATTACAGCTGCCATCCCTGTGGGCTATGTCTCTACCAGATTTGCACCATTAGAGACCAAACTTTTTTCCCATACTACTTTGCCAAATACCTCAAGCTCAATCAAATGGGATGGAGAACAACTACAAACATAATATTTTGTGGTTTTGCCAGAAATTCTAAACGTGATTTTGCTCTGGTCTTTAACTGGACCATTTTAACAAATGAATGAGCTTTGACCGTAGCCACAACATGAAAGTTCTAGCAGCACGATTAAATTTGATGTCCTGCTAGAACGTGAACTTCTGCCCCAGTTTGGTGCTTTTGCAGCTTCAGACGGGTGGAGAAGTCCAGTATTGTCTTGTATTTAACTCCATCTGCTAACCTGTATGCACAATGATACTTTCGATCTTCTTTTGTGTGTGTGTTTAGGGTGATATGGAAGGCTTGCCAGCGCACATACATGCTTAGATGCTGAATTTTGAACAGCTTCTTCCACATGATCCCTGCATGACCTCTGGTAAACTCCAAATAGGAGACTTTATGGATCTCATTCCACATTACCTTTTAAACCAGTTTTCCACATAGGTCAGTGTTCTGACATTCACATAAACAAAGCTGGACTGCATTGACTGAACAGGTGACTTCTGAAGGTCATTGGTTGCACTGGATTTTATTTAGGAGTATTAGAAAAAAGGGGGCTCAATGTAAATGAATACAACCCTTTAAAGTTTCTTTCAACATTTAGAAAGCTATGAATCCTTTTCTTTATATCTCATAATCCACTGTTTCCTTTTCTTTATTTCTAATGCATTAAAATGTGAAAAAGTCCAAGAGGTTAAAGTTCACGTTGTAAATTGTACCTATGTTTAACGCAGAAGTAAATGAATATCGTTAGATTTTAGAAACTGTCCAGAAAGCAGTTGTTTGTTGGTGTTAATTTTCACAGATGGCTAAACTTTGTAACATTTTTTTAAACATTAGCTACTATTGAAGCTAGATGCATGAGGAAAAAATTTTTGGAATGTTACTTGAACATTTATTTCATTTAATTTGTAAATATGTTTACAAAAGATTGCAGACAATGCAATCAGTTTCACCATTACCCTGCCTAATCATCACAACAAAGTCTAAACCATTTAGACCTGAGACGTTTTTCTCTGTTATTTAAACCAACACCACCAACCTTCAAAACATAATGACACATCTGTGACTTCCTGCACATGGGTGGAAGGGAACTGGATCCGAGCTACGGCTAATGCACCAAAACGTTCAGGAGGCAGGAAAATATGAAGGAGAAGATCTATTCCCTATCCAGCCCTCCACCCATCCATCTTCTTCTTTAGTTCAGGTTTTTGTCTCTCCTGGGAGACAAGACAATCAGCTTCCAAAAGCTGTTCCTCATGTTCCACCTCCACCTTCATCTGTAGCCAGCAACCTGTCCAGGCTGTGCAAAGCAATGCATCAAATGAAAAATAAAGAGAAGTAAAAATATGAAAAGCATTTGTCAGTTTTTCTTCCTCTTCAGACATGTGATTTTTTTTTTTTTTTTTTTTTTGCTAAAGGATCAACAAAATATCTGAGACAGATGTCGACTTTTCCCTCATGTGTCACACAGGTTCAGGTCTTAACTTCATAAAAAAAAAAAAAAAAATTAAAATAAAACAGTCAGGGGCCCCTTGTGAACCTCATTCACTCATCTCATAACAAAAATATTAGCATTAATGACTCAATTTCCTTATCAACCTCCATAATTAGGCCCATTTGTTTTCTTTGTCATTCTCCAGTGATGCAGGCCTTTTGTTATGAGAACCAGAGAGGGTAGTCACACAGGAACCTGATTATTCATTCAGCGGTCGGGGTCATGAGGGGGGTCCCCCCTGAGCTGCAACAAGCTCACATCCCAAACTGTAATTCTTCAGCAGTGGAAGATGTTTAAGCATCAGCTGCTTGGAGCGTGGACACTCAGGAGTCTCTGTTTGTCTCGATGTCTTCTTTGGTCTGTAGTCCCAAACTAAAGTCCCTCCTTCCCTGCGTCGTCTCTAATGTGGCATAGTTAAATCAGGAGTTAAATCAGCTGAGGCAGCTGCTTTTGGCCTCTCAGTTTGGACGAGAACTATAATTAATTGTTTGGATTGTCCAAGAAGAACAAAGAAAAACAGAAAGGGGAGAAATGTGTAGATCAGAAGGAATGTCACTCAGCAGGTAAAATATTCTGTCAAACAGAATCTGTCAAAATATTAGGAAGAGAAATGTGCAGCTGCCAAAGCCTGGGTCATCTGTGAGAACAATTTCCAGAAAAAAAGGTGCACATGTCATTTTATTTGGTGTCTGTAAACTTAGAATGTGTTTTGTTTTGTAAAGTCAGGAAACTATTTAGTTTATTTCCTTTGCTTTTGTTGGTCTTTATCTGCAGCCAGTGAATATAATGCGAGTTCCTGGGTAGGAAGAAAGAGATACAGAGAGAACAGATCCGCAGCCCCTCACCCCACGTTGTGCCTTATCTGTGAGAGCTAATGAGTGATGGATTAACCTGGGATCAGCCCCTGGCAAATTGAGATGACCCTGCAAACTTTCCCCCCCCCAAAAAGCCCTCTTCTTCCCTCACACAGCAAAGACTGCATTCTAATACCAGTCACGCAATGCTGGGTGACTTCTTATAAAACACCTGGAAGAGGTTTGTGAAGGGCCAGCTGAGATTGAAATGACCAAACAACTAAGATCTGGACGATGAGTTCTGATTCAGTCCAAATGTTTCATGCATTATTCCTCATTTCTGCTAATAATTACGGTTTCACTTCTAGCAGTCGGCCCCGCCGCGCTGTCACCTGAACACACAAAACATCGCCGGTATTCCAGTCAACACAAGCGAGACAAACCAACGCTCAGCAACCAGAAAGAAAGAAGTTGTTTGCTAATGGATTATGAATTTGGCAGTAATTCTCTCACTGTCCTGGGAGAATGCCAGTGAGAGTTCAGAAGACGTCTCGGCTCTGTCAACCACAGTCGTATGGTTATATGTTTTAACACGTCAGGCTAAACCTCTTGCAGCTCAAGAGCATTCCTAATGCTCCAGAGTAACTAATAAAGAGAACAGAACACCATAGATTTGATGCATTTTACCACTTTCACAAAGTCCCTGCAAAATGTCTCTGGTGGACCTTTTAGGGTTAGCAACAACAAACTTTAGTCCCATGCTGAAAGCATCTTGATTCTTCAAAATGTGAACGTTTTCATGACCTTGAGGTTTTTTGACAGAAAATCTGTTAAAACATTCAAGGGATTGTTTATATAAATGATCTCATTTATTTAAAATTTAGGCAATCAGAAAAGCCTAAAAGTATTCATATATGATTAGTCATACTTTTAGGTGTTTATAAACCCTTAAGGCATGAGACAGCACTATCTACAAGAATAAACATCCAAGTTTCTTATCCCGCCGAAAGTGTGAAAAAATGACATAACTCATTGTTCTGGCCACGTTTCTAAAATGTAAGAGAACCATGCTGCTTATTTATGCGACTGTCAAAACACTCAAATGTTCCTTGACCAATATAGTGTCTCTTTGGCTCCTGTGATGTCATCAACCTAAATTTAAAATTTAAACTTTTCCAATCAACCTTTAGTGAGCCAGGACAAACTTTTTAAAAAAAATAAAAGACCTGTTTCCAAGCTTAATCTAGCCAAATACACAAGAAGCAGATTTTTTATTCATTCTTTCTTTTTTATGAATTCACTGCCCTTTGAATTGTTTTATTTAAAATTTTTGGAAATACTTTATGGAAATCCAAGTTGATCTTTTTTTTGTTGTTGTTGTCATTGTACATTTGTTAGCATTAAAAAAAACACACCAACTGTTAGCATCACTGTTGGAAATGAATGTAGCTAAGACTAAGAGTCTTGAATGTAGCTAAGAGTTTGACTATTGGAGGAAAGATAAAAACATAAAATGTGATCTCTGAAAATTAAAACCAAGACATATTTGATCAATCTTCTCAAACAAAAAAAAAAAAAAAAGAGTTGAACAAATCTCATATTTGATCTCAAACATCTGATCGTAAGCTTGAAGCAACGCTCTAATCTTTCTACTTTGTGCTGACCTCTGCTGACTGTGGTCTCATTGTGCAGTTTCACTAACCAGCTGCGTTTACCAGCCTTCAGGATGAAACACACAGAAGTTATTGTACGACCTCACTCTGACACACACAAGCACAAGTGTGATTTACAGGCCTCCGTGACAACCAAGTGCTGCAGACCTTAAAGTGCACACACACTCCCCCTACGCACACAAGCGGCCTGCTCCATGACTTATATGGAAAAGACAAAACATTGCTGATAAATCACTGTCAGCTATTCATGGACACACACACACACATTGGAGGAGCTGGAGACAGGGTCTTTGTTTCTGGCAGCATGTGAGTGTGTTTGACGCACAATGAAATTGTTTAACTCAGCTTGATCTGTCACAGGTGCTTTCTCCCACTGTTTCAGACTGTGTGTGTCCGTCTGCCTGTGTGCGTGCGTGTGCGTGTGTGTGTGAGTGTGTTGGTGAGACATGAAAGATGGAGAACAATCACTCTTATGTGCAGCTCCACTATGTGCTATCTTTGACTCGTTACCACGCTCTCCACACTTTATCCACATCGAAGTGTTTGAGAGTTTACAGAATAATTAAGTCCCACTGACACATTAGTCCTCGGCAGCAGGCTCCAGCTGTTTGCAGTTGCCTTGGATGACGACAGATACAGGCGGCAGGAACAGTGGGGGGCGCTCTGATCTGCCCAGTGGGCCGCCGTACGGAGGTGTAACTGCATCCAGGCATTAATCATTTCTTGCTGTGAGTCTTAAGGACCGGCGCTTTGAGCTCAGAGCGCTCACACTCGTGCTTGGTGGTCCTGTCGGCGAACACGGCGGCTGTTGCCAGAGGAGTTTTTGCCAGGGCTTTCACCTTGAACCAAACGCTGAGCTGCTGCGTGGACAAAAGCCTCCTTCTCTGTTGTTTTGCTCCCTCTTGCACACACATGTGCAGGATGGAGGGCATCATTGTTTGCTTTTGCTTCATTGTTCTTATTGCTGGTGCTGCAACAGCCCTATCAGCTATTAGATTTGGACCAGTTGAAACAAACTGTGCCAGGGCTTTCACTTTTAACTGAGAACAGATTTGGGTGTTTACAGCCAAACGTAGCAACACATAATGCTGTAGATGCAAGATGCATACTGATGTCTCTTTAAACCTCTAAGTGCATGTAAACAGGTTGTAGATAACCATTTTGCCATGTCCAGTGTCAGGTTTTTTTTTTTATATTTGCATCATATTGAGATTTTATTTTGAGAGCTGGCAGAACGCAACATGTATCAGTAATGTGGAAGCACATGCTTTTCAATATTCCAGTGCTAACCTGTGTAGCTTAATCTCAGCATAAATGAAGCTCAGAGAACATTAGTGATCAAACATGGGGATCAGGAATACAGCAGAGAGATCAGGGAGAACGTTGTGCAGAGGTTTTGAGGTTAAAGGAACACTGGAGCTCTGCACAGATCAACGGGTTTCTGGTTACATCTCTAACTACTGCTCTTTCCCCCTGATCGCTCCGTTCCAGCAAGAGTTCATCAATTTACCAATGATGGAGTGAGTTTCCAAATCCAGTCCAATCAACTGTATTTACCACAGGTGGACTCTGGCCAAGCTGCAGAAACATCTAGAGCATGATCAGCTCAAATATGAGTTGTGAAAACCGACATAAATTTGATTTCTTGGTTTTGTATTCTTAATAATTGTAAAAGATATTTTTACAATTGCCACAATGGGGTATTTGTGTGCAGAATTTTGAGGAAATAGATTAATTTAATACAGTTTGTAATAAGACTGCAAACCCCCAACTTTTGGCTTTCCTGCAAATTACTATAACTGGTGGACCAGTGGACCTGAACACACCATCCTCACAAAGAAAATGGTGATGACAGCATCGTGCTGTGGGGTTGAGTTTCTTCTGTAAGGACAGGGAATCCGGTCAAAGTTAATGGGAAGGTGGAGGAAGGTACTATAAAATGGTTTAGATCAAGCAACATTCATAGCTTACTATGGCCTAATCAAAGATCAGACCAAAATCTGAGATAGATTCTGCAGGAATATCCAACGATGGATGTTAAAGACACTCCATTGATTGTGAGTTTGAGCTATTTCACATAATTTTAAAAAAACATGCAAAAAGGTGAATCTCTACATGTGAAAAGCTGGCAGAGAATTAGCCAAAAGACGTGCATTTGTGATTGAAGCAAAATGTGGTCTTACAAAGCTTTAACTAAAAGATACAAATGCAGAAAAATATAAAACCGTGAATCTGGACTGCTTTTTCTAAGTTTATCCTGTAAAATCCCAATAAAATACCGAGGTATGAGACTCAGATGAAGCTAGATGTAGAAAAGTTTCAAGTTTTCTTCTAAAGTTTCTTACTGGTCCACAGTTTTTGTCATATTCCAGTCCACACATTTTTATTTGTTCTGGCTGAAAAACGTGACCCTCTCTTGGTCGCCTGCTGCCACACGGAGGTGCTGAGGTCATATGCCTTGATCCTCAACAGCACCGCTGGCCTCAGCCCCAGGATCAGATCTCATATAAATAGTCGCTTGCAGGGTTTTAACTCAGACTAGCTGCCAAATGCACAAACTCTATATTCGTCCATTATATACACTCCATTTTCCACATCTTTCCTTATTATATATGCTTTGTGACACCTTTCTGCCCAGGATTTAGTGGTAGTGACCAAAATTGTGTGCATGAAATGGTCCGACGACTGTGCAGAGATGGGATCTAATATGGGAAAGAAAATCTCCACAAATAACGCCGATAATCCTAATATGACATAAGAACAATCTCTGATTGTTGTGCTCGGTAGCTGGGCTAACTGTTAGCAGCAATTATAAAAAACAATCTAAAGACTGCAAAAATCGCCACTCATTATGTTCAGTTTAGTCGTTTTTTTATTTTGAAGACAAGATGGTAAAAAAATTGCTCATGCTCAAAGTCTTAATTCCTTTGTTCAGGGACATGATACTTTTTTTTTTTAATTGGTGATCCACTGGGTGGACAAGTTCATTGTTTACAATAATTTAGAAAAGTTTTGAATCAGGGATGACAAGTTCATAAATTTTGTTTTTATGCTTATCTAATTCAGATGTGTTCCTTATGCAAACGAGCAAAAACTTTTAAAAGATTTTCAACAAATCTGTTCAATCATGTAAAATTTAACCATGGATTGATATGAACAGCTAATAGTTTAACAGTTTTAATACATGCACACGATTAATAATTATTATTATTTTGTCTACAAAGTCATTCCTGTATATATGTTTTGAGACAATTTATGCAATAAATGCCTTTTTTCCAAATCTCAGTGAGTAATTATTTTTCATTCGTCATGTTCCCAGTATTGGGCAGAATTATCTCAGTTATAATTTTTTCCACATTCCTGCAGATCCATGCAAAACATCTGTTTTCCCTGAGTCAGAAAACAAAGAGCAGACTAGCTGTTATTAGCAGCACGAGCTGAATAAAATTAGATTCAGTCCTAAAATAAAAGCAGAAGTGTTAAACTGTTTATCACAGTCAGAAAAGTCAAAAATTATTTGGAGGTGTTAATTGAAATAAAAAACAGATTTAACCGAGCACATTTATTGGAGAAATTAGAGTCAAACACAAGAAGTTTCCAAATCAGTTCCACAAGGAAAAAGTTGGTAAAGGGTTATTTGGCATTTATAGAAGTTTTGAGCAGAGTTCTGTAGGGATATTTCCATAAAAATAAAAAAATTAGATTAGTCTAATCAACCTCAGTCTCCTTGCACATTAGAGCATCTAGTAATTGATGCAGCTCATGACACACGAGAAAGACAGGCATGGTGTGATTCATGCGATTTATGAGCCATGCGCTGGGGCATTTTGTGTTTATTGTGTGAACACAAGATGATTTTGTCTGCTGTGGGTTTTAATTACCCCTAATCATTTGGTTTCCTTGAACTAAACCCTTTCCATTGCACACAAACACCTCCCCCTTACTCACTCTCCTGAAACGCACACACTCACACAAACACTTAAATGCATTTGGTGCCAAACCCACAACACACAGAGATCCTCTCTGTGCTTAAGATGAGCTTTCACTGCGGCAACAAGTCACCAATTAATTCATTAGCAGACGCCTCCGCAGGCGCTGAAAAGCTGCATAAACACTCACTGGCACTTTATGTGGACTAAGAGAGACACACGTGGAAACAAACAAGCTGTGTAATTCCAACTTCAACTGATAGAAAATGGAGAAAGTACAGCAATAAAAGAAAACAAACAAACAAAATACAAAGGATAAACGGTGGTAAACACAGGTACTGGCAGAAACGGGGCTTCTTGTTGCTGTATGTCGAGAACTGCTTAGATCTTGATTGGCTGGAAATCAGTGATGTGCTGAGATTTTTGATCAAAAACAGTAACCTGTCAAAGATGTAATCCTTCTCCGAGCATCACACGTGAACTGACAAAAACACTTATTGGTGTGAAGATGTTTCTTGGGAAGAAGATTAAATGTTTGCTATTTTCAGGACAACTGAAGTATTTCAGAAGGAAATCAGAGGATGTGCAGACAGAGAAGACAATTTGAAACACATCTTTATTTCCTGCAACATATCCAGACATGAGTCGGGTGTCATTCAGGCTGCGGCAGAGCAGAATACAGGAAGACTGAGCAGAGTACAGCAAAGATGCTCAGTCTTAGCCTTTTTCAAGATCACCCTGTCAGTCATGGAATATGCTGGCCTTTAAAATGCCTTTCAGAAATCTAACAGTCAAGGTAAAGCCCAAGAGTCTGTTCAGGAAATTCAAACAGAGACTCATGTCTTTAGAATGGCAGCTCAGCACACCATGTTCACATTAATGGCTAATTTAAGACGTAATTAATGTTTTAGTTTAGTTTAAAAAAAAAAAAAAAAAACTGTTTCACCACAGCTGTTTCCACACACACTGTGACATTCCTTCTGTTTCTAACATAAAGAATACATTTCTGCTTCTGGTACGAGCAACTGGTCAAAAATGGCATCTTCAGTGTTTTCTTTTATCATCTCATATTATTATTCTTCAAGATAAAAGCACAGGTGAGTCAGATATTAAAAAGTCCTTCTCTTCTGCAGTAACACTTGGTGTCTAATTAGATGATATTAGGCTAATGCTTTCCAGATATGTAGCTTGACAACTGTAGTGTCAAAGCAAAGTTGCCTTCATAAAAGTGATAGATGGTGCTTCTACATCAACCTAAAACTGTGCATGTTGTCCAAAGCCAAAATACCTTTAGGCCGCCAATTTTCATCCAGCTGACTGACCAGCGGCGAGCAGAAAGATTTTCTACGACACTGTAGGCTTTTGAACATTTTTTGCATTTTTTGAAACTTTTAAAGAAAGTAGCTGTAAGCCCTGGTCCTCATAAGCAACGCCGACTTGTACCTTCACACAACCAAAACTACCTGCCATGACGCGGCTCACAGCTCTGCTGAACTGCACATCTTCCATTGAGAATAACAAACTGATTCTGTAACATTACCGCCAAAGCTTTTCACAGAAACATCACTCATTGGATGGGCAAACCTCTTCAGGATGCAAGCCGACTGTTCACATTTCTCTCAAGAGAATACAAGTGATATTACAAACACGGTTCTGACATGCAGACATGCACGCGCGTGCCAAGTCCTAATAGCGCAGGTCAAGTTGAGTAAAGGCATTTAAGTGTTCTTCCACAGCTTTAGAGCAATAATAATTGTGCTCATAACAAATAATCTGATATCAATAAAGAAGAATAAGCTCCAGGCGTGTTTGGATGTTGTAATAAGGCAGCGCAGTCCATGGTGAGTCCAAGCTGAAGAGAGGGTGACAAGAGGAAGTGAGTCCGGGCCAGAAGCCAACAGAGTAACGCTATATGGCTTTCTTTCACAGGCAATATGGCTTCGTACCAAACTGCTTCTCAAAAACAAAAGCGAGGCCACATTTCTGGTACGAGCAGAGACACAGGCCTAAAATGCAGGCTCACGCTGCAAGCAGGATCTGGCTTTAATTACGTGTTGTAGCCAAAGCAATGAAACAGAACCACAGCTCAGAACCGCTCGCTCAGCCCAGAGGACGCTGGAGTGAACAACAGATACACAGCCTGTGAAACTTCACAATGAGTTCTTGCCTTCGCTGACATCTGAACACATTCCATCACCTCAAGCAGTGCAGCCTGAGCTTCATCAAAAAGCAGGTTGAAAACAAAGATGGTAATAATGAAAGGAGCTCTTTTGGCCCCGGAGACTAATACCGGACAACTCGCAGAAAATTCAGGAAGAACTCACGGCAGAAACGCCCTATTTCACTTTGAGCACAAAGGCAGACGTGCACATTTTCTGTCAAATTCATTTTTGGTAAAAACTCATCTCTGGTCTTCAAACAGAGCTGTCAGAATTTATTATCTGTGCAAAACTAAATTCCATCAAAACTGAGTGGCTTCTTGAACAGGCTGCAAGACAGGCAATAACAAGCTCCAAAATTCCTTTTCAATCCGAGGCCGGCTGCCAAGCCCCGACTTTAATAGCTTCAAGATCTGCCATGATTTGACATATTCAACAGTATCTACATTAGCTGTCATATTGGAATCATTTCGCCATTTGTGGCAAATTAATTTAAAAAAGAAAGGAGCTTGCGCTTGGTGACTATGTTGCTTCTGGATGGAGAGATTCAAATGTGGTAGTTTTCTGTTGCTTTTCTTTTTCACTTTGTAAAATGTAAGAAACGTAAGAAAAGCAACAACAGGTCCACTTTGTCATCCATCTGACCTGTGATATTTTTATAGAAAAGCCCAAGAGCAAGGAAGAGGACTGTCTCACTGGAAGGAGACACACAAACTGAGAACACAGAAAGTCAGTGACAAGCTTTGTATCTAAAACTAGATCTACTGGACCGCTGCTGCCATTAACTGTGATTTCTGCTTTCCTTTCCTATAGAAAATTTCTTCAGCTCGATGCTTCTCTGGTTTTTGCAGCAATAATGCAGTTGTTTCCCTCCACTGTGGCCAAATGCTTGTCAAGGGTGAGCGACTCCTGCAAAGTCAGTGATTCCTGGTAATAAACTGTTTGCCTAGTAAAATCTTATGCAAGGAAAGTAGCTTCCAGATACAGGTGAAATACCAGGGCCATACCTCAACACCATCTCCTTCATTTCTATCTTCTCATTTTCCTTTATACACTTGACTCTGTTTGTTTCTCAGGGTTGCAGGTTTCATTGGTGTCTGTGTATTGTCGGTGTTATCTTTTTTTTTTTTTTTTTTGGTCTCTCTAACATCTCTGTTTCAGAGCTCCTAATTGGTGCTGATTGGAAATGAAAGCAGAAACACGCACCACAGTCTCTCTCACCCGGCCCATTCTCTCTCTTTTTGTCGCTCGCGTTGCCCTCGCTTCTCCAGCCAGCCATGATTTTTGTTAAATAAACCTCATTTTAAGTTATCCCATGCGTTACTTCACTTTATTTGTTACGGTTCTAGAGCCAGACCATAACAAATTGGGGACTTAACTTAAAATTAGATTTAACAAAAATCATGGAGCCTTAAGCAGTGGGAGGATTGGTACTGTGTCAGGTCCAGAACTCCAACCCTAGAACCATCTTCTCATCCCTACTGTCCAGTAGAAAGACTCCTGAGCTGATTGTAATTCTGGCCCGGTGAATTAGGAAGGTTCAAGCACTTTGACATTTACACATCAAAAGCTTACTTGTACATACTCTCAGTCAAATTTGCATGGAGCTAGTAGAAAAGCCAAGTCCACATCTGCAGAGCTGGGCTGCAGAAAGATTTCCAGCATTGCTGCCCTTCGCGCTCTGCATGTGAGTGTGTTTCTCCATACACATCTTCTGGCTGCCTTTTTTAGAGTTTAGCTCCTGCAGTTGATATGCCGTACGCCCAGGTTTGCTTACAGTATGTGCTCAAATGGTGACTGGTGTTTGTCTGTTTGGGAGATACAGCAGGTCTCCGGATCTAAAACAGCAGGCTGAGACAGTTGTCTGGACTGTGCTCAATTTGTTTCTATGCCGGTTTACAAAACCAGTCATAAACACTGATAAGAGCTCACGGAAACAGGTTCTTGAAGTGAGAGCAGGGCAGACCCCCCTTCTTCTGTCTGAACCTGCGACCTGAAGAGCTGAAGAAAAGTGTGAGTAGAGTAATACGGTGCAAAGTGCATGGCTTCTCTATCAGTTTATTCCCAGCTTTGTTTGCCATCACTGCGTCTGACCATGGATTTGGTCTCCACCTTTGAAGATGAAGGAGAGCGATTTTATAAAGGTGCACAACGAGCTGTTTAAACATCAACCAGACCTTTGGTGTGGAAGGTTCCTAATAAACAAAACAGCACAAAATCGTCTGACAAGATGAAGTGGCAAGAAATATTCACAATCAGGTTCACCGACCTCACAATACGCAAATTATAATTGATCTCTTCTGGGTTTTGTCTAGTCTATCGCCAGTAAAAGTTTTCACATCTCTTAACGTGTTTCACTATAAATCAAACTTGCTTTTTATTGACATTTCTGGGATAGACCAACACAAAGAAGGATATAAATGTCAAGTGCAAGTTCCATTCCTTCAGAAATAAAAGTCTGAAATGTTGGATGGACAACTGCAGTGTCGTCACTGAAATAACGACCAATGTGAATAGAAAACCTTAAGTCAAGTTTGCTACAAACCATGTAGAGAAAACACGTCAGAGGCTGCAAAAGACTCAAGACTCAGGTGGAGGTTCACCTTCACACAGGTAGAGCTATGATCGGATTAATGCCTGTTCATGTGTCAAAATGGCCCAGTCAAAGTCCAGATCTAAATCCAACATTTCAGTCTTCAAATTTGCAAAGCTGGTACAAAAATTGGCCAACATAATTACAGTTGTAACTACTCAAATAGATTTCTATAGAGACAATAGACGCTTTTTAGAATTTTACTTACAAAGCACCAGACAAGAGAAGCACATATCGTTTTCTCCTCACTGATAAAATCATTCAAAATTTGTAGTTGTAATGTGACAAAATGTGAAAAAGATCGAGGAGTATAAATAGTTCTGCCAAGAACTGCAATATTTATGCAAAGTTAGAGTAACTTGGGAAACTGTCCAAAACCCAGAACGCGACGACTGTTAGCGAAATGTCTGGTGAGCGCTTCGGTTGTCACGCTTCCTCATTGTTGCTCTGGAAATTATCTGAAACCTCATTAAAATTTGGCCAGAAATACATGAAATCCTAAAAGCTTTGAGTGCCTCACACACAGAACGAAAGCAGCTGCCTGTAACCATTAACACATGCGAACACCAACATTTAGCACAACACAACAGTTTCCTATCTTTTTTAAGACACCCATAGAATATCACAGGGCATAAAAAGAACAAGTGAAAATGTTTTGCTCTGTCCTAGTGGCTGTGTCTTTAGAACAAGTTTTAATGCGCACTGCTAACCACTCTGCAGAGAATGTTTTGAGCTTCTGTCAGAACACCACCTGGGAGCAATATTGCAAACAACACTGTGTGCTTTCTATAAAGTAGACTGATAAAACTGGACAACGTAGCTTTACATCTGCTAGAATCGTGTACATGAGCAAACGCTTTGGTGAATGCATTGATTCAAACACTTTCTCTAGGGCTGTACACCAAAATGTAAATCTTTGTTTTGATGTGTTTTCAGATAAAATCAATCAGGCAGCATTTCAACAAATGCGTGATAAGAATTTGTAGTAAAAATGCAAGGGAGATTCACATATGACTCACTCTACATTGACACGTCAAACACTTTGGATACTTTTGAACTAATCTGTCTTGATATCGTGCCTTTCGTGCATCATTATAATATGCACAGTGTTCCATTTTAATTTACACCTTTTCCTTTTGATGCAGATCACTTTTCAGCAAATGCAGAAAGCAGAAATATTCTGCCGTTACTTATGATGCTAAGTCAGTACAGCTTCTGAGCTCTGCAAAATTGGTCATCGTAAAACCTGGTTAGTGAATCTGTGCTAAAAAAGAGTTTTTATTGTATTGGTACCAATAAAAGCTAATAATGAACAGGATGTACGAAAAAGTCATTTACTGCAACGCTTTGTCTTTGCATGCCCCTTTTTTAAACCAAGTTCCTCTCCTCATTTCCCTTACTCCTGTCTTTTTAGCTGCCATTTAAGCCATGTTGCTGTTGACAGCCCCTCCACTGAACCCCGCTAACGAAGCAAGTCCCTTCATTCAACAAGCCTCAGGGTAATCTCTTGATTACCCTGGATCATTCAACAAATGGTACTCTCCAAAACACACACACAAAAAAAATCCCTTTTACATCATAACTGGCATCCAGTGTGATGCAGCCATAGTTTGCCTTATCCTTCCTTTGCTGCAGCTCCTAAGATCTCTTACGGTCTCTGATGTGCCAAAGCATCTGCTGGCTGAACTCATTGCATTAGAAGCTGTTGGTTCGCTGCAGAGAGTCAATAAGCCAAATGGATTGAGATGCACAGCAAAGAACACTTGAGCAACCTTTAAGATCCAGGTGGTTGCAATCAGCAAAGTGCTTTAAAAAAGAAACGCAATTGTTTAAAAGTTCTCTGTGGATTCATTTTCCCCTTTTCTTGGTGTTTGGTGGAAGGAATTAAGCAGAATATATCACCTTCACACATCAACAGACACTGCAGCACTTTCTCGTGAAAGAACGGCGGCAGACTGATTTTCTGACACTCTCCTCAAAAAGTGTAACTTTTTTTCCGACACGTTTCATATTTTCCCGCAAACTATGAGTAAGAGCATACCTCCTTATTAGATGTTTCATTTATTTATATTGTTGTAGAGGAAACGTTTCATTTAGATTAGCGTAAAAACAGCAACATTTGAACTCTTAGCTACAGATATCCAGCCCTGCAGGATCAATGCTGGGGATTCTGTTGTTGCTGGCAACTATAAATTTAAATAATATCCTCTTATATTAACAGAGTTGTTGAGGTGATTGGAGCAGACGCTTTTTCAAGAGCTTAAGTAAGAATCCCCTGGCGGCAGGAGATGCAGGCTACAACTTTAAAGTACAATAAAACTTTCCTCTTTATCTTGTTTGAGGAGTAATTGTTACAGTAAATGCACATTTGGAAATTTCCAGATTGAACTGCGTTTTCTTCAGCCATAGGGATCACAACGTAGTGCAGGATTGCTCCTCCCCCACCTGTTTCTGACCACTGCTGGCTGAAAGACAGCTATTATATATTTTTTTTTAATCTTTTACAAAAAGATAAATTCTGCTATTTGGAAATACTTCTCTAGACATAGATGAAAATGACAGTCACCCATCACTCTTTTTAAGTTAGCACTATTATTAATTAACAAGCCAATATCAGATTCCTCTTTTCAAGAATAATTGCTGCTATTCTCTTAAAAACAAAAATTAAAAGATGACTACATTATATACATCTTAGATATATGTTTAAATGAAACGGTTGCAGTTTTACTAACTCTATAAAAAATAGAATAAGCTGATGATTAATTGTGATTAAAGGACATCAAAATATAATCTCAAACCTCCATAAAATGTTTTGCTTTGGTTTTTGGTGAATTGCGTTTAGTTTTTTCTCAGTTTTGGAAGGTTTTCTCACCCTAAATCTGAAACCTAGAAGTTAAAAAAGCCAGAATTATCAGTATTCTACTGCTGACTCTCTGTGTTCAGTTTATAGGACAAAACACAGTAACTCTGTTCAGACTGGCCAGCCAGAGAGGTGTGAAACAGTTTTTATCTCTGATTAAAAAAGCTGTTTGGATGCTACACTTTATGGCTTTAATTTGCTCTCTCTAATAAATAACATTAATCTTTTACAACATAGAAATACAGGCTACTTGGTGCAGCTGTCATTTTTTCAGTCTGTTTTTGTAGGTTTGTGTTAAAGCAAACACTGACTAAAGATGAACCAAGTAAGGAGAGATTGGATTAGGCCAGTTTTTGTTTGATTCGCTTTAATTAATGATTGGCAGGTCAAAAAGCTAAATAATGATAATAAAATAAAAAGTAGGGGCTTTTCTAATTAATTTTAATGGATCAAATTTGAGAACTCCATCCAATTTTGCATACAAACATGTACTGTGTTGCACTTTTTCTTAACTAAAAAAACCTGAAATATCACATATTCCCTTGTTGTAAAAATATGTATGATTCCCTAATTCTTTAGCTTTCTGCTGCTAGTACTTTCTCCTTTTTTTTGCATGTTTTAGTTCTTAAAAAATAGAATGGTCAAAAGTAAGAATCTCTTATTGAAAGAAAGGCAGAAATTGGTACCAGCCAGGAAGAGACTGATTGATGCATCAGATGATATTTGCATAAATTATGCTGAATCCCTTAGAGTCAAACAAATTTTCCCAGATTACAACGTTAATGATATTGATATTAAAATCCATGATAAATATCTCAGAAGGACTGTATGCACATGTCACAGTAATCAGATTAGGGGATTATTTATTTATTTCCATCCCTAGATCAAACTAAAATGAAAAAAGTGGCTTTCAGGTTGGTGGTGGAAGATCGTGGTTAGGTAATTAGGCTCGAAGGTCCCGCTTCAAAACCCTGAAGCTTTCAAAATGCGCTTTATTTATTTTCTAATACGCGAAGTTTTGGTTGCATTTTGTCCCTCAAAAGCTTCTTAATTTCCCTGCACTTTTGTAAGATTTCAACCCCTGTTATTAACATTTTATAGATCATTAATTAATATTATTATTATTGCTTCAGTTTCCCCCACGAGAGAAACAGACAAATCGCTCCTCATCTGCCAGTCGCTGCAGGACGGACGGACTCACCGACACACTCGTTGGCCTCCCGGGCTGTGGCTCTCTGCCACGGCCTGTCGTAGTGGAACGGCTTGCACCTGTCGCACTCCGGCCCCGCGGTGTTGTGCTTGCACTCGCACACCAGGCTCCCGTCCCGGTCCTTCACGCAGCGGGATGCGTGCCCGTTGCACTTGCACCGCCCGCCGACCTGCAGGTCCGACACGGCGTAGAAGTAAGAGTCGCGCGCCAGCTCCGAGTCGTCCTCGTTCTCGTCGCCGAACGTGTGCAGGCGGCTGAAGGTGACTTTGATGTCCGTGGCCGTGACCCAGTCCTGCAGCACCGGGGAGCTGTCGAAGTCGTGTGCGGACGGGCGGCCGTCCAGCGTACTGAAGGCGATCAGGCCGCCGGTCAGCGGGTACATGTCGGTGTGGGAGTCCGTGCAGACGGCCTCCTGCTCGTTCTGCTTGGTTATCGCGGCCCGGTTGGGCTTGTTGTACATCTTTCTGCACTGCGCGGAGTAAAACTGAAAGGGCACCCAGGTTTTCCCGTAGTCCATGGATTTGTAGATAACCATGGATTCTGGACGGGGGGAGCAGAACTGCAGGCTCACATAAGTCACCTCAAACTTCTTTCCGAGGGACAGGCTCAGGGTGACGTTTAGTGGGAACTGGACGAAGTTCTCGGACTGCCAGCAGGTGAGATTGTGCGGGTTGTTCAGGTCCGTCAGGTACGCCGGCGGGTGGTACTTCTTGGGGTCGGAGGCGTCGCAGGTGTGACAGTTCCGGGTCTTCTCGTCCCCCTTCTCCGCGGAGGTCACCACGCAGTAGCGGCTCGGCGTCCTGCCGCAGGTGCTGGACACCCTCACCTCCTTCCCGAAGGCGGCGTTGACAAAGTCCGGGATGCAGCGCCGCGGGTTGCCGTGTTCGTCGTAGCAGGGGTCCGGAGGGGAGGTCTGCGCCGCGAACAGGCTCATCCCGTAGCCGCCGAAGGCGCTCCGGCACAGCAGGGAGGCGGCGAGCAGCGCAGGCAGCACGGCATCCAGAACCCTTATCATGGTCGGTCTGCTGGTCCCCAAAAGTGTCTGTGGCTGAGAGGAGAGAATCAGAAAATTAATGGAGGGGGACGCTTTTTTTAATAATAAATTGCACAATATTGAGGTAAACCTGGAAGAAAACATAAAGCTCTCCTCACCTGGAAAGATTTAAAAAGATGTCAGCTACTTTTCCTAATTTTCGCAAGCCTCCTCCTGTGTGGTTGTTTGTTTCTTCCAGCTGAACTTAAGAGTCGCCTGTGTCCTTATAGCGAGTCCCGCTCCTTCTGCCGGTCTTTTCAAAACTCCTTTCTCTCCCCCTACCGCTCTTTCACTCCGAGATTTCAGCTTGGATCCATGCATGAGGTCAGCGCATCCTGATGGAGTGAGGAGCTGAGGAGGGGGTGAGGCACCGGGCGGAACAACGACGTCCACTGGTGGTGCATCATCAGAAGACATCGGGAACGCGCTTTGCCTCTGGAGGAAAACAGCTGGAGCAAAATCAGAACGAGCAGAAAAGCCTCATTTGAATATTGGCTCTGATCAGTTTTGTATGAGATCATTAAACTGGGGAATTGATAAAATAGTATTTTGAAAAGTGCCTTTAAATAGAAAATCAAGAGTCTCTTTAGTTACAACGTGACCCTAATGTGTTATTCCTCTTTTCCAAAATAAAGGCGCAGACTTTAGACACGCTTTGCACCTTCCATTTCTTGAGCGGCAGAGCTATAAAGTTCTGCTGCAGCTCCGCTAAACCTGTTGCATGCCGCCTCCAGACGTAACACCCCCATCTGGTGGCCGCAGAAGAAAACACCCCCTTCGAACTACAAGCAGGTGCGTTTCAGAGCTGAGTCCTGGCGGGGGAGACACAGCACAGTTTATTAAAGAGCATTCAGACCTTGGATGAGACTGAAAGGAGATGCTTTTTCATGCTAAGACTCTTTCAAATACCCATAAAAAGTCAGATAAATTGATCCTAATTGATTGACTTTAAATCAGTTTTTAGGTCGATTAGGATGTCCAAAATAACTTCTCTCTGCAAAAGTTGCAGAATAATGAGATGGCATTTAATTTATGCTCTTTAGATGTTTCTGTACACTTCCTGTGTGCTAAACTTGCCTTAAATTCAAATTGTTGAAAGAAATGTTTTGTGTAACATTTCTCAGTGACTTGTTGGAGTTTGGTCCAATAATCCAGGCAGAACTGGTGTAACTGAGTCAAGTTTGTAGATGCACCTTTTCAGTCCTGACCACACATTTTCTACAGTCCTACAGAATGATGGACCCTCTAAAGCCCTGACTTTGATGTTCTTAAGCCACAAGTTTACATATTGTGTTGAAATTTCAGCTCATTTTTATTTTGTACAATCATGACTGGAAATTGTTCACAGCTTGCCAAGAAATGTCCTCCCATCCAAAAGACTTTGTCTGGTTCTCATAAGCTTATCATGTTCTCACTTTTTCTATAGCACTGAAAATATTAAAGTCAGTGAACTGCTCTGACATGCTTTTGATCAGTCATGTCTGCTTCTCAGCAGATAAATTAAACTGAATTGGAATGTCCTCTCAATTAAACCTTATGTGTGCGTTAGAGCTCGATCGACCAATAAGAAATGTTTAGGATCCAACTGGCCTCAACATCAAACGCATCGTCGTTGCGCATTTTTTAAAGCCACGTGAGTGAAGTCTTCATGTCCTAGACTTCTACTTCTGAACTTCTCTGTTACAGTGGAAACTTCTCTTTTCTTTTTTTTTTTTTTTTACTGTAAACCCTTCACAGAAATGAGAACGACATAAAAATTGACAATAAATTTCTTTAGAACGATTATTAGTTCTGCTAGATTGATCTGTAAGGACCGCTCCACTGATGCGAGAATTAATGATTTATTTTTATTTTACAATCTTGAAGTGCACATTTTTTTCAATATCAGATTTTTTTTTTTTTTTTTTTTACTTCCTTTTTGCTGCAGTCACTGTTGGTACAGGAACTCTACTTTCTTTGGCTTTTACTTTTAGTTATGTTTTGAGCTTTTAAGATTCATTCTTACTGATTTATTCTGTGCTAACACAATTGCAAAAATATGTATTCACTAGTATTTCATATTGTTTACTCGGCTGATTACTTTGCGAGAATTATTTCAAGAATATATCGCAAAAGACACATTTTATGGCTTCCTGGAAGTCTTTTTCTCTGAAACTTAATATATTAGGCCAACAGTTAAAGTATATATAGGGGCATAAATGCATGTATGCATACAGTTTAGTTTGGATTTGCAAAAGAACTGCAGCTTCAGCAAGACAATGACCCAAAGCGTCAAGCTAAAACTATACAGAAACAATATGAAGACGTGATGGATTCAAAAAATACTTTATTAACCCCAAAAGGAAATTAATAAAAGCAATAAAAAGGGGTAAAAAACCCAAAGGAGTGGACACTTTTGAAATCAAAATAAAGCATTTGTGAAAACTAATAATGGATGGAACAAAATATCCCAGCTAAAATGTTGCTTTTTTTAAATGATTATTAGTTCTTAGTAGAAGATCTTTTGAAGCACAAGTCTTATGGAACAATGCTGGGTAATATTTGGAATAACAACATTAAACAGCAAAAGGTCATATAAGAAAAACATGCTGGTAGGCCAAGAAAGAAGTCAGACGATAAGGATAAGAGGCTGAGATCACTGTGGAGGACAAATACAAAACAAAAGAAATAGACAGAAAGAAGCAGGAGATAAACCAAGTTTAACCAATTTCAGACAGACGCTGAAATTTAGCCTTGATTACCACATTGGTTGGGTTTCAGGTTCAGCCCTAATAATCCAATCATTCATTGACATTAGACATCATTATATGGTCAGATTTTCTACAAATGAGAGTTTTTTTTTGTTTGTTTTTTACATTATAAGCAACATTTGAATAATTCCCATTTGAATGAAAGATGGCTCATTCCTTTTTCTATTTAAACACATTTAAAGAGCACCATTTGATTTGGGGCCATTCCAGCTTCTATCAATCAATCGCTTTAACTAATACGTCCTTTATATTGTTAAAATATTCATGGATCACACATCAAACATGAGATATTTTTTACAGTAATAATTGCCTTTGAAAAACAGATAATTGTGGTGTTTTAAAGTTTATTGTAAATCAGAAAAAAAAAGTTAATACAATATTAGATTTCAGCAGAGTACAAATTCACATTTTCAATGTATTTTCAGCAAAATTATTTTGCTTATTGTGAAGGACTGTTTTTCAACTGAAGAAACAGGTGAGATGACATTAATATCAGTATTATACAATGATGTTTGGATGTGTAATTTCCCCAACAATCTATACCAGAAAGGCCTGGAAAGACAACAGCTTACTGGTATGACCGCCAAACCGTTTAGCACGACATTGCCCTGAAAATGAAATGGACTCTTTCTTCCATATTCTGAAAAGCAATTGGGATTCAGATTAAATACACTGTATCAGATGTTAATAAATTCAGAATCCATGAAAGTTGAACCGCTGTTGTGCTTGCTAGTGTTTGCTTGGGTTACTGTCACTGCATTTAGAGCACTATAAGAGAAGGGGAATTCACAGAAGCTCTATTAGAATAATATGTAAACAATAAGCAAAGCAGCAGGGGAGGAAGTAGTGTTTTCCTGACAGGGGTGAATGCTGACAGAAAATGGAGTCAAAATGTTGAATTATCAACATATTGATTGCAGGGTTACAGGAAGAATAATTCTGAAGAGCAAGTGATATTACAAGAATATGATTTTGTAACTGGTGAAAGAAGCCATCGATGCATGGTAACTTACAATCAGTAACAGTTCAGTGTGAGGATTTGCTTTCCATCACTATTGAGTGTGATACTACTCAATAGTGAGCAAATTACTGGAACCAAAAATCAAAATGGCTGAATTAAACTTCTGTTCATGACCATAATCAGAAAAACAAGATATTCCCTCATTTGTTTTCTGCTTTTGCTACCAAACGTCAATGCATTTTTCCGGGGATTTTATGTGACAGAACAACAAACAAAGTAGCACACGTTATGAAGTGGAAGGAAAATTATACATGTCTTTTTTTTTCTTTTAAGATTTTTGTTGTTACAAATATTAATCTAAAAAGTGTGAAACGCTAATATATACAGTCCTCTTCACTCTGATACCTCTAGATATTACAGTTGATTTACCAATTGAAGTCTCTTAATTAGTAAATGGAGTCAATCTAATCATACAGTTAATTTATGCGGAGGTCACAGAGAACCAGTCATAAGACAGCAGACATGCCAAACTGGTGCGTAAATCCCCACAGCATGATGCTGCCATGACCATGTCTTACACGTATGTATTCAACATTTGCTTCATCTGAGCAGAGTATCTTCTTCCATATATTTGCGTCCCTTGATTGACTTATTATAGCTAATGTCAAACATAACTTGTTACAAATTTCTTCTAATGATGACGTTCTTCTTGCCCTGTTTCCATAAAGCCCAGATTTATGCATACAAATTCTGTTATTTCCCGCCTGAGTCATGAATCTGCAGTTCTTCGTGTCCTAATGTAAACAACGATATTCATATATTACCAACTGGATGACTTGTGAAACCAAACTAAGAGGATTTAATTTAGAGGCATCGCAGTTAAAGAGGCTGAACACCAGGCTTAGCAAATTTGTTAGTTTTTTAAACTCTCTCTATATAATTAACAGCTTTGTACAACTTTTTATTGGTTTATCACGCAAAACCCTGATAACAGCAAAACATGACAAAGTTCAAGGCAGTGGGATACTTCTGCAAAGCCCTGCATGTTCAGCAAACTGTGAACAAAGGAGTTCAAAAACTTAAATGAAAATCACACAAAACAAATGACTTCCTTTCATTCGGGTTGTTCAACATCCCTGCAAAAATTCGCATGCAACCTTGTGGAGATACACATTCACAAGCACGCACACACAGCAGCAGCAGCAGCCTCCGTCATTGTGCTCACATGCACCTCGGCGGAGCACTTCCTGTTTGCCTGGAGCCTCAAGCGCTTGTGAAGCGCAGAGCAGACCGAGAAGCGGCTGATTGAGAGCATAGCGGGGCTGGCCCCTCTCTGCTTTGACCTGAAACTTCTCGGTTCGGCTCGGCCCAGGATGTGGCTCTCTGAGGCTGTTCAGTTGTGCAGCGGGCGGTGAGTGAATGAATGGAAGCGACGCCGACAAGGAGACACTTTGTGCGCGGACTTATTTGATTCTTCAACCACACGCAGACAGCGATGGAGGCTGGACAGTGAACAGCAGGTAAGGTGATGAATTCGGGTCGTGATGGTTGAATGAACGTGACAGCTTGGGTTTAATAGTGAACAGGATTTACGTTTGGCACACGATTTGTTGCAAAAATGTACTTTATGATGTCTGCTGTCATCTTATTGTGTCTCATGAAGAAGTTTTTAAAAGCCAGCGCTCCTCTGTTGTTTGTCAAAACATTCAGTGCCGCTAAAAGGTTTCTTGTCATGGGGGAACGCAGAACCCCCCCTTGGTCCCCCCCGCTACAACAATTTTAGAGACTTCTGCTTTTCTCCATTTATGATTCACACTTATCAAAGAGAGGAAGTAGAGATGATGCAGAAAAAAAAAAGCACGTGTAAGTTCATTGCCCGGAAGTTGTTGCGTGGCTTACCTGCAACAGGATAACGGAGCTGATAGATGACACGAGTGGGCATTTCCGAAAAAATGGTGACGACTGTCTTCTACCTTCCTGTTCGTGGGTGGCGTCAACTATCTGAAATGTTTCACTGTTTGGGACATCAGTTAGACTTGCACTGACCATCCACTTCAAGAGGTACGCCTGTTTGAATCGCCCTGTTGCCACAAGTGGTGAGTCAGACAGTATTGTGGCAGGAATCAAAGCATCTAGTCTTGGTGAAGACCACTTGCTGAAAGCAAATGCAACCGTCAGTCTGAAGAAGAATGGAGATTTCTTCCATCCAAGGAATATTCTTTGAGATTGCGATAGTACATGCATCGATTGCTGGGATGACTTTGGTGAAAATATAATTATTGTAGTAAAAACCAACACTACAATAATTGGGACTGACTGATTACTCTTTATATGCCTGAGCCTTCCAGGAGGACTTGCCATTTTTCAATATCCAAGGTATTCTAAAGGGAAGGAACTCTATAACTGTGGGCCTCAAGAGTCTGATGTCATCTATGTTTTTGGATATATGGTTCCAGAAAAGGGATTGCTTCATCTGAGTTGGTCTGCAAGTGATAGAGAGGAAGATCTGTGGGTAGGTTGTTCACGAGTGATGACATGATGGAGCAGAAGATGAATGCATGAATTTTGGT
Organism: Poeciliopsis turrubarensis; assembly: GCA_010277015.1. Classification (NCBI taxonomy): domain Eukaryota; kingdom Metazoa; phylum Chordata; class Actinopteri; order Cyprinodontiformes; family Poeciliidae; genus Poeciliopsis; species Poeciliopsis turrubarensis. Next base: position 2,683,632 of record VMRN01000040.1, read on the forward strand.
TGTTTGGGCTGTTGTAGTCTATAATGGGGAAGTGCTATAAATCACCACATATGTATCCCTTTTGACCTACAGTTCCTCTCTTGAAAAGTCATTGTTGAAAATTTGGACATCGACCACAGAATCAAGCCAAGAACATGTGGTACCAATAAGAACGGTTTTTATTTGCTGCTGTTGTTTGTGACAGAAAACACAACAAACTAGGAAAGTTTACTGCCATTGGATTTCAGTTTTAAAATGTCTGGCACCATGGAAGTGCTTGTAAAGCTTAAAAATTTACTGAAGTGGTGAAACATTTGAGAACCACAGTTTTAGATGTTTTCCTTCTTCAGCAAATGGAAGAGGCTCATTGACAGGCCTCTGTAGAACTTGATATATTTGCCTACAAGTTAATATAACATGTCCTAGAGTCTGAGGCCTCTAGTATAGGACTGTTTTTCAATGTGCTGGCGGAGTGAAACAATGCAAAACACTGTTAGACTAAGAAGAGGTGAAGGGAGAGCTTTTCTGGATAAAGCCCTTTGAAATCCAGCTGTATTAATACTTTGTTGTAGAATACTCATTTGTTTCAAAATCCACATAACTGAGCTGTTTCATCTTCCCATGCTGGTTCACAATGTGGCACAGCAGCATTGCTGACACATAAAGACTTAGCCTGTCCTGTTCTATGCAGAAAAATCCTCCACAATCCTGCTGATGATCTATTTGATTTAGATGTGCTGATTCAGAGGCACATCTGATAGCTGCAGGTCACTGGTCGTTGGATAGCCCTGTTCTTATATCTATGGGAAATTTAAAAAGGTCAGTAAAAGCTTCTGTATGTGCAACAGCAAATAATTAAACATGCAGAATAGCATATGTTAATATTCTCCATTTAAAGCTCCTCTACTTCCTGTTCTACCCTTTGTCACTGATGCATGATGGGTGGCACTAACACCCACTACTCCAGTAATACATCAATTGTTGGTTAATAAAGCTACAGGTCACTATGGGTCATAATGAATTGAGTACAATTTAGCAACAATTAACTGGGATAATTTACAAAGTGAAGAATTTTGCGTCATATTTTAGTAAGATCCAGAGTGAACTGGTGTCTAAAATAAAAAAAATTGCCCATGGCAACCAGCTTTTGTTGACTGCAGTTGATCAACAAAGAAATTATGATTCAAACTGACCGGGAATGGAACGAGGCTGCTTTGAATACATTTGCTGTTTACACTTACTAAACCAGTAGGGTATTTTTTTAGACAAAGTTTCTCACAACGTGTTGGCTATTTATTGTTCTAGCTTGCAGATAGATAGATTTTAGATTTTATTACATAGACTCAAAGTCCAAATATACATAAAAAAGAAAACAAAAACGATAAAAGAATAAAATGTGCGTTAAAAAATGGCAACTAACCCATCGGGAGGCAGTCATACCAATGTCTCCAGAGTACTGATGAGTATTTTACGGCACTCTATTTAACATTCGTCAACAATAGAATAATTCTATTATTAGACTCGTTGACACGACAAATAAATTTATAGATAGATACTGTTACTATAGAAACAACCCTGTGCAGAAGGGTATTCTTGTTATCAGCTTAAAATGTTGATAATGTGACAACTCTTATTCTAACCCATCACTTTATTGTTTTTCTGCTGCCAAATCTGATGAAATTCATACACTAAAGCTAATCAAGCCAATGCAGGAAAGTATACTCCCATTAATAGATTTTGTAACTGTCCTCTATCATTCCTTTAGACCTCTGTTGAAGGACCTTGTTACCTGTTATTGATTGAGCTCTGAGTAATGTGTTTGACATTGGTGTTGGTGAAAGGCCAGCTGACATTGATCACGTGTCAGAAAAGTTGTTCAAAAAGAGGTTGACGCACATGAACTTCCAAATGAATGTCAGAACGTGGCAATCTGTTAGAGAGAACATGTTTGTAAACCGTGCTCCATTTCTGTGTACCGTATTTTCCGGGCTATCAGTCACTCTGGAGTATGAGTCGCATTTTTGAGGGAAATTTATTTGATAAAATCCAACACCAAGAACAGACATGTCACCTTTAAAGGCAATTTAAAATAAAAATAGAATAGAGGCAACAACAGGCTGAATAATTGCACGGTATGCTAACGTTACATGACAAACAACGAACTGAGAAAGTGCCTGGTGTGTTAGCATAACATATTAAAAGTTATTCAGATAACTAAAGCATAAATAACATGCTAACAAGTTTACCAAACCAGCCGTGTCACTCCAAATCACTAAATCGAATGAAATCTTCGTTCGCTTGTCGCTTGTAAACAACTCTGCTAACTCCGGAGGTAGACGAACAGAGGCCTAGAGCGCCCTCTTGCGGATTAGTGTGAAAATAACATGTGATATGATATAATAATGTGTTAATAATTTCACACATGAGTCGCAACCCCGGCCAAACTATGAAAAGAACTGCGACCTATAGTCCGGAAAATACGGTACAAGTTTAACCGCAGTTTTGACAAACAACTTTTCCGTCACTGTGGTTAAAAACATAGGAAGTGTCAGTACGAGACTTTACCATAATGTCCTCAAAAGGGCAAAGCTGAAAGTTAAAGGTTCCACAGGAAGGCATTCTAAGAATTTTCTGAATTACACAATCAGCTTGAGCACAACCATCTACCCCCTGTTGAGAAATAAAAACTGTAGGAGTTCCTTTGAGTCAGGCAAAGTTACCATAAATCCTCTTTGCACGGAGGAGATTTTGACATAGTTTTTTTTCTTTTTCATCACAGATATCAGATTAGGCGAGGGAAGGAGGTTGCCACACTGATCTGACTGAGGTGAAGGCAGCATCCAAGTACAGCACCGTGTTATTCACATAAATGCTTCCTGTTTGTCACTACAACTGTGGTATCAGTGAAATCTTTTCACGTTCACCTTTACGACGCATACTGCTGCGGTCGGCGCCTCTGTCTGTGTGAACATGTGCATCTGTGCATATGCACTATGTACATTTATTGCTATTAAAGACAATAATAAGCGGAGATGAAAGCGTACTAAATTTTCCTCCCACATCACACTGAAACAAAGATTGTGTGTCTTTCTAACATGACTGTGTTTCAGTCATTTGTTTCATTGTGAAACTTATGTATATGCAGAGGACAGGTTGTCCACCCTGTTTTTGCCTCTGTCCTGTTTGGGATAAAGCGTCATAACTCAATATTCCTAGACATAATATTTGCATTTAAATTTCCATGTGTTCATCACTGAGTACAGAGGAAGTAAAGTCATACAGAGTAGCTTTCTGTCCTCTGTAAAACAAGCAGTCTTTATTGTCTGTGCTGTAAGTACAACTGTAAAAGGACACTTTTACATCCTTTATAAAATAAGCTTGTCTCAAAGAAATACGCTAAGTTTATTTAAAAAAAAAAACAAAAAAACAAAAAAAAAACCTGCTTAAAAAGATTTTAGCATTTTTTTATAGTTTTAAATAAAAAATAGCTCTCTAAAGCTTTTGTAAGCTCTTGAGGAGAAAACATAGATTAGGGACAAGTTAAATGACAAGTTATGGCTTGACCTTGGGTGGAGTTCAATGGTCTGCCCATTGAACTTTTGTTTTAAATAAATAATTCTTCCTGTAGAATAACACACTTTAAAAAGTATGGGAATCAATCTTGACGGATTGATATCCCGTGATATTTGCTTCTCTAAACTTCACTGTTGACGTCTTCTCATCTCGGCATCGTCTTAACTCTGTACATTACATATCCTGGTTGGCTGTGTTGATTCCAGGAATCTAAACACTTCCTTGTGTATTTTCTGCATAATTAGACATTCAGTTCACAAGATGAGGCTGTTTATACATTTGAGTAAAATGAGAACAAGTTGAATTTTCAACAATGTTTTGAGAAAAAATATATGTTTGTTTTCATAAATACAGTGAACTAATCACAAACTGTGAGTTCATATCAGCGGGAATCAATTCAGTCCAGATTTGACAAATACATAGACATTGGATTACTCTAAGGTAGTGTTAATATTAATAAAAATGCTTTAAAAGAAACTTTTTGGTTGTATTTTCCCAAACTGAGGACATGATTTAAATTAATATTGCATTTTAAAGAAGCCAGATTCATTGTTGAATAGAGCTGCACAATAGAGTAAACTGGAATTCGACATTGCATTGCGAGTCGAATTCCAATTATAATATGAAATATTATAATCACTAAGGAGTGTTTGAATGCAATATTTGGAATGATACTACATTAATTTATGAGTGTTTGGCATTCAAGATCTGCTTATGTGTTCAAGTTTCAGACACTGGAGGCTGAATCCAGAACTCTCACCTTCATTTCCAGGGTTATTTCAGTGGAACAGCTTTCTTAGAAATACCTCACCGGGAAGAGAAATGTTGTGTGTTTTAATGTTGTGGTGTCTCCTTGCAATTTTCCAGTGCATTTGTTTGTAGCACCTGAATGCTACTTGCTACTGAATGCTAAGACGTCGTCCTCCAGAAACGAGCATCAGAGTGGAAAATATGAATTAAAAAATTTTAATCGTTTCATTGTGTACATGTGAGGCACGTCTTTTTTGAAGTTATGACATCTGAGATGTGGTTCATTCTCACAAATAACAAAAATGGCGCTGTTTGGGGGGTTTTTTTGCATTGTTTTGTGGCAGTGTTACAGTGCCACCTATTGGCCTGGAATACCTTCCACAACATTTCGTTTTTTACGAATATTTACCTCATTGATCTCTGTCTTTCTGTCCCTCTACTCCATTCTAGTTAATGAAAATTCCCACAGTTAGCAGTTGTTATACTGAAGGGAAGCCTTTAATTACAGACAGGCTTTGGATTTGGACTGAGGTTATTTCCTAAAGCTGTAGGAAGCCAGTTCACATCCAGCAGAGTGAGAAAGGGGGTTTAAGAGCTCTGTGGGCCGACAGAGGAAAGAAACAAAAAAGGCAGCGACACTTACTGTATAAAGATCTTGTCCGTCTCGGTCTGTGGGAGCATATCTAAGAGAGCGATCACATTGCAACAATAGAGAAGCACCTGCTTCCCCAGCAAAGCAGGGAAGTGGTCTTCCTGTTAGGAAGCAGTTGGTAATGGCATCAGTGGGAGATGTGGGAAGCTGCTTGTGAGAAGATGCAAACAGATTAAACAGAAAGACAGAACGAGAATGAGAAAATCACACCGGGAGATGAAGGGCTGGAAAAGTTCAGTTAGTCTGGAAAATAAATTTCCTAATCATTATAGAGCACAAAAGAGTCATTTAGAGACTTTACGCTCTGCTCTGCTCTGCTCTTTGATGTGGGACTGTGTAATAGAGAATCCAGAAAGGATCTCACGTTCGGATTAGCGCTTTTTATTCCTTTGTATTGTTTTTATTCATGGCCGTAAGAACGCGGTCTCACAACATTGGCTTTAGCACTTTTGGCTGGAGAGCAGACAAATTGTGATCTCCAACAATGCCAGGCTGGTACTGATTTGTTGGTCACATGGATCAGTTCTGTGGTGTGGACCCACCATGTTTGTCCATCATTAATCGATCTAATCACAAAAAGCAATAATGTCAAACAATCCCTTGCAAAAGCTCCATCTTATTGATGTAAAGTGTGTGAAATGGGGCCAGCATTGAGTTTTACACCCTTCATATCCTTGCAGATGTACCATACCAAACAAGGGTCACATTTAGACCCATGTAGAATGTCCACCAATATACTTGGAGAGATATAAAACATCTTTTACATTTTCTTACTTTTCAATCTTAAATCCAATACATGTATTTGGAAACAACATAAACTGGACACAATGGTCCTAATTGCAGCTGGACCAGATGTTTCATTTGGTTTGGACCCGTGTAAACATACTTTTATAGATAGTAACATAACTCAGGAAAATAAGAAGCAGTGTGAAAGGAGCTCAGAGAAATTCCAGTCATCCGAAAAGAAAATCTCCGACTCTAATCCCTGTTAACTTTAAGGGGTTTGTGCTGTTGAACTTTAGTAATTTTGCTTGGTGTCTGTTTGAATAGAGATGAAGTAAAAAGGTGTATTTAAATAAGCTGCTATTAAATTCTCTGTTCTTTCAACATTCAACCAAATACGTTGTCTTGTTTGCGTAATGCGTTGTCGAAATGGATGGCTTTGATTGATTCGGCAGATGTGCGCATCTGTGAGGTGAAAAAAAAATGGATATCAGGGCCAAGCATCTCTCATTTACCCAATGCCAAGAGCAATATTAAGAAATTAATTTCAAAATCACAGACCGTTCCACAGTTTTGCAACACTGCTGGTCAACCTTAATGAAATCTGTCACATCACAGGCAGCTACATGTTTTTGTCTGACTTCTGCAGGGTGCAACTTGTAAAAAAGTGGAAGTGAGCTTGTTGACTGTCAGGGAGCTACATCGTACATCCTCTTATGAAACACCACAGACTCATACATTTGTAGCACAAAACTTTGTAAACAACCTTGTGATGACAGTGCTGTTTAGTCACCGATCCAGGTCATGTCCAGAAGGTTTGGGTGTTTTCGCTTTGAAAGTGACTAACAAAGATTTTGGCGACTAATATGTTAATTATGGTTTTATTTTTAAAATCTGTTTGATAAAGCTTTCAAAGAAGTTGCATAAAAATAACTAGTTAACCCAGAATCATACTTTGGTGACTGTACTTTCACTACCCCATTCAGATGCTTGTCATCTTCATTATTTTTACATGTCCTCGTTGAACCCCATCCTGGATGCTGGAGTCAGTAGAGCTGTAACTTATTAGTTCCTTCCACTCTCACCGGGCCCGTGTCCAGCTCTGTCCTGCCCTGACAATGACCGGAGCCCACAGCAGAAGTGTCTGCCACGCTCGGCCGGTAGGCGCTGCTCAGAGCCATCCGGGACGAATCTCAGACACAATGCAACTCGGGGAGAAGGGACAGCGCAGAAAAAGTGCTGCTTTTCCCTGCTGTTTACATTCGCCATTGACGGTATTGTTGCTGAACAGTTTTGCTGCAGGAAAAAAGAAATAAAGAGTGCTGAGGTCGGGAGAGTGTCATTTCGGTTCTTGAGATCTCTTGAACTTGAATTACCAGACACTTCCTGTCCCGCATCAGCGTTGAGGTCTGTGGCTGGGAGGTTTTTACAGTACAGCAATAATATTTGCGAGAAAGTACAGACAGCTAATGTAGAACGTAATTCCTAATGATAATTAGGAATTACAGAGAATTTCAAACAGAAATTGTACACATTACAATTTTAGATTCATTATCAAAATGGGGAAGAATGTTTAAACCATAATTATCCATCTGAGCAACCGTGAATTTGACATGGTTGGAAGAGCTACATAAGCTGTCTGATTCAACTTTGTGTTCTTCAGCTATTTCACATCTGTTAATAGTTCATAGTAGCTACACAGTGTGTATAAAGCTCTTAATTTTATTCCAGATGAACCGATCTTCCTGGCTTATTTTAGATCTTTGGTTTAGTTACACTTTGTCCCCTAAAAACTGTCAACACTTTAGGATTTAGCAATTAAAAACAAAGTTGTTAGGGAATGCAGAACCTTACTTGATACCTAAAAGTTGCTAAAGAAATCCATTCTACAAACATTTCCAAATCTAATTATTCCAGAACAAAAACGTAAGATAAAACAGAGCACATTCTCCTTTCTAGTGAGAAAGTCTCACTGTCTTTCAGTCTGAATGAACCGCAGACATCAGCTGCCATGTTGCAGAAAAAAACCGTTTGATTTTTGATTTTTGATTGGTTCTTGCATCTCTCTGATTCTGTTGACTAAAACGGGGAATGACTTGCATAAATCCCCATGCTGTGGAAATAAACATCTCACCGAAGATTGTTCTTGTTGGCGTTAGTCGTCCTTTCACTGTTACCTGGCATTTTTCATTTGGAGTTTGGGGAATAGTTGAATATGAACATTTAATAATATCTGCATGACAACTTGTGCATAATTGTGCTGTACAAAAGAGAAGAATGTTTTCAATGAATCTTACATGAATCTTAATTCCCTGCAATTAGAAGATTGCAGGGAACAAGACTTAAAAATAACATGACAAAAACAAGATAGGATGACATTACCACTTCTTCTAGAACTTCATCTGATACTGGAGCAGTTAGCATCAGGTGACTGTTGTTCAAAGTCATGACTCGGGACTGTATCTGAACCCTGTTTGGGTCTTTACCTTCAAATGACTTTTTAATGCCCCTTCCTTGTTGACTTTAAAGTCCAAGCTTAAATATTAATCACAAAGTTTGGCATTTGGAGCCAAGAGGCAAATACTACTTACCCACAATTTTTGCACCTCTAATATAAGCCACCAGTCTCTTTTGGCTATGTCAACACATTATTCAGTTTTCTAGTGAGACAAGGTTGTGCTTCATCTCTAGATTTTGTTTGTATCAAGGTTTTGAAAGTAATACTTGGATATATATGTTTAATTACTGGAGTCTCAGAAACACATTTTCACTTTTTTTTTTAATGTTAAGTCAAGATACTTTTCAGTGTTTTGTGGATGAAAGCAAGACGCGATATTACAATTTATTTTATGTGTTTTTTGAATTTGTGCAAATGGGTTTTAATGGCACTAGTGGCCTTTAGTTAAAAGCATCTGGACAGAAAGAAGGGCAGAAAGAGAAAGGGGAAGATGTAGAGCAATTGACCGGTGGGTGGGGAGTGAACTGTATGCAACTTCATTGAGGACTGTAGCTTCTCCTTATGGTGCACCTGCTCTATACTGAGGCATTGGACATATTACAGTTATTTTTTTTAACATTTGCTTGGACTTGTTTGTATGCAGATGATGAGATCCAGGCCGATCTCTTTCTTTTTTCAGTTTTTCTTGCCAGCTGACCTGTTTTTCTCATATGATGATGTGCAGCGTTTCACCAGAGGCCAACCTGCTTCAACAAAAAGCACATGTGTGTGTAGTGGTTTTATCTGGCTGAGTGGGAGAGTGTGCAGCTCGTGTGAGTAATTCATTAACAGTTTTCATTTTCCAGTCACACTTTATGTGCTTTTCATGTAGTGTGGGGAATTTATCAGTGGCAGGGGAAATTTTGAGAGCACAGCTTGACACAATTGTTTTTGAAGTGATCAGTCATCTCTAAATCTGTCTCCGTGTCTCAACTGATGCTTTAATTGTGATTTCTAACTTAGACTAAAAAGAAAACTTAGGCAAAAAGTCATTCTCATTTTTATTATTATTATTTGTCAAAATAAAAAAATAAAAAAACAGATGAATTGTTTCACTTCTATAATTCAACGTTTTTAAAAGACTTTCTTCCAGCTTAAGGAAGTTTTTGTTCTGCTTCTTAGTTCTGGGCATTTTTTAAGTATTTATATAGAATGCATTGCTTTGGGAAATTTTCTTTGAATCACCAGAAGAGTTAAAAAATATACAGAAAAGTCACCAATGCATCGTTGAGTCTCTTACTCTTCAACTTAGAAAGGTGGATGTTAATCAAAAGGGCAGTATTGTGTAAAGTCTATTTTTCCCTCATCCGAAAAATACCTGGAATGTTACTTGGATTCTTTCGCGCATGTTTGAAAAATTCTGTAATGTCAGCTGTACAAATCGCTTGGGGGAGCGAGTGAAGCGAGTGAAGCTTTTAAGAACACGGTTCCTCCTCGGACCTGAAGTTTCCAGGCTTTTGAGCTTCTGCCTCACAGACCAGCTCGCAACTTAGTCAGCTCCTTCAGACTAGCCAGCTGCAATTGGTAAACACCTGTGGGAACTGCACATCTGCTAAGCTCGTTAAATCTACTTCTCAGTGAAACACTAGTAAAAACGTTGCCAAAGGAGCAATGTTTTGATGACTTTCTGAAGGCTGAGGTCCAATTTCAAGGCCTCATTGTACAAAGTAAATTTTCTTCTAAGTCATATTTGATTTATACAACATTTTTATAGCAACTGAAAGTGACATTGTTACTTAATAGTGTCATTATAAATTGACACTGTCTCTTTAAAAATTTTAAAGAGACGGTGTCACTTGTGTAATCACCACACAGACCAAATCCAAACTAGATACGTGTTTATATACATTCATAAATGGAACACAATCAGATTTTATTTTATTTTTCAATCAGCTACACAAGCCTACAATATAAGGATCAGGTTTAAACAATATCGAAACCTCGACTTTTACTTGGAAATAAGTGGGCACTTGCACTCTTCGAACAAACTTCTTAGACATATGGGTTGGTGTTTTTGGTTTGGATTTGGAAAGGTTGCAGCAACTGAGCTGCCGCATTAAAGCCTCAGCTTATGGTTTCAGAGGGATGAGCAAGATTGAGAAATCACTGTTTCGTACATAATGAGACGTGTTCATAACAGAACTGAAACAAGTCGCCACACCTGGGTTTTCCTCAGTCGGTGCATAGAAAAACAGACAGATGTAGTGATGGAATAAAAAGTAAAAAAAAAAAAGTGAAGTTCATCACTTCACATATACTTCGATCTGGAAGTATATGCAGTTTCTGCAATATTTAGCAACTATTCACTTCTTTATTTTGATTTTTCTTTACTCTTTCATTTTAATCGTTTTAAAAGACATGAAATAAGTGGCAGTAAGTTCAGCTACCACACTGGATGGAAAAGTTCAAATAAGTCAACTTTAGGATGATGTGGCCTTTGTAACTATGGCAACAAAACTTTTGAATTAGAAAAAACATACCTATTTGATCTTCCTCTCACTGGGAAATAACACTTTATGGTTTGTGTATCAACATGGCCTCATTTTCATCTTTACCGGTTGCTATGCCTTTATGCAAAGCGGTGACGGTAGCACAAGAAGGTGTCCATGAAAAGGCTGTTTTTAAGGTGACACGATCGATGACTGCGGCGACATTTACCAGGCCATATTCCACTGAAAACATGAGTGGGCTTGGCGCTATTTATTTTGTTGGTTAATAACAGCTCTTCGTTTCATGCTTCTCTGCAGAACCTGAGTGGTGAAGATGCAGCACACCACATGCACAGAGGACCGGATCCAGCACGCTCTGGACCGCTGTCTGGACGGGCTGAGACAGAGTCCCACAGCGGCCCACCACTGGAACGGTAAGAATCCAGACACTAATAAATGTTTATCAAGTTAGCTTTGGTTCAAGTGGGTTTAACAAGAACGTTTTGCACTGTTCCTGTAAAACAAACCACATTGTGACTCTCAAGACCCTTTAGATAAAAAAATAATAATAATAATAATAATTTGTTTTCAGCTCTAATCTGAGAGATTGTTGAAATATGTGAAGCTATAAGTAAAGGTTTGTGCAATTGCCCCTGGGCCGATGCACGGGCTTGAAACAGGAGAACAAAGTGGCAAATTGACCTGGAACCAAGATGCATCTCCACCCATACATGACTTTATTTTGTTAACTATAAAACTTGGGTCCTTACATTTAAATTTAAAGATAAAATAGGGAAATTTAAATCTTAATATCATATTTGGGGAATTGAGTATGATTTCCCTTGAAAAAAAAAAAACCAGATAGTCAAATATGTGAATAATTTGGAGGTGTGCTCCATAGAAAAATCGGTGAATCTGCGATATTGAACTATTAAGAGGTGGGATCCACTGTAGTTACGATTGGTACTGAATAGATAACCTCTTACATTTAAAAAAAACACAATATTGACATCTTTTTGCTTGCCACCTTTCGGTTTCATATCACAGAGGAAAAAATATTTGTCACATTGTAAACTGAGCTGCCCATAGAAAAGAATTAGAATATGCTTTTAACTTTTTATAAAACGAAAATATTCACAAGATCTTATTTTCTGAAATCTCATGACATTAGAACAGCAAGATTTTTCTTGCCAAAGTGATGCCTTACATGAAGTTCTATGTTCTATAAACTGATATTTAGTAATCGAGTAATCCATCGATTATTCTTACGGTTAATCAAGTAATCGGATAAGAATAACATAAAATACAATATTGGTAATCTGGCATGACACCGGTGTTACTATCGAAACTCAACATCAGTCTAATTTTTAATTTTTGAGCATCTCTAACAGTTACTTTTTTGTAGTTTAGAAAACTAACCTGTAACAATAACAACTCACTTTCTGGTTAACCTGAGGTTATACAAAAATCTGAAATTATATTCAATTTAATAATAGAGGCAGGCTCACAAATATGTTTCTAAAAATTAAAAATAGACCAGGGGAGAGACGAAAGTATGAAGTCCGGAGGAGACAAACGACCAGTAGACCAGGGGAATTTGAATAATTGAGGTACTCGAATTATTTGAGGAATCGTTTCAGCCCTAGTTCTATGTAGCTGCTGACAGCCTGACTGTTTTTAGTACAGTGTAGTCTATTGTAGGTGGTTGGAGGGCAACAGTTTTCTCAGAAATTAAACGGTTGTCCATTGTCTGAAGAATATTTATACCAGAACCTCGAGATTGATTCTTGCAAAAGGCAGCGGTTTGCTCCCTCTGAGCGCCGTACGCTATCGGAACAGCTCTCGCTGCATATCAACACGTAGATGTTTGAGCTTGTTGTTGTTAGCGGTGACACTGTTGCTTTCAGATCTACCGAGCGGTGTATTATTGGGGGTTGGAGGAAGTAGTGTGAAATATACAGCTGGGAGGAAGTGGTTGGCAAACACCGCACTGAGTGAGGCGTCATGAGGTAGGAGGTACAGCGGTGCATAGCATAAAAAAACAAAGGCGGAGGATCAACATTTTGTCGCATGTACGTCAACCGGTGACACAGAATGATACACTGCAGAAGTACAGAGCAGGGTTTTTACCTTGATCAACCCAAATCTGATTGAAACTCGAGCTGAAGCTTGAGGTTTTTTTCAGAGCATCTTTCTAAGGATAATGTAAGCCTGCACTGTGATTACTTACCGGTTTGTACTATTCATGTAAAGTGCAAAAATGATCAAATTTAAAGCGTACCAGTGTAATGTAAAAGTAGAAGTTTAATTTTTAAACTAGGCACCTAAAGAGCTGTCAGTAAATCGGGTGATTATGAAACAAATTCTTCAATATTTTTGGAGGTGTCAGATACCCATCTTAGGTATTTAGAGCAGAAACGTCCCGATGTGTCATCTACAAACATTTCTGTGTAGCATCAGTAAACTAAGTTTTGTTGTTCCCTTGGCATCTGAGCTCTGCAGACCCATGCAGACTTGGAGAGTTATTGTTGCAGAGGTACTTTCACCTTTCAGCTGGCTTTGTAAGTGTGAAACGTGAGTGTGGTTTTAAACGGGGTAATCTTGATTCGCTGTTGTTTTCGGCTTTCAAACTGTTGAAACACTTCAATTGCTCAGTAAAACGGAACATTTACTTGTTCATTTATCAAGCACTTGGTGTTTCTTAAAAGTTCGCAAATCTTTGCTGAGTCTATTCTAAAAGTTTTAACTATCTTCTAGTCTCTTAAAATATTTCATTGTAGCACTTCTTTATTTTGCAACTTGTTGTAAATCTATATGTTTAGATTGTAAACTTATTTACAGTTTTTTGCAACAGGAAACACATCTGAATAATCTTGTACAATCAGATTTATAACTAGATAAAACATGTTGCTACTGACAGTTGGAGCCCAGAAAACTCTGTATTTAATTTAACAACTGATTTCAAATAAGTTAATTTGTTAGTGTGATTGTATTTTCGTCCGAGTCCATCATCATTCATTGCTTTTACTTCATATCAATACACATCTACTATACAAGAGTAGCTGTGCTTCAAAAATGAAGCGAATATGTTAAGGTAAGAAAGGGTGTAATGAGTCGAGGAAGAGTAGCTAATGCTTCCAATTATTCAGGCCAACCTAATAGCTGCCCCAAGTGGCAGCAAAATGCTACAACAGTCAAACGGGGTGTGCAAAGACTGGCCAGGTTGCATTAATTGGTCATTTTTAATGTTCTGGGTAAACAGAGGAGTTACTGCTGTCATGTAACAGATATAATACAAAGTGTTTTGAACATGGTTTATTCTTTGTTATGCAAACTTTGCATTAGTCTCACAATTTATTTAAAAAAACACTTTTTAATTATTGTTTTTATTTCCCCTTTCGTCTTGCATTGCTCCTATTTCTATTTCTATTAAGTCGTTTAAAATCAAGCACCCTATTTATGCCTACTGTATTTTAAAAAAAGATTGATATATTAACTCTGTCACAGTATATCACATGTATGTGTTGAGTGTGTGCTCTCTATCGCATTTCAGTGCTGATGTGCTCTGCGGGTCAGTCGATGAATCGCTGGAGTTTGGAGGAGCTCGTCAAAAGAGATCCTGAGAATTTCCTCATCCTTTTGCAACAGATCATCAGGAAGACTAAAGAGGTGAGCGCCCTTTCAAAGAGATTATTCACACTGCAGAGTGATATTAATTCAGTGGTCACTAAGCGTCTCTTTTTCCCTGTGTGTGTCCAGGCTCAGGAGCAGTGTCAGTACGAACTGGTGGCTCCCCTCGCCATTATGTTCACTTCCACTCTGCTGCAGGTACGACCTCTCCAAACGCAAATGTCATGAGCACAGTTCACCTTTATTAGCCAAACCATTTACAGTTGAAAGTACACGTAGGAAAACTCTGTTCATCAGGTCACCTTTTGTAGTTCCGCTATTGAAACCATAATGAGGTTAGTTTGAAGTGTTACACGCAAGCTAGAACATTTTTTTTCAAAATAAAGTAACTAATTACAACAAGCAGTGGAAATATAAGATTGAAAAATATGAAATTGCACTTTTAAATTCTAGGAATGTAGCTAATATGTTCATATAGCCTATCCCAGAATAATAATTTTGTTTCGCTTAATATCTCCTTTATGCTTTGGTTGCAGACTCCACATTGCCCCCCAGACACTGAGCTCCTGGAGGAAGCCTTGGCGGTGTTTTACAGCTTCCTCACTTGGCCGGAGCCGTACTCCAGTGTGTGCAGAGAGCTCCTCTCCATGCTGCAGATGGAGATCAAGGCACCTGGTAAATACAAAGAGACACTAGTTCCAGATTCTCTTCGTTTCTAACAGGACGACCTTAATAAATGTTTGCAGTTACTAGGAGAGGACTCCCCCTGGTGGCAAATTTAGGCTTTGCATTTAATATGATGATTTTGTGAACTGCAGCATCAAGGCGGGACAGAATGATGTCCCAGCTTTGGGATTTGTGGGCACTTCTTCTTCTTCTTCTTCTGTGAAAGCGGATGTATCTGTAACCTCTACGGAACAAAAATCAGGAACAGTGGAGCAGTGAAGTTTACAGAAACAAGCAGTGGAAATGCCATCAGATAAACTGAATGAAATAATTTGAATATGCAGAATGAATGTCTGTTCGGCAGTAGGTAGTTATACCTTACAGGTGCTTGTACTGATCTCGGCTGATTATTTGCTCTCTTTTTTTTTCCACTTTTCTTACAGGAATTTCGTTTCAGAGGCTGGTTAGAGAAGAGCAGGGCCTGAACAGCTCGGACTATACTGCAAAGACCATGTATGTTCACACTGTATAGTTCCTAACTGGAACTGAACATTTGCTAAAAACTTTATAATATAAAAATAAATTCCTTTCGCTGTAGCATATTGAAAAATTAACATAAGAAACTGTGGTGTCATTCTAACAGGCTTAAAATGCATTTTAGGTGACAGACCAACAGCAAAATCTGGCAGAAGTGTTTGTTGAACACTCAGTGTGTTAGATGCCATGTTTCTGATTGTTTCAGACTCTTTTTCAAGGGTTGAAGGCAGAGTTTTTAAAAAAACTCTCCCTGTTTGCTGTGTCCTTTGGTCTTCACGATTCTTATTGTTGTTCTTAAATATTGTCTAATAAACTTCTGAGGCCTTCAGCTGAATTTAAGCTGATGTTAAATTTGAGACAGATTAACTCTGTGTGCTAATCAGGTTTCTTCTGAAGACAGCTGGTTGCACTGGATTTTATTTGAGGCTATCAGAGTAGATTCACCTGCCATTTTTCACTTTTTACGTGTTGATCTGTGACTATTCATGTTCTGTCCAAATTAGAATATGATTTAACTTTGCATCTTCTGCTTTTTATTGTTTCATGGTGCTATATCTGATTTGATGTCACACTTTAACACAGTAAAAAATGGAACTGCTGCCCACACTGTTTTCTCGAACTACTTTAACAGTATCTCCTCTTTTTGGGAGAACTGTTTTGATCTTGGAAATCCCCCTCTTTTCACCCTTCTTCACACGGATAAGCTCATAACGACCATGTAGCATCCTGTTTGCATCACTCCCTGGGTGACACTGAACTCTGCCTGACTCTATCTCTCTGCTGCCAGCAGTACTGTGTTGCTGATGAACCCCGATGAGGTTCCTGCCGACTTTCTCGCCGTGGCCGAGCAGCTGAGTCGCATTCAGCACTCGCAGAAAGACACCTACATCACCTTGATTAAACACGCCTTCCAGGCCGCGCTGGGCACCAAGTATCCTCTGCAAATTATCCACAAGGCCCTGGAGGTAAGCTGGACGCAAAGTCCTTTGTGTACCATAAAACATGAGAGAAAACACGTTTAATTTAAAATTTTTACTTTTGTAGCCAAAAACTGTGAACGAGCTGAAGGAGATCTTCTCCTTGGTGAGCGACATCTTGGAGACGGCCGCCGTGAGTGATCCGGGTACAGCCCGAAGTCATGTCATCCAAGAACTGGAGCGTTTGAGAAAGACTCTTAGAATCCCTTCGCCTAATGGGAGGAAGTCTGATGGTAAGATGATGCTTAGCAATAAGCAAGAGGTTTAGGATATGGCTAGAAGGATTGCTAACGTTTTCTTAATCCAAGGAATAAATCCAAGATCCATGACAGAAAGAACTAGGCTCTTCAGAAGAATAAAACAGATTAACTTAGCTGCGATAGGTTTAGCTTCCTGTTATTTGCTGAAATCCCACCCCCTGTGTAAACATAGCTGGCATTTTTCTGTAGAAGCTTCTAACACCTTTCTGCACTTCCTGTCACTTCATTTTGAAGGTAAACACTTTATTTGAAGGGGTGTGTTTTGTTTTTGACATTGTATTGTCATAAACAAAGATTTTTAATTGACTCTTAATGTAATTATTTTGCATAAAAGTCATTATTTACCAAATAATGGTAAGTTGACACTTCTAATGCAACTATTGATGCAAATTTGCATTAAAAGTGTCAATATAGACTAAATGACACTTTATGAAAATCACAAACGTTCATGAAGACACCTTCATGTTCATGACAGTTGAACATGTTTAATGCCTGTGTAATATCAGTTTCCACTGTGTTCATTCAGTGGAAAAATATCCAGTCTCTACTGGACACACCGATTACCAATCTGGACCAGATGCGTAAAGTCATTTGATTTTGATCATCACAATTCTCTTTGTATCTCCTGATCTAATATAGAAAGATATTACTATTTGAGCTGGAATCTGATCATATTCCACTTTTTCTTTTACTCATTTCCAGGAAACCTTCAGACTTTACCTTTACCCACAGCCAAAACGTACATGTTTCACTGGGAGAAGGATAACTTCGGTAAATTCTGCAGCTTAATACAGTTACAATCTAGATGTGTTTAGAATATTTTCCACAGCTGAAGTGAATGTTTTTGACTTGAACAGATGTTCTCCACACCATTTTGGAGCTTGATGTTGATGAATTTGGCGCCTCTGAAGAGACTGTGGAGGAAAAGGAGGATGATTCTGATGACGAGCAGGATGGGACCGAAGATGACGAGGAAGGTCAAGAAGTGGGTTCTGCTCTAGTCGTTGCAGATGACTGCAACGGCAATCACCGTGTTTCTACCTTTTCCACTATCTCCTCCACCTCTACCACCTCCAAAGACTCCATGTTCTCCACCATGTCTCTGACCTCCGAGTCCTACCCGCCTTCCCTCTTCTCTGTCACATCTGGGATTGACAGCGACTACTTCGACGACTCCGACGACTACATCAGCTCCTCTCCCGTAGCTGAGAAGTATTCTCCGAAGTCGAGCAAGATGTCGTCTCGCCTCAGCGCGCACTTCCACCGATTATTTATCAAACCCAAGAATCCCAGGATGCTCTCCAGGGCTAAGAGCTTGGGCAACTCTGAATCTAAAGACATCCTAGTGGTGCGGGAAACTCGCTCCAACTCTCTGCCCCAGCAGGTGAAATTATTCAGCTCTGATTCTCTGCCACGGCTCCAAAACCAAGCGCTAAGACACATCTGCTTTCGAAGGAGGCCCATCCTCAGCAGCGACGAGGACAATAAGAGTACCACGTTAAGAGTTGTGGTGTTCGGTGCAGATCATGTAGCAGGGAAGGTGGCCCGGGCTTACAGCAGCTTGAGGAGGAAAGAGAGCACATGTCCTCGTCTCACAAGAGCCTTTAACCTGCAGTTCTACTTTGTGCCGGTCAAGCGGGACTCGGGAGTCAGTCATCGGAGGTCCTCCACTCCTTTACTTCAAACTGGATCTCCAAAAGGATCAGGCCTTCCCTGGGTGAGTAGCGGAAAACTAATTCAACTATTTAATATCCATTGTTTTTCTTATCTGTTTATTCATAGACTCCATGTAAAAAAGAAAAACAAGATTGGGAAATTCCCTGATCTATTCACAGCACTTTTCTGTCAAGAATCAGTCAGTCCCAGTTTCCAGATAAGAAACTGAAAACTACCTACTCTACACAAAGATGAGATTAGAAATGCCTTTTATTAAATGCAAATATTGTGCAATGCAAATGTTAAAATAGTTTTCCAGGAAATGAGAATAACAATTTTTATTCATAGATCACCCAATTTACATAGAACCGAAGTCAGACGAAACTCGTGAAGATGAGGCGTTCTTGCACTGATATTGTGGAAGAGTGAAAAGTTTGAAAATGAATACAATATTTGAATATAATATTTAATGACTTTATCTGGTGAGCCAGACAGATTTCAACTGAAATTTCTTCTGTAAATTCAAAATTAATGTTGTGGTTATATATATATATTTTTAAAAATGATCATAGATGGACTGAGAACTCTTTGAATTTCAATTTTTTGTTTCTGACCTTTGTTACTGGTGCCTCAAAATCACACAAAATAAAGGAAGACAGGACACCAGAGCTTTTAATTTTAACTTTAAATCAAACTCTATATTAGCTCATGAAATATGCCAGTCAATAAATCACTGGTATGTAAATTTCAGGCATGAATGTGATGATTGAGGAAAACCAAAACTCAAACATAAAGTGCTGAAGTTGGATTCAGGGATTCCTTCTCTGAACCCATGACGGACTGAGCTTTTCCAGACCCAAATGATCCAAATATGCCCAGGCCATTCAATGACATAGCAACAGCAACACAGAGCCAAACCAATAAACAGGTTGAAAAAAATAACTGAATTTCACAAATCCTTAAACCTGCCTAACTATTGACGCCAACATGAAATGTAAAAATGAAGTAACACATGTTGGTTTTGCCTTATTAGGACCAGAACCTCACAGGCGACAGCACTAATGACATTGCACATCTCCTGGGCATGTTGGACCCGTGGTACGAAAGAAACACCCTCAGTCTCCTCAAGTTGCCTACCAACGTCGTCTGCCAGGTACAGAATGTCAACTTCCACCGGTTACTTTTTTGTTCTTTTTACATTCTGTGAAAAGAATGTAAAAAGTCCATTCTTTACATTTATTGAGGTGTGAAATCACCTTCTTTGAGTGATAAATACTTTGAGTGGCCAGTGGCCCGTCTTAGTTTTGAGTTAAAAAATGTTTAAAGTTGACAGAAAATTTGAAAATATCACTTGATAATTATGTGTTATTAAAAGATTGGAAGATTAGTACCTGAAGACCAACTATAAAGTCTTAAAAAATGCAAATATTTTAAAAAGACATAAAAAAAAATGAATAATGCTTAGCCTGATGGGAGTACAAGCAACATCTGGTGGCCCGCCAGGCTTATAATCCAGGCCTTTAAATTTCACTGTTGGTCTCTCACATAAAATGCAGTAACATTACTTGTGGAATGCACTGTGATTTAGTGATGTCTGATGTCATGCTTCAACCTTGCTTGCACTGCCCTGCCTGGAACTTTACGCTTATATTTAAATGTTGTTTCAGCAAACCTCAAAAACTGAGTCGGCCTCCTACGATAGCTCCTACGAGCAGCGTCTGCCCATCCTGGCCGACTTGGTTCTGTACTACTGTCGCTACGCGGCACGTCCGGCTCTCATCCAGCTTTATCAGGCTGAGGTAATTCATTCTCGCGCTGCTGTGATAAACCCCTGTTTCTTTAAACTTCCTCCTTAATGACAAGCTTCACCATAATCCTCTGAGTGACTCTCGTACTTTGGGTTTTTGCAGCTGATGCTGGCATGTGGAGAGAGGAGGACCGAGGTGTTTGTTCACTCCCTGGAGCTGGGTCACACCGCAGGAACACGAGCCATCAAGGCCATGGGTGAGAGTGGCACGCAAGCCAGCAACCTCTACACATTTTCATGCAGTTAAATACGTCATCGGTTAAAAATGAACGGGGGTTGTATGCTTAGAGCATAGAAGAGGAACATCTGCTTTTTATATAACACCATCAATGTCACTTCTTTTTTCACCGATTTAGTTACTGCTGCTTGCACTTCTGGTTTTTCCATTTCCAAACAGAAGTAAATATTCAGGGAAAGATGATCACACCCTTAGCTTTGCAGCTATTACATGGAAAAATATTCCAGCACTAAACATTGCATAAAAACATATTTTGATTTAATAGGCAGTATATTTAATAATGGAATGCGTTATGCTTTAATATATAACCAAACTTCTAGTCTGTTTATATAATGATGTTAGTTTAGTTGTATAGTGATGTTGGTTGAAGTCCTGTTTTTTTTCATTCCAGGTGCTGCCAGCAAACGCTTCGGCATTGATGGAGACAGAGAAGCGGTGCCTCTTACGCTCGAGGTGGTTTACAACAGGGTAAGGCAATCACAAGTTAACTCTGTTTCACCCATCCATTCCTTACATGTTGTGTCCATCACATAATGTGACACTGGCTGTGTGCTGTTACTCACTCTTAGTCAGAACTCTGTTTTATTGATTCCCATGTTACACTGTCAGTGTTCACTGCCTTAGAGTGGTTTTCATCCATCTTTCCTTCTCATTCAGGTGGTTGTTAGTGGAAGAAGCCAGTGGAAAAGAGAAACCAAAGTCTGTACTTCAATGAACTTGATCAAAGCATGCAAGAACCCTGAGGAACTTGGTAGGCAACTATTTGATGCTCCAATGTATGGCTGCAGATTTTTCTGCAAGTATTTTTGTTTCTATTTCAGACAGAAGATTAAAGTTTAGTTTTTCTTCTTAAATAGCAGTACTGTTCAAAACCTTTCAGTCGCACACTGCTCGTCTCTTGTATCCTTCTCAGTGAACTGTAACAATGGTTCTTCACGCTGTCTGAAGAGATCATATTTAAGTTAATGCCATCCACCCTTTGTTTGAATTGTTCTCAAAAGTAAGAGATGAGCCAGTTTCATCTACTAATAATGGGTAATTTGGCAAAGAACCAAATTAGGCATTTTGCAACAAGTAGTCTGTCAGAAAAAACCCACTTTGTTAGAATTTCCTTGACTAAATGTAGGGCAAATAGCAAAGATGCAAAAGCCTGACAGAATTTAAAGAGCGTTTTTATACCAACAACAGGATTTCCAAAGCGGTACCACCTGAAAACTTGCACACAGATGTCTGTGAGGTTCTGGCAACTTCAGGTCTGACTGGTTAGTGGTATCAAGCCTTGCCGAGGTTATAAAACGTTAATTTTCCATCACACAGTTACTGTAGTTTAAAGTTATGTAACGATACGCCAACAGTTTTCTCTAGATGGATGAAGCAAAGAGTAGTGCATGTAATTACAGGACCAACAGTTGGATGAAAGACGACTGGTTTACTTTTCCCTGGCTCACAATTAAGTCAGATTTGACTGGCCGGTTTAATCTGAAGTAGTTTCCTGTTGTCAGGGAGCCTAACCTCAGTCTAGTCGATAAGCTGTGAGCCTGTTTGGCTCGATGAGACTTATTAATAAACTCCTATCAGCTTGTTATACTTGTGTTACTCCAAAATGACCAAAACTGGGAAAACGCACCCATCAAATGGAGAAACTCAAATTAATCAAAGGTTTTATTTTTGTTTTGTTGTGATTGCAACAAGAGATTCATTTGTAAAAGGAGTGCAAGTATATTTGTTGTATATACTTGTCATTTTTTAACACATTTCCACGTTGAAGGTCTTGAAGTTTGTGAAACTTCGGTTAGAGGAGAAAGTGTTCTAAATGTTTACATAAATCTGTGTCAGATTCGAAGATGGAGTGTCTGCAGCTCACCATGACTGAGGTCTTGAAGAGACAGAACGGCAAAAGCAAGAAAGGCTACAACCAGGTAAGCTTGACGTGACATCAGCCTGTCTCAGTGGTTTGTGGTTTGAATGCTGTCGCGTAACGGTGTCGCAAACAATGTTGCAGCGCCGGGCCTACAAAGAAGCAGGCCTGGATTTGACTTTGATAGCATCGCATGCTCTGATTTCACAAATAAGAACACAAATGAAAGCAGTTTTTCGCACAAACGGCTCGATAGAGCAAAAACCCACAACACAGAATATTTGTTTTTGCGCTTTTGCAAAAAGAAAAATGAAAAAAAAAAATTTCTCAACATTACAGCTCAGACTCTCACGCACCTAAGAGTTTTCAGTCATTTTAAAATTATGCGAGAAGGCGGGTTTCAATTTCTTATAATTAACCAAAGTACAGAGAAACTGTTTTCTGCTCAGTGCCTTGCAAAAGTATTCATGTCTCTTGATATTTTCCACATCTTGTCTTATTAAACCACAAACCTCAATGCTTTTTACAGGAATTTTGAGAAAACCAGTAGAAATTTGTAATAATTGTGAATTGGGACGAAAATGATACATGGTTCCGTTTTTTTTTGTTGTTGTTGTTGTTGTTGTTGTTGTTGTTTTTTTACAAGAGATAATCTTGGAAGGAATAAGTGCATTTAGATTTATCATCTGATATCCATAAATAAAAAAACAGTTTAATCTATTATCTTGAATCATTATGAAGACGAAGGAGCAGGGTTAGGTTATGAAACAATACCTCAAACTATGTTCAAAGAGTTATTCAAATGGTATAGCATAATTTCAAAACTATCTACGGCTTCAATAGGAGAACCTGTGACAAGACATCTTTTGACTGTGTGCTTCAAATTTGGCCATCATAGAAGTTTCCCATTGTAAAAATAAAACTATTGGAAGTTCTCTTTCTAAATTTGCCCCATGCCATTTTACAGTTAACGTGTGAAAGAAGCTAAGATGGAACCAAAATTTGTCATTTTGTTCTGCATGTGAAACATGTATTTCTTTCACTGCACATTTCAGCGCAACTTTGTGCTGGTCTGTCACCTACAATCCAAATAAACCACCTTGAAGTTGGTGGTTCTGCTCTCTAAGTGCTTTAACCAACCCAAAGATTTATTGCTTTTTTTGTCTCATCTTTGTAGCAGCTCACAGTGACTGAGGTGAAGGTGGACAAGGTGCAGGTCAGTGGAGTTGGAAACACGACGTTTGCTGTTTGTCTGGACCAGGATGAAAAGAAGATACTGCAAAGTGTCACCAGGTATGGAATCAAATGAGAAATTAATAAAACAGATTCCTTGATAGACATAACGCTGCTACATCCTGAGAAATTAACTTCATTTTTCAGATAATTTCCCATCTGATCTCATTGTATTGTCTCTGAAGGTGTGCCGTTTTCTCATCTGCTTTCTCATGATCAAGTGTTTTCTAACCCTTGTGTGTCCTCCTATCTCATCCAGATGTGAAATATCTGTGTGCTACAAGCCTGACAGCTCTGCTGACTGGAGGCTAAGAAAATCCCAGGCCTCTGCTCAGATCCAGCCTCTTAACCCAACCTTCTGCTCTCTGCTCTGCCTGCCCATTGTAACCTTTAGCGGGGCTCTGCCCTGAAAACGTTCATCACTCATTTCACTGGATTCTATCGGAAAGATCTTCATTGTACACTTTGCACACACTGCAGGAGAGAAAGCACTCAGGACTTTATGTAGTCTGTGCCTGTTTGTTGTTTTGTTTTTTTAAAAGTTGGATTAAATCCAATATGGCTGACTTTGAATGCAGGTTTTGGAAACTTAGCACTTGCACAATGAACTCCAGGCTTGGCTGACCTCTAATCACACCAGTACTCTTAACTCATATTAAAGAGTGTTAATATGAAGTGTGTCTGGAGACAGAAGAGGTTTGATCTGTGCAATGCAGACCTTTGCTGTTATAAAAGAACGTTTTAAGTTTGACTGCTTTGTTCTGAGTTCCTCTTTTTGAGATTGTAGACAGAACTGACTTTGACCACATTTACATTAGAACATATAATGGATGAACAGGGTAAATATTAAAATTTACAAGTAAGATGGGATTTACACTGGCATCACCATGACAACATGTTTTGGTCAAGCCACATGACCATCAAGTTTGAGCCCTTGCAGATTATTTGAAAAAATCTGAGAAAACACACTATAAGATGTACAACATGTAAATTCTTTGCTCTTAAGATATTTCATATTTCATGTACCATAACTTTTATTTGATTTAATTATGTTTTTATGTGTATCATATTCTGATAATATTTCTCCCAAGGAGCTACTTCTGTCGCAGTTTTAACCGCAGCTATAAATATGACCACTAGGGGTCTCTGTTGACTTTTCATTAAACCTCCACTTTATGGCACATGTAAACATAATTTGAAATCTCTGTAAGTACTGTAATATATAATGGGAGGGAAATAATTACAATACAACTTTAAGATGATAAAATGATCAAGAATAGAGATGGGTATGATGGTGCTGCAAACTGCACTTACAAGGACATATTTCTATGCAACTGATTACCGATAACTGCACTTTCTGAAAATGTAATACAGCGTGTAACAATAAAATCTATTTTGTAATTTTTGAGAGTTTTTTTTTCCTCATCGAAAATAATGTATTTATTTGTAAGTGATATTGCACCCATGATAAAAATTCTAATTTTTTCAAAAGGAAAGTCCTTCGCATTTGCTACTGTTTATTTCAAATGTCTTAGAAAAGCGGCTAAAAGGAAAATATATTTGCTTTAAAGGTAATTAGAAGTCATTTCAGAACTTTCTGTATTTACCTGAAAAACAGATATGTTAGAGGAAACAATGAATAAATTACACTGATCTGCTTGCATAACTATTCACATCCCTAACCCCTAGTGCCTGGATTTATTTACAATGATATATTTTCAAGTTTTTTTTACCATCAAATTCTATATAAAGCAGAGATTTTCAGTTTAATTATAGAACTTAGGATAGATATACATTTTGGCATGTATAATTAATCATAACTGACTCCTCAGAGGGAGGTAAATATTTTTTATATGCTACCTGTGGGTTAACAGACCTTTCAGAATACTTTCTTGAAGCCCCTTTAAAAGCCATACTTGATCAGTTTTATAATGTGCTGTCATGAACTTTTAACTCTTAATATTCTGGGGGCTGCAGAGTCTGAGATGGAGATCCCAGGTATTTTGTAACTTCTTTGAGTATTGTACAATGTGTGAGTTTTTCAGAATATTGGGAATATTGGTCTCTGCCTGAAAGTGTTAGGAAGGAACATTAGTTCCAGACTGATGTAGAGGAACAGTTGCTTCTCTAAGGTTATTGTTGATGTATTCTCAATGACAGATCTTTAACCTCTGAACTGACAAAAAGTCCTGCATTTATAGTTGCTCACACTAATTTAATCAAATGCATTTGACCAATAAGATTTAGCTACTAAGTTATCTCTTTAATCAAGTGAAACTAATCTTTTGCATCCAGTATTGGTGTTGACAAACATGAAAACCTTAATTTGCTCATTACCTGCAGCAGCTCCAAGCTAAGCCATAAGCCAAAAGAGTGTCTTCGTTTCTAATGGTGTTGTATTTTAAGCTTCTCAGAAAGAATATTAATAATAAAAAATTATTATCCGAATTAGAAACACACAACACATAGTGGATATCAGAGAATAGACTTTAACTTCGAGGATTTAGTTAATATATTCTAAAAGTAGAACAACATTTTTTTCAGGACAATAATGGACTCAGTTAAAGTGCTGCCTCGCCAAGTGTGGTAATCCTCTGCGTTTCAGCTTCTGCTTTCTTACGCGTTTAGTAGTCATTTTTCGGTTTCAGCAGATAAGCGTCAGAAACAGCTGCACTTCCTTCTAAATTTGTCTGGATTGCGGTGTATTTTCACTGAAATCAGCTCAAATAAGGCAGTGATTCCTCTCTTTTGTTTTTTTCTTTTTTATTTGCTTTTGCAATATTTTATATTAGGGGTGTAACTAACATTGTAACTAAGTGGGACCAAAAGGGATACAAAAATACGTAAAATTTGTTTTTATATTATAGCTACACCTGAACATATACACACAAATCTGACAAAAACGATTGAAAATCCTTTAAAATTTAAAATAAATACATAATTATATGTCAAATTTATAAACTGAAATTTATATTCACTTCCTTTAAAACATATTGAAGGTTGAGGCTGATAATATTACAGACAAGGTGATTGATCAGCAGTTGGTGAAAGGTCACTAGTCAGATTATGCTGTATATTTGACAAACATCTCAAATCTCTTTATAATATTCTATAACACCTGAACTATGAAATAACTAAATACTGAATTCGTATAGATTTTTAAAATTGATCTTATCTTTACGTTTTTCATTGTATTTTTAATTTGTTAGGTATCTTCTAATCAGAATATTCTTTTTATTTGGCACTGATTGGAGTCATGTAAGTTATCTAAGAACTTGTGAGCTCTAATATTTTGTTAAAATTATTAACAAAATAATAATTTTGTTAATTGTATTGCATGAGTTATATTAGTCCCATTATTATTGTAGCCTAATACTTTGCTCACTCACCAACGATACTCTAAATGCAGAAATATACCAGAAATATATTGTCTTATCCGGTTCCTCCCAGATTAACCTCAACATGCAGTTTCAACAGATGAGTCACTACTTGGTTAGAAAAGTGAGGATAAAAGTTTGATAATGAGTCACCTGCAACACACAGAGCTTTTTCATTTGTTTCTAAAGTGTCCTGAAGCGCTAAGCTCATGTCATTGTATTTAGTCTGTGTTTTGATATGGGGATAATTCAGCTGGTGTCTAACATCACAAACAAAACAGAAAACTTCGTTTTGTGTTCGGTGCTCTCACTGAACACTTGCACCTATAAAAATGTAAGATAGTCCAGTTAGTGAATCGTGCAGGCAAAACTTATGGAAAAAATCTTTGTATTTTGTTATTAAAATAATATACTAAGGTATTGAGATACCTTAGTATAATACGCCTGTCCTGACATGACATAGGCAGGACAGGTGAACACAAACAATGGCCTCTTTCACCACTTTCCCCATTAATAAATAGCATAAAAGACATCTGAAACCTCCAGCTTCCTAATTTAGTGTAACCTAATACACTGTTTTGCAATCCCTGCTCACAAATGAAAAAACAAAAATAAATAAATAAATAATACAGCAGACTTTTTTATTTTAAACTATACAAGAACTTGAGACGCAGGACTTGGAGATTGAGCCATTTAAATGATCACAAAGATTTTTTTTGTCATTGCATGTACTTTTTACAACTTTATTTACATTTTTAGTCAAATAAATATTCAGCCAATTTACTTTTTGGACAGCGGCACTTTGTATGTTGAAAAGCACCTGACGTCAGTGTTGTAAAAATAAATTTAGTAAACAAAAATCAATTTTAAAAGAAAGAGGGAAAGAAATGCAACGTGCTCTACTATGAAGCTCCGCACGAGAAGATGAATGACGGCTCACTTGGGTCAGTGATTTGATTGGCTGGCATCCTGTTGTGGGCGTGGTTTCGTGTCAGCTCGGCGTCAGACTGTCAGTTGGAGACAGATGAGCAGAGCAAACTGTCACCGGCAGTTAATTTCGCACTAAAGTAGCCTGCTATGAAGCAAATGGAGCTGTTTCAGCAACTTCACTCTCGGTAAGTGCTCACAAACTCTGAAATATATTATGTAAGATTTATTCCTTTATTTTGAAAGCTGTGGGGAACTACTTTCCCCCCGAAGTTGTCGACCAATGTACATTTTAGCCTCTCATTTTAAGGGAGAATGCACTTAATACACAAAAGTAAAAACAAAAAAAAAGCTCAGCTTTCTATAAGTTTAGTTTGAATATTCGACGACGTTTTACCAGTTTAGCTACCATTCATTTCGTGTTGTTGTTTGCCTGGATGATAATTAATCTTGATAGCGTAACTTTATTGTAGAAGTAACCGCACCTCGCAGATATAGTCTTACAGTAGTTTACAGCAGCGCCTGATAGAAAAGCCTCTGCAGAGATGCAGACGCCGAGCCTCGTGTTGCGCTTCAGATGCTTCCCCTCGTCACCGTTTCACTATTAAAACATATTAAAAGATTTGTGAACCCTGTGGCCTTTGATGCGGAAAGAAACAGGGGCGGCGGGTTCATTTTTTCCCCCTCTTGAGATGATAATAATGACTGGGATAAGAGTGCTTGGCATCACCAAATCCCCTGTTGTGTCTGCTGGACCCTGAATGCACCGCTGTTTATTTCCCGCAGCTTCCTTGTTTTAGATCAGGGCTTCCTGGTGCCGTTTAGGAGATTTATGGGATCCAGGATAGCTTAATGAGTGCAGGTGATCTATTTGTTTATAAAATAGACCAGGGTTTTGTTCCTGGTGAGCTGTCAGTGTTATTCTCAATAAAGGAGTGTTTACATTCTGTCAAACTAAGTAATACTAATTTACTAGTTATGTCAAACTATTTGGTGATTGTATTCTATCTGTAGTTAGAACTGGATGAGATGACCTGCTAAAAATGTAGTTATTGTTATGAGTCTATTTTTAGACGGTGATTAATGGGAAGAGGTCAACCATTTTCTAACATTTAAATACTCTGTTCAAGCTGAGTAACTAGTTGACATGATATCAAGTATAATCATGACTTTAAATAACACATGACTGTTTGAAATGACCTCTGACTTTGTAAATTACTCGAATGCAAATTTTTACGGGATGGGGCAACAGGTGTGTACAGCGAATGCAAAATATGTTAGTCAATAAAACAGGTAAGGTAAAAAGCCAGGTTAAATGGGGAATGAGCTTGTCATTAATCACAACATTGCCTCTTTTATATTACAGCAACAACAGCAATGCTATTTCCAAATCTAAATTTCATAAGTAAAGTTTTTTTTTTTTTTCAGGACAAAAATCGTTGTCTAATCACTCCACACAGTATTTTCTCAAAAGAATTGAATATTCTCTAGTTGTTTTTTGGTAAATATGTTACGATACTTTATGTTCTTTGGGTCAGCTTTGTATTTTCCATGGTAGCTGTTTTTGCCAAGTTTCTTTGTTATTGTTGAATGTGGAACTCTGACCTTAACGGAGGTGATTGAGGCCTGAAGAGCCTCATGTTGCCATATTTTCTCCATATTGAGGTTGACACCGTTGTTCTCAAGAATTCAGGAGGCTTATTATAAATGTCTTTGTATCCCTTCCACATAGATGGATGTCCATTATGTTGCTTCTCAGTTGTTCTTGAGGTTTTTTTCAGTCGGGGAGTGATGTGTTGCTCTCTGAGACTTTTTTTTTGCCCAGGTCATCAGTTGGCTTGTGTTTGTGATTTTTGGGTTACACAAGCAATCAGGCCTGGATTTGGCTGGTAAAACTGACCCAAAAATGTCGTTAGTCACAGGCAAATTATAATTTCAGAAGGGGGTGATTATCTTATCACAGGAGCATTTATCTCTATACCCTTCCCAATTACTGTGGGAGGGGTTTGATTATCTGAAATGTCTAAGTGAGATAAAACAAAAAGCAGAGGAAATCTGTAATATGTAAGCACGGATCTAAAGCTTCATAAATGTGTTTTATATTTGTGGAATGTGGAGTATGCATTAGTATACCCAAACTAATATTTTCTTTCATTTGCTCTGCAACCATCATTCCATCAGGAGATATACCTGGTGAGCAGGACTACTCAAGCATTTCATACAGACAGTCTACTTTTTGCATATCCTCCTTGTGCTGAACTCAGATCTGTAGTGACCGTATTTTTCTTTCTGTTTTAACTGCTACTGCTTTTTGTCACCATGCTGTGCTTGTAGATGTAGCTAACATAGGCCTTAAATGTGCAAATTCACTTTTTGCACATTTTTATACTGCCATTTTGGTCTTTACTGGTTCTAGAAATAGTCCAAGTGCTTCATAAACAGTAGATAACTTATAAAACAATGTATTCTTCCATATTTTCTTGTCGCTATAACTTGTTCCTACTATCTGCAGAAGTACTTCCAGTACTTCCACTTCCAGTCAGAAAAGAGGAATGTCTTGGAACTGTCAACCAAGCGCTATTCACACCCTTCTCCGCACAATGCATGTCGATACTAATGGTGGAGAAAAAAAACCTAACCTCACAGGAAAGCTGTCACCAGTAACCATGCTTTCTAATCTGATCATTCATAGTGGGTTCCACTATGAGAGAGGGGGGGGAGCTGTAGTGCAACAGAAAGCAGAGAGGAGGTTGTGAGCAGTGTGTACACAGGTGTGATCGACAGTCATAAGACAATCCTGGATATGTTTGGTTATTTCTGACTGGGAGTATTTCTGCAGATGGCAGTAGGTTCTCAGGGAGAAGGTGAAGAGGTCAATTAAAAAAAAAAAAAAATCTGTTTGTTATGATGCTATCTGGACATAGTGACGGTTTTAACAAATATGTCAAAAAAATAAATAAATTTTGATGGTGACTGGAAAACAAGCCTTTTCAAAAACCTGCCAATAATTAGGTCAAAATCAGCGGACACTGCCCTGTTACCTGGCAACTGGAGCTGCTCAGCTGGTTTTATTGCTGTATGCGCTGAACAGTGGCTGCTGGAAAAGACAAGTTTTTTATTTTTGACCCACCAGGCAAAATTAAAGATCATCAAAGATTTACAGTTGTACATTTCTCTACTGCCATTTTCATATGCATAAAGTGAGAGGGTAAACGTTGAGTTGAAGCTCGGGTCCAGCAACAGTTTATTTGGATTTCAAGTGACAGGAGACCTCATTCTGAAAGGAGCTCAAAAGAGGAAGAACAAGTCAAATTCTCATTATCTAAGAAAAATGATTCTTACATAATGATTTTTTTATAGCCTAGTTGTTCTCAAACCTGATCGTCAAGTAGCTTTCCCCTTCAACAGAGACATTTACACATGTCTCTGTTCCAGTCTGATATAAATGACCTTCTCTGAGACACCAAATTCTGCAGTAGCGTGTTAATTGGAAGCAAGGAGACACCTAACACATGCAGAATGGGGGAATTTGAGGAACATGTTTGGGAACCACTGGACTAGCCCATAAGACCGTCTTAAACCCTTCAAACCCTGACCTTTAAAAGCAGAGTGTAAATTATCCGGGCAGTTCAGTCATATAGCTAAACTGAAACCAACACAAAGTGAATCAAAATATAATATTGTTACTCTTTGACATGCTCCTCTTGTTGCTTTTTATTGAGTTCACAAGTTCTGAAATTTTCTGAATAAGAATCCAGAAAATCAAATTGCATGATTTGTTTTTAATTAATTTGCCTTTTACAGGATGAAATATGTATTTAGTCACCCACCAACCAACAATAATTTTGCTGGTTGATAATAGTTTGTCTTTAAGAAGTCTTCCTATTATCCATTCATTACCTGTATCAATTTGGAGTTGATAGAGGTATGTCACCATGGAGACCACCTGCCCATGGTGTGTTTTTTACACCATGGACAGGTGTTAAAAGCACCTGTCTGTTTACTAAATCAGACTCAACTTCTCCACCTGAAACCTCTGTGCTTTTCATTTTGGTAACTCCACTCATGTGTTTGGAGGACGAAGAATGATAAATATCTTAAAAACAGCATCCCAATCTTGAAGCATGGGAGTGTGTTTGACGTAATTTTCTGATAAATGGTCAGAACTTGATTGTATTGATGGATAGCGCCATGGATGGCAAAATTTT
This sequence comes from Poeciliopsis turrubarensis, assembly GCA_010277015.1. Classification (NCBI taxonomy): domain Eukaryota; kingdom Metazoa; phylum Chordata; class Actinopteri; order Cyprinodontiformes; family Poeciliidae; genus Poeciliopsis; species Poeciliopsis turrubarensis. The sequence goes on from VMRN01000040.1 coordinate 2,715,609, forward strand.
GGGCAATAACCTCATTCCCTCAGTGAGAGCTTTGGTCATGGGTCATGGTAAAACTCTGAAATTTGGAAATTTGTGGTCTATCAAATGGTTACTTCCCCCTCTGAGTTCTTTTTATCTTTGAATAAACAATATCTGAATTTTCTTGCAAATATAGTTAGACTAAATACACCAGTACAAACCATGAACGATAATATAAAATGTTTCTTAATCTAAGACTTTGTCTTAATCTTAAGCTAAGACAAAGCTAGCTTAAGTCTTAGCTTAAGACTAAGACTTTGTCTTAAGTCTGAGCTTAAGACAAAGTCTTAAGCTGAGACTTTGTATTAGCTTAAGATTGTTTATTTGTACTCGGACCAGACAGAAAAAAATTTCTCACAAAACACGCCGAAATGGTCACATTTAAAGAGGTGTGAAAAGTATTTAAAAAGCCCACTCAGCTCAGTGTGCATCTTCAACAGGGAAAGTTGTACAGACTTTATTTTTTCAATTTGAGTTATCAGAAACAAAACTGTGCATTTCTCGGCATAGTCACGTACTTGTGGGCTCCTTGGAAAGCAGAGGCAGCAGCCAGCTGCAGTAAGTCTTTAGTGGTTAGTGAGCACAACAAAGTTTACTTCAACTGCTTACCTTTATCTTAAAAAGTATGTGCTGTGGTATTAAATACAAATTAAGTTTGCTCTTCCTCGCTGGAAACTGTCGCTGCAATTGCAGTTTCCGATGATCACAAATGTTTCGTCAGAGAAATATAGAAGCCGTGTTACATTTTAAATTTAAGTCATAAAAAAAAGAAAATACCACAGGAAAATTTGCATTGAGAAGAACACTGATAACAGGAGTATGTAAACAGCTGATTTTTGTCAGTAGACTGGTTGAGAAACAGTACTTTGAAAATTCTTGCAGACCAAGAGCTGTTAGCTAAACCTTTAACAAAATATGAAATGATTGTTTCAGAGCCAGCTGCTTTTCAGAACTGAGCTAAATTTGTTTTCAACTTCTGTGGCAACTAATTTAGAGTTGCAGTCTATGAGAAGGTCTATTAAACGGGCAGTATGATGTAAATCGACTTCTTTGGGCTTTACATCATGTTGTAACGTCATTCCCTCATTGGAAACATGAGGGAATGTTTGTAATGTTCTGAAACATGAAAGATGCATATTTCAGAACATACATCTTTCATGTTCTGAAGCATGCATGAAACATGCATGTTTCATCTTTCATAAAAGACTGCAGTCTTTCATGCATGTTTCAGAAATCCTTTTAATCTCCCACCCATTGAGTTGTGAAATACTCTTGGGGGAGACAGAGGCGGAGCTGCAGTTTCCTCACAGAGCCCCCATCCCTATGACTACCCCACTCAGCTCCTCCAGACTAGCCAGCAGGAATTAGGCTAGTCTGATGGAATTGCGCCTCTGCTGAGCTCATTAAACAAGGTACTTCTCAGTGCAATGCTGGTAAAAACGCTGTTAAAGGGTTAATAGAGAAATGATCTGATGACTTCCTGAAGGCAGAGTTTCAGAAAGAGCAGAACATATTGAGGCTCAGTTTCAAGGCGTTAAATTACGAAGTCAAAGTTTTTAAGTCATATTTGATATACAACATTTTTTATAACAATTGAAGGTAACATAGTTACTTGATTGACCTATAAAACATAATACGTATAATTTGAACTTATTCCTTTTTCTAAAACTTTCATTTCATGTGTTGAAGAAAGTTGCCTCTAATTTAAATATTTGTTTACGAGTTTTCTTGTTGTATTCTGTCACAACACACATTGTTCAGGTTTATTATGAAGCAGGAAATTACATAAACATTACTTTTACAAAAATGACCAGTTGCCCGAGGTGAGTAGAGAAGCCCACAATTATACCCAGCTTAAAATAGCACTAATTTAAAATGTCTTTGCTCAAGTATAAGTACAAAGTAGCTATGCAATTATTTACTAAAATAAGAGTGAAAATGTATATTTGGGCAAAATTACATGTTTTCAGTTTGTAGTATGTGATTTAATATTTTAAAATGATTTAAACAGACATAATATGCTAATACTGAAGACAAAAAAAAAAAAAGAATATATACAAATACATACCGTTACTGCAAAATAAACAAAAACTAATAGTAGAAGAAAACCTTTTTCCAAATATGTTTCGTCAAAGTAAAACTATTGGAAACAATACTTGCAGTAGATAATGTACAGCAGATTAAGAGACCACTAGTGATAATATACATGGTTTTGAACAACAAGCTCAGCAGACAGAAAATAACATTAAATTGATTAATTTTGAACATACAATAAGTGACATTTTAACATAAACTGTAGGTGTCCCATGGAAGTTTGGTTAAAGCAAGCTCGTACTTCATTCAAGTTACTCACTGCAGGAGTAAGAATAGTGATACTGTATAATAATATTACTCACTAACATAGGGGTCGTTAGAAGTAGAACAACTCCTTGAAGTATAGTTTTGTTTTGTTTTTTCCCCTCAAAAGTGAGTGAAATAAATGTAACTTTACTTGACTAAAGTAATGTTATATTTATGGAGTGAAGTTTGCTGAGTTTACAGTAAGACATAAACCAGTTTTTACCCACCTCTGCCTGTAGCTGACGTCAGTATGTACCAGGAAAGATTAGTTGTTTTTCTCAAACATGCAAAAGAATGTAGTTTCTGTTCCTACTACGAATAATTAATGATCACTCTTGGCAGGAAGGCTAAAAACAAACAAAAAATATTTTCCTAGAAACCTGAACCAGCTGAAATAGTTAGCAGGTAAAAAAAATAACAGCATTCTGTAATTAAATTAATTTGTGCATTTTCAGGTTTGCGTCAGTGCATAAAGCTCTGTTTATAGCTACAGGTGTAACAGTAGTTGTGATCATCCAGGGCAGATTAGTGCTTGGTAACATCTGTCCGGATCACTCACTTCTTTCCACCACGTGTTACCGTACTGCATCAACTGGCCCCATCTGTAAAGTCCTAATGGATCAGCTGCCCCCTCATCTAAACATGCACACATATTAACTAACCCCAACCAAAGCTCAATTCACATCAGAAAATGTCCCCACAAGGAGCAGCAGTCCCCACAAACCCACATTGTAGACAGCAATAGGTCCCCACAAGGATATTAGAACCTGGTTCATGCACACATGTACACACTATCATTGGTGGAGGACAGCTTCCTCAGATTGTCCAGTATTGTAACAGGAACTCTCTTTGATTGATATCCTCTGCAGCTCGTACCACATCTAAATTACGTCTGTTTTTGCTATGTTTTTCTGTCTCTTTGTCTCTCTGCATGTTTGCTGCAAAGATGACGGGCATGTTTGTGGCTGTACTGCTCTTCACTGTCACCACATCGATTGTTTCTTTCCTTATTAAAAGAGTATCAACTTTCTCTGTTAGCCCATAAATAAATTTCACACATACTTTCCTGTCAGGAAACATGAGCACTATTTCTCCAGGCCTGTTTTTCAAGTCAAAGGTGCAAAGTCCAGTCCAGGTCTGGATGTCAGCGTCGGTGAATCCACTCAGTGGCAGACACTGCAGGGGATTTCCAATGAAAGAACCACCTATAAATACAGTTCTACCCTCCCACCCCCTCACCCCCCTTAAAAAACACCACTTCTTTATTGCTCTATGAATGCACTTCCACACAGCTCTGCCGGGTCCTTCCTGTTTTCTGAGATGTCTGCAGCGTGCCGGAACGGAAATGAACTCCCCTGTTTTCTGTTTGGTCTCATTGTTCAGGCTGACCACTGAGGCGCACGGTGACAGCTGCCTGTGCAGGAGAACGAGCAGATAGATGTTTGTTGGGGGGCCGAAACGTACGTCAGGAACCGATTCACATTCACCGCAAACAATCAACAGTCGTAGGGGGAAGTTTGTTCCACTGGTATGGGGATTTGGCATCTCTAACAGTGCTTTTAGCTGTCTTTGTATTTGCTGGCAGTTTTGTGGGCCATTCAAATGATTCTACCCACAATTCTGGTAACAAGAACTGTAGGTTGAGAGTTTATTAATACGTCATCTAGGTTGCTGCATGCAGAGCACCAGTCCAATGAAAGAGTTGGCTTTCCATACTTTGGAGTGAGTAGGTGCAAATGTCCAGCTGGCTGAAACGTTTGGCTTTCTCTGGTGGCTGTAGCCACATTTTTCACTATTTCTGTTACATTTGTATGAGCTCTCTTTTCTTCTGTTTTGCTGCTAAAATACAGAGAGCTTTGTGTTGATGCAGCAAGCTATGTCTCTGCCATGAAAATTTCTCCACGTACTCTGGCTTTTTGAAGCAGTGCTAATGCATTTTCTGCTCTGTGTATGAGTAACGAGATTAGTTTAGGATTATGGAAATACTTTGTGCAAGAATTACACACAGAATCACTTGGATTTAAAAACAAAAGTGCCATTCAAAGCAGTCAACGTTAGTGGTCAGTTACATCTAATATGACTCTTCAAATGCTGTGAATTATGAGTGGGATCTATTTTTAAATCTTTCTTCACCAAAGCTACGTCTCTGCCTCAAGATCAGCATCTTTTGGCCTCCATCTAAATATAGAGCGTCATCTGCCCACTCATTTAGAGAGAAAGGAAGTGCTGTGCGTGTCAGTTTCTGCCCTAAATTAGAACTTTTTTTTTTCTTTTTTTTTAAATAAACACACAGAACATGTTCATGGAATCAATAATGCCTGTGTATTCTTCACCTGATTTATTGAATTTGATGTGCAAGTAGTGAATGGAGAAAAAGAAAAAAAAAAACCCAAACATTTAGTTACGAGATGCTTTGAGAAAAAGCGAGAGCCGACAGACGACGTAAATCAACTTATGGCACCCGGAAACCTGTGGTCACACAGGTTGCGTTCACGTTCTAAAAGACTGATGCTAACCATGTCTCAGTCTGCAGCTTTTGTTACATGACGCAAAGGCAAAGTATTTATTTTGTTCTCAAATGAACAATAAGTTAACTGTTTGAAGGAGAACAAGGAAATGAAGACAGCATACCAGTTGGTGAAGGTTTGGAAACGTGAAACATACAGGCAATGCACTTTACAATACACTGGCCACTCCCACATACTTGCTCCTGTAGGAGTGATAGTTCTCATCTCCTTCTAATGAACCCACACATCTTGTTAAAAGAGGAAATAAAGTCACTAGTGCACGGACTCTACCATTCATTCTCACTACGCCTCTGTTTGCTTTTAGTCTGTTTGCTTTTGTGTGAACGAATGGATTGTGTTTAGTCCAGATGGATCAGGGTAAGTTAGAGCTTATTATCACTGTCACCAACTGATTGAATCAGATCTTGGTTGCTTTGGTGCCTCATGTGTTGCTGCTGTTCAGAAACTGGATGTAATAGTTTGCTTTTGCAGCCTCTTGCTAGTCATGGTGTTTTTCTCAGTTTTTGAAGTCAACGTGCTTCATTTTTCATTTTCTATTTAAATAACATTTACACTACATTTTAATTCGGAACTACGCTGTAAATCTTTATGTTGTAGACTTGTACAGTATATTATTATTATTATTGTTATTGTTATCATTAATTTTATTTGTTTTATATATTGTTTTTTTTTTTATTTTAAGAACTTTTTCTGTAAACCTCTATATCTCTTGTTACTGTTGGACCTGAATGTCCCCTTTGTGAACTATAAAGGCTGTTTCTATTCTTAATTATACTATTTTTGAATGTTTGAATACATTTAAATGCATTTAGAGCTCATTTTCATGTGAAAAACTTGAGGAATAAGGGATTTTATTTTGGAACATTGTAGTAAATAACAGCTTTAATTCAGTGCGACCTATATATTATAGTTATTTTCTGATGTATTACGGAAGACTACGCCACAAAATATGTCTTCGCTATAATTATATTTAAGAACAAACATGCAAGTCCTGTGATTAGTACTGTCCTGTTGAGGTAGATCTTTATTGCAACACAGTGCATGCAAAAGTTGTGTGTGTTTGAGTTGTGACTCATGGACATGTGTGGGTCTCGGGACAAACAAAATAGTTAAAGTAGGCGCAATGTTTTTATTTATAGGAGCGCATTTTAGCACCTCTGTGGAGGAAGAGTAGGCACTACCCCGTAGTGCGTTGAAGGTGTTTGTGTGTGTCGACATTATATATTGTCCTTATTTAGATATGAAATACTTTGGCGTACGTAGAGATGTAAAATGGCTTTTAGAACTCTGTAAGGCTTTGTGAAATTGAGAAAAGTAAATCTTTGTTGTTTTGAAAAGTCGATTTTTTTTCACAATAGAACAATTATTTATTCAAGGATACTCATTTATGTCAAGACCAATACAAACTGACCTATTCACATTTGCACAAATTGTTGCAGCTGAAAAATGGAAACCTGTAGTAACTTGATGTCAGTAATAACTAAAGAAAATATTATGCAAAGTTACCAGAAAGACAAAAATTTCACAGGCTGCTGCTGAATACATCTGCAGGGATGAGATTCTTATTTACACTGTAAAAAATATATTTTGTACATTTCATATCCCCATTTGTATTGAGACAGTTTATTTTGGTATAGAATGGTTTTCAATTTGTTCCTCAGTAGTTTTTTTCAGTAGCAATTGGCAGCAAAATGGAAGCACACAGTGGCACACTAAAGATAAGCAACTATAATAAAACACAGAGATTACAAGACTGACTCAAAGGTACATACTTCCATAAAAGGATGTTGAGACCTATAGAAAGTTTATCTTGTCTTAAAGCTTTTGTTGTCTTTTAGAGTCATATTGTATTTCAGATCACAATTATCATTACATTATCACTTGTTGTGTGCAGTCCTTTGATAATTGGTTGGTTATCCTATTTCATCTACGATTAATTCATAATTGATATTCCAGTAAAATGATTGGACAGTTAATTGGTCTTCTATTCCCCTCAAAACCTACACTTTTTCTGAAATACAAATAGTCGAGGGACAGACTGGTTGGTAGGTTGTGATGATAGGAAAAAAAAGAGAAAATCATGAGTTGAGAACAAAGTATTAGCAGTAAGAATGTGCATTTAGAATCAATGTACAGTTTGAACATGAGATTGTTTCCAAGTTTCACCCACTTGACCCAATTTGTCACTTTTAAATGAAATCCTTGAACCACTAAAGCTGTAGGCTAAATAAGTGAAAGTTGAAGGAGCAGCAGTGTTATTCTCAACAGTGAAGCAAGTTTAATATTGCTATGAAGGAAGAAGGTGCTTTGGAATAAACCTACAAAGACAAGTTACATGTCTTCTACAGAATCGTTTAAAGCAAAGATTGAGCTGTTTGGCCACCATGAATTGAAAGATTCAAGGTGAGATTTTTACCCAATAACACGATACTCCACCATCAAGCACTTTGGTGGTGGAAGCACTATGTCAACCGTCTTGCTCCCTGTCAGTGGGACTGGTGCATAATACATAAATAAAATAAAGGAGGAGGAAGGCTACACAGATTCTAGACTCATAAAAACTATTTTATGAAAGAATTAACATTTATCTTCTGGAATATACGTTCCAATGGCAAAATTAAAAAAATAAATAAATAAAAAAAAACTGAATGATTAAAACCCAGACTGGTTGACAAAAGTGAACTAGTTCATATGAAACTATGAATTTTGATTAAAAAAAATAAAAAAAATGTTGAAACAACCAACCAAACTATTACTAGAAGCTTGTTGTTCCAAAATAAAACAAATAGTTAAGATTCAATTATTTGTTTAACCAAATACAACCAAATGATATTTGACTGCATAATTTTAACACTTTGTTAATTAGAGAGTAACCATAGCCAAATTTTTTACACCAATCGCTGTTGTGAATGGGGTAATATCACTTCTTAAAGAATAGTTTTGAATTGTGAATGTAAGACCAAAATAGTATGACTTTTATATCCATGCTGTATGTGTAAACTTCTACCCAAAATTATATATTGGGTAGCTAAACACTGAAGGAAGAAGCAAAAATCTCATGTATACGTCATGTAGAGGCAGATGCATGGAAATACTGAGAAACTTATTAGCCCAACTATTTACCACAGAACCGAGGTTTTAATAGCTGCACTCATCATTGCTGTGTAGTCAAACACGCTAACATGAGTGTATGACTCACTTAAGAGTGTATGTCTACATACAAAGAGAATGAACAGATCTCCAAATGAGGCTGTTTCTAGGAGGACTTGGTGTGTTTTCACAGATATGACAGAACAGAGGTAACACTTAAAATCTTACGTTTTTGCAGCTGATTGGACCAAAATGTACGTGAGTGCTGACCAACATGGCCCACTGGGATAGTTCGAGTAGCATGGAGCCAAGAGGTAAAACATCAGGTTTTAGCAGAATTTTTTTCTTTCCTTTTCAGACACTATATGCATAAATATTTATGTGACTGTTTTTTGAACAACTAAAATTTGTTATTACAAGAAAAAAGTGTCTTATAATTAGCTTTTGTCCTATGTTCCATCTTGGTTGCCAGGCGACTGCTCCCCTACAGTTCCTGAGTCAGAACTGTACCGAAGCCTCCAGGCCGTGTTGCCCCGTTGTACCGACCAGCAGCAGGGCCCAGACTGGTGTAACAAAGGTGGGCTTTGTTCCAGTAAGATGAAAATAACCAGCAAATTCATGTTGTAACTACTTATTAGTCTTTATAAGTTTGAACGCAGATCTTGTCTTTATTGTTTTTCATTGGGTTTTGGCATGTGACCATGTCAAGATACCATCTGTTGAGGACTTTGGTTTCTGTCTTGTTTTTCTCCATAAATGGTTCCACCTCATAAACTTTTCCTCTGTGAACAGACATTTAGTGCAAACAGTATGACTCTTCCCGTAAAATATAACCTTGTCTGTGGTGTGAAAGCTGTTGTGTTGTTAGTCATCAGACTAACTTAGATCCGTGCTATACTAGATAGAATTGCGATACAGTCACAATGTTTTTTAGTCTTTGCATTTTGTGTCTGTGTGCAGGAATGCTGAGATGGACACTTCATAAGAAGGTTCAAAACAATCCTGCTAACAGCTTATCTCTGCTGTGGGTGCTGATAAAGGAGCTGGAAAAGGTACTGTTTACACTGAAAATTCCTGTTTACACTGAAATACTTCATCCTGGGTTAATATTTGTTGAGCTTGCATTCTCAAAGAGAAAGGAAGCGTTCGTCACCCTGGGTCAACTAGGAGATAGATTTATTTTAGTCACGTGCAAACGTCATCTGTGCATGTTTCTCTTCAGGCGGAAAGATGGGACTCTCGCAAATCCATCATTCCTCTGCTCCACACACTGATGCACGCCATCATTCAGGTACAGTTACTCTGAAAAGCTCCAACAGACTTACTTGTTCCTACTTTTTCACAATATTGTTGAACACTTCTTTGTTGTGTGGATGCATTTGATGTTTGGAGTTTTTTTGCACTGAGCTAGAGGAATGTTTTTAATTCCTGGAACTAACGCTAACAAGGAAATTGGGACATAAAATGTTGGCATTTAGCCGATGGTAAAAGTTATTTCCTCATATTTCATTAGTGGCCCTGTGATATGTATGATTAACCATCCTTAACAATTGCTTTTTGTATTCCCATTCTACTCATTAACCCATGATTTTTATTTATGATTTGCCATTTTAGACAGCCTACATTCCAGATGAGCTGTACAAACGTGTGTATGACTTCTGTAAGCGGCTACTGACCTATCCTCAGCCTTATTGCGCCGTGGGCCTCAGCTACACAAGACAAATAAAAACTGAACGCTTCATTCCAGGTAGTGAGCCTCTTTTTGTGCAAACATCACTGATAGTTGAGCTCATAAATCAAATTCTGCTCAAAACAACATCCATATTTTAGTCACAACACTTCTGAAATAAAAGCCAAATTCATATAATGTCAAATGATGAAAAAAAATAGATCTGTAGGAAAGCAGAATGGTGATGGCAGTTTTCAAAGCTTTTTCCTTATTTAATTTCATTAATTGTACTGACTGAAGGTATTAGGTCATTATTCAAAATGAGTCATGAATAATGACCCACAAAATGCTTTGAGGTTTTGTTTATGTTAGGAGCATAGACAACATCACACTATGAGAATCAGAGAGCAGTAACTGCAAAATAGGGGTTCACCATTTTAAAAAGAAGCCACAATAATTACAGAAGTGATATTTCAATTGGCAGTAGTGGCTTTTATTAGCATTTAACACGTTATTGCAATACAGATTAGTAACCATAAGCGTCATTCTCTGCGTGCTTTCTCTAAAAAATGTGGATCCACTTGTAAAATTTCCAAATGACTGCAAACATTTTCAATTCCAGTATGATCAATCTGAAAGCTTCAAATTACAGAACTGTTGTTTTTTCTCTTCTGCAGCTTCAATAAACTGCAGACAAGTCAAAACATGTTATAGAAAATTATTTTTTTTATCCTTTCATCTCTGTGCTTCCTCTGCTTGTCAGTCACACTGAAGACAGCTAACTCTTAGTCTTCCTTAATCACAAGTATTAAATTTACCTTTTGAAATAAGACAATTTAAGTTACTAAGAGACATTATTGAATAGATGCAGCTTCCATGATTTGTTTGGGAAACTGATTAAATGAAAAATGAGTTAAGGCTGGAGACACACCCACCTAATTATAGTGACTTCTTTACAAGTGAAAGAATCTCTGTGGTAAATATTGTTCATCAAAACAGATGAACATGAATTAGATTTGCTTCAGCTCTGGAGTTCTTTAATCTGACATGCTGAGAGGGTTGATGATGTCATTAATTGCTAGTTTGATCAACAGGTCTGATGTACCAGAGGATGATCACAGCAGAGCAGAAGCTAAAAAATGATCACTATCCTTTTCAAGAGAGGTGAATTATTATTTAGTAATAATTGACTCAACAAAACCTGCACTACAGTTTCAGTGAAACCAATATTCTTACTAAATTTATGACTGTTTTAAATGATCTGCAGGGTTTTTGTGTTAGCCGATCCGGAGGTCTTCTCTGGTTCCTTGATACCCGCCATTGTGGAGGACTTTGAAGTGTCTGCCTCGGGTTCAACTGGATTCCAGAGTCCGCTAGAACACATGCGCAACGTGGTTCAGCACACCATACAGGCGGCTTTAGGACCACAGCATTGCCACGGTCCAAAACTGGCTCAGGCACTCAGGGTCAGTGACTTTACATTTGTTTAAATGTTGTCCGTTTTTGCCTTTCATTCACAATTTCCCAGTTCCTTTTTCTCTCTGCTGTTATCTTGTGTATTTTGTGTACTCATTCCTGTATTTTGTGTACTCATTCTTGTTCTGTTTAAGTGAGGTTGCACCTTTGCTTTCTGACTTTCCAGCTTATGAACATTTTGTTTGAGCCTCTGTTGTGATGCAGAAAGTTGAGTCACTTTAGTAGCTGGAAAATAAAGTGAACCCAGTATTTTTATTTTACAAAAGTAGACAAGAGAAAACCCTTAAAGTTCAAAATGAATAGGTAGCGTTCCACTATTGACATTATCTACAACTTCATGTGCTGTAAAACAATAAAGATACTTTTTGTTGCCTTTGGAAGATCATGCGGGTTAAAACCAGGGTTCACTATAAAGATCAAGTTTGCTTCTTATGAGTGGAAATGCTATCTGAAATGACCAACAGGTCAGATTGTGTATTCTGGTGACCATATCAGTTTTTGCAACCATGGTTAAACATCTTCACTGAGGGTATGTGGTGTGAGAGCTGCATCTCCTGACACGATGCCTCAGCCAGACACATTCAGTGGCAGACAAATGAACATTTTGACTAATCAACATTTTACCATTAATCCATCTTATGCATGCATTTCCACCTCTCTGTTTAATCAAGGCTGATTGTTTTTGTTGTGGAACAGGACATGGGCCAAGAAGTGGAGCCATACTTTCAGGAAGTGTTGGCAACTCTGGAGCAGTGCGTGGAGGAGGGCTACAGAGGAGAAGGGGGAATGCTGAACAGCCGTCTGCAGCAGCTGTACAGCGAAATTGTCTCTGATCCTGATGCAGGTAGAGCTCCCTGGCACAATTCTGTGTCGAAGCAAGGTGCAGCTTTTCTGTCAACATTCTGGAGTCTCAGTGATCTTATCTCACTGGTTTCGTAAACAACCACAAATGCCAAAAACACTTTACAGCTTACAGGAATAAAGACAGGAATTAGAAGCTCACAGAAGGTGGTGGTTATACCTGTAATCTAAAATTCTAAAAAACTTGATGGTAATCAATGTTTATACTAAAACCCTGATATCCTGGTAAGGTTCTGCTGTACGTAAGCAGCCATTGTGATAACCTGTGTTAAACTGCTTTGAAATACTTGACATGGTGAGCTGTATGATATTATTGTATGCTTATTTTTGCATGTCTTTTATTAGTAGGAATTAAAAATTAGACCAGTGGAGAAAATATTTTTTCATTTAACCTTTATTTATCCAAGATACAAACGCAGTGTTCTGATCTATACATCAGCAGAACAAGATAAAAACAATTTCAGCAATCACATGACATCTAGGCACAACATTTGAGTCTAGTAAAATAAATCACCTCCAACCAAAGGTTTCTGTCTCTTTGTCTTCAAGAACCATTGAAAACTGTTCAGTGAAAACAATTCTGAAACTCTAGACCCTTCTGCAATTAGTAATGTGTATATTTAAAAACTGTCTGGGCCTTTGGTACACAGAGTGTGTTCTCTGCTGGGTATAACTGATTTAGAAGTCTGAATTATTTGATGATCTTCAAACACTTTCTAAGCTGTGTAATGTCTGCAATCAGGCTCTGCACTCTATACAAATCAATTAATGTACTTTACTGATTTTTTTATTTTCATTTACTCATTAGTAGTGACTTGCATCATTACTCTCAGGTGGGACAAGATGGGCCATGTTTAGCACATTTTTACCATTTCAGTGGTAAAAATGGTATCACTGTGAGTCAACGTGTCCAAGGTAATCAAGTTCATTTTGTGGACATTAGACATGTTTTTGTTTTGAGAGGCAGGCTGCTACAGAGATCAAACACGTCACGATTTCCGCCATGTCCAAATCTGTTCAGTCAGCTGTGGGTATTATTAGCATTTCCGGATATCTATTTCCACTCTTGCCTTCCGCTCTTATCAAGTCAGCGACACATCCAGTGAACCTCCACTGAGATCTTTCTGGTCGGAAGACAGAAGGATGGACAACAGGGGAAATTGTGGCTGTTGGGTACTGCTTTGTTTTAGTTGTTATTGCTACATCTTCCTTTGTGTGTTGCAGAGCCTTTGTGTGGAGGACCGATGTGTGATTGCCCAATTCCCAACCCTGAGATGAGCTTCTACCTGTGGACAGAAGATCTGGATATCTGTGAGTGACTCAGACAATGGGGGGGAAAGTAATGAAAATACTTCATCCATCTTATCTCACAAATCCATTGATCGTACAAATGTGACAGCATTTAAAGGAAATAAGTTGGCTTTTTAACAGCAAAGTATTTATTTCCAAGGTGCATTGTTGCAACAAAGAAACCAACAACTGGTCTGCTAAAATTATGTAAATCTTTTAAATGTTTTCTAGCAGTAAAGCATCAGTTCAGAACTTAAGGGAGTAATTATCTTCAGACTGAAGGACCGTGTATGATGAAAGGTGTTAATATGCAAAGTTTCTGGTCCCAATATCACATAAGTTGGAAAAAAAAAACAGCTTGAATGCAAGACTCATGTCTCAGTAAGTCAGCAGAGAAAACTGTTTGGACAGTATCTGCCATAGTGCTTTTGTTTTGCTTTAAAAGGGCGGGAGCTGTCCAAGTGGTTCCGATCCAGCAGCGTGTCAGAAAACTTCTCCTTCAGCCAGGAACAGGAGGACTTTGAGCTTGGCGAATCACCGTTCACTCCAGCGGATATGCCTCGCTTCTCCATTATGTCCAACGACAGTGGCATTGAAAAGGACTTGCCCCCCAGTTTGGATTTCTCTCCATCAACTTCACTGGACAACCCCAGTATCGTTTCAGCGTGGGAACAGTGCAAAAAGTAAATTGCAATTTACTTTTTTACACACTCAAATTTCAGAGATTATTTTCCAGAATATTTAAACCAAAAGTTATTGATCCTCACACACAAAAAGAAAACATGCACAATTATATACCAAACCTAATTTTAAATTTTAAGGTTTTAGGATTAGGTACAAGCCTGTTGAGGCTCATCAGTTTTTAAAACTAGATAAGCAAAACATATCCTGTCCTATTATGTATCATGTCAAAAGGCAGACAACTTTTAGGATGATTCAGTTTCTGCTATTGTCAGACAGGGTTTGACGTGCTTTGAATGTTGTAAAGAGAAGAGTTCGTGGCGGGGTCAGTTATTGTAGCGCCTGTCTTCTGTGGTTGTGGAACAAGCGCAAAGCAGTTGCTTTCCACCTCCAAGCTTGACAAATGAAGGCATGCTTCATCTGGTTTTCACTAACATAGCATGGTTGGTATGACTAAACATCTCCTCTTTGGGTCTTGTCTACCTGGGGGATGTTTTTCCGCCTGTCAACTTTCAACCTGAGCTGAGATGTTATTTTTAGCAAAAATATGGTTTCCTCTTTTCACCAGCCGTTAGAGCAGGCCATTAAACATTTCACTTTCCATCTTCAGTTTGTCAATGTTGTGATGTGAATCCCAGTCAGAATCTGGATTGTGCCTTAGACCTCATCTTTTCTCCCAGTGAGCAAGAATCGAGTAGGCTGTTACGGAGACGAGGCATCAAACTGAAACCGACGGCGAAGGACGGAATGCTGCTCATGCAGGACACACTGGAGGACAACTCAAGTGCAGGAGGTGGAGGAGGTCCAGGGAGGGGAGGAAGGAGAGTGGCCACTCTGCAGAGGCGAGCGGGGATGAGCATGATGGAGAACCACTTCCCCAAGCAGCAGCGACACTTTATCGCAAAGATTGTAGTTATGGGAGATGACAGAGTAGTGGGTCGCCTGGCTAAGGCTTATTACCTCTACAGGTAAGTGTGTCGTATAAAACATTTTTTTAACAAATGAGTTAACAATTGTGTGACTGTTTGCTGTCCCATTGAATATGGAATGTTATTCATACTAATGTTAGTAATAAAACCTAATTATCATTTATTTTACGGTGGTGTGAAAAATAAAGTCCCCATTTCCTGTTATTTGCATATTCTTCACATTTTAGTGTTTCAGAACAACAAGCCAATCTAAATATTAGTTAAAGAAAACACAAAATGCGTTTTTTTAAACAATATATATATTCTTTATTATTGAAACATTAACATTACAAAGGTTTGGTATCACCTCAAGGTCACATTTTCAGACTGTAACCAATTTCAAAATTCCTTCACTTTGACATTTCCATTTAAAACAACAATTAAAAAAAAAAAACAGGACGGGAACAAAGAGATACTATTGTGAAGAAACATTATTTGTACATGACCAAAATGAAATTAGATATCCAATAGAAATTACCTGCAAAATGAACCAACTCTTAACTACAATTTCCTTTTTATGAAGCCAATATTCTTTTACGTTGTGTTAGAATAACACAGATATCCCTACTGACCACTGGATTGTAAACATGCTCATCTGTAAATGGATTGGGAACGTTAATCTTTCTATCTGATAGATTTAATTTCTTTCCATTCTTCCAGAGTGAGGGATTCAGGACAAAATGCGGCTGCTAAATAAATTTGTTTATAATTGAGGGAGGAACAAATCTAAACCTATGTGGTCCTGTGTAAAATAAAATGATTGCCCCCAAACTCTAATAACCAGTTGAGCCACCCTTAGCAACAACAACGGAAATGAAGAATTTGCAACAAGCTGCAGTGAGTCATTTACAGCTGTGGGGGAATTTTGGCCCACTCTACTTTGCAGACTTGTTGTAATTCAGCCACATTGGAGGGATTTCAAACACAAACATTTTTTTAAGGTCATGCAGCTGCATCTCAGTAGGATTTAGGCCAGGACTTTGATTAGGACAGTCCAAAATCTTCATTTTGCCTTCAGTCTTCAGACACTCAGATGTGAAACTGGTGGTGTGTTTTGGATAATTTTCCCGCCATATGCAATTTTTTTGGTTGATAGCAGAATTTATGGTTCTTCCAGGTATTGAAGCAGCTAAACAGAACCATACCAGACTCTGCCACCGCCCCATTTGTATGTTGTTTTCTGGAAGTTTTTATGTTTTATGTTACTTTGGTGTTAGTTATGAAGTATCAACACAGGTCCAGGTTCTCATTGTTGGTTTATAACGCTTTCTAGACTGATGGCTCTCAATTATTTTCTTTCTCCTTTATGATGTCTAGCTTTTGAGAATCTTTTAGTGAACTTCACTTTGTCATCCAGATCCTATTTGAGTGACGTCTTGACTGATAACTGGTGCATCAGTAATCACGCCGAGATGTGGCAAAACACAATGATACGCCACATAATGTTTTAACAGGGAGAGGTCAATCACTTTTCCGAACAGGGCCATGTAACTCACTAACTGACTAATAATTATTTTGGTTTTCTGAAACAGAAAAGTGTGACAAACATGCAAATTATTTCAAACATGAAATAATTTGAAATCAAGAAAGAGGGAAATCATTTTTGACTCCACTGTATTACACTTTTATGGAGTGGTTTTTGTTCATGCATTAAAACTATGTTAAAAAGCTGCCATGATGAAACACATCACCATATCTATATAAGGTATCTATATAAAGTATATATCTATGTAAGAGGAAGACCTTCATAGAGGCAAAGCTACAAAAAGAGCAGCAAATGTTATGTTTTCTATTTTTCTGCCTGTTTAGCAGTTAATAAGTAGCTCTAGGTCAAGAAACAAATGTGGTTTTCTAAAGACACATGACATCAGACATATGATGTCATCTTTTGACCCTAAATGGATCGAAGTAAATCCTAATGAATCAGTGATACATCACTGAAACATTCAGAAAGACATTACAAGTCTGAACTCAAATGTTTTCCTGCTTTTGGCTCCCGACTTGAGAAATGAACCAAAGTTCTTTGACTGCAAATGTAACTTCCTGAAACGCAACACGTGCTTCACCACAGCTGTCAGAACTGTATGAGCCTGACACTTCTGGTGAATATATGCTGTGGCCTTTGCAGAAAGAGAGAAGCACGGCGGCTTTTTCTTACCATGAAAGTCAGCCTCCAGTTCTACTACATTCCTGTTTGCCCTGCTCAGCTGCCAGTCTCTCCTGTTACGGTAAGACAACCTCCCTGGGTGAAATCCAGCCCACTTTCATAAGAGTAAATAAACATGCAGGAATTGTGAAACATTTCCTAATCCTAATTGTGGGTAATTGTAACAGACCTATTGTGTAGTTGTTGAAATCACTTGAACATAATATTCTTTAAAAAAAAACTTAAATGCATGTCTCACTGTAATTCATGGAGACTTATGTTTCAGACTGTGTGCACAGTTTTTATTGCTGCAATGTTTTTTTTAAATGCTGAACTCTGCGTTTGATCCATTGAGTCTAGTATTTTGTTCTATAAGTAATGGTTACCATATATGAAATGCTAAATAAATGCAATTGAAATTAGCCACTTTCAGTGATGCTTTAAAGCAGCTTGCTGTGACATACTTTGATTGTTCATTGATAGCAAAAATGTTTTTACATTGCTCCATATTATTTTGTCGTTTTGCAGAAAAAAAGCCCCAAAAAGGTTATGTTAGGTTGTGGCATACTCTCTCCTACTATGTCCGCTGTTTTGTAGCTCTGCTTTCCCACAACCTTTTTTTGCTACTTAACAGTGAGACCTTCCTCTTTTTTATGTGGAACATTTCAAACTGAAAGCTCTTCCGATTATTTTTAATAATTCTTCTATGCTGTTTGAGGGATTTTTTGGTTTCATGTTCCTTATTTGTAGGTAAACCTCAGTCAGTCCACGGGGGATTCCTGCACTCTTGGTTCCTACTTGAGCAACGTGGATCCATGGTACAACAGCAACATCAACAGTTTGGGATCCATGATTCACAAACTGGCTAAATTGGTATGACATCTTAAAATGTATCTATAGAAACTAGACTAATTGAGAATTCATTTACAAAATTGACAGATTCTTTATGTAGGTCACATTAGATATCTGTCTTATGCAAATATCACTGTGTTACCCTGTTTAGACTGTCAGCATTGCTCTCTTCTTGAGCTCAAACACAGGAAGTTGCTTTGCAACATTTCTGCGAGGAAAGTAAATGATCTGAACTTACCAAAACCACAAGTAAAGAAACTGTAAGCACTGTTGAAATGGTCCCAACTGTATTCTTATACAGGAAACAGAAAAATCATCGCATGGGGGGGAAAAATGCAAATGACAATATTTGTAGTTAGTGTGTCAGAAGACCCAGAAATCCTCTGGATGCTAATCCAAACATGCTCTTGTCTAGATTTCTTGTCCTTTTTAACCATAGCTTCTTGTACATTTTCGTTTAGAAAAAGTATTGGATTCTTATTTTATATACTCTAGTGTCTCTCATGGTGTTTTTATAGCATATGAGTATCCTGAGTGTGACCAGGCCCAACATTGTGCCATCAGGTGGATTAATCTTTCATGATTTTTTTCTTTCAGCAAGAAATGAATCCTGAGAGACCCAAAGACCCATTCATCTCTGATGTCATTGCTTACTACATCCGCAGTGGCCAGCAGCCTGTCTACTTCACTATCTATTTTGTAAAGGTAAACTTTTAGCTTTTTTTATGCTGTTTGTCTGAAATGTAATTTATTTTTAATAAAAAACAAAACATTTTCTGTAAATATTTTATAGTTCTAATAAAGTTTTCTTTTCTATTAGATTACATTCAACAGTATGACAAAGGATCCAGTGGAAGATGTGTTCCTGACTAACCTGGAAATAGAGTTCCCAGAATTCAGACATATTGCGGCTTCAATGAAAGGTGACTTGACAACACATGGGCGTTTTGCTTTCCCTCAGATATTTTACACAATGGATCTGCAGGATCAATCCATTGTGAGCTACTCTTTGTTAGTCACAAAATCTTAATCGCAAATACGAAAAGGAAAAAACTAAAAACTTAACCAGACTCCAGCTGCACTCTGTTTTCTTTGTCTTCTTTTTGATATACCACAAACCCTGATCCATTGTTGTAACTGCATAATTCATATTTTCAAACAGATAAACATAGGAGGAGCTCGGGCTTAGGGGAAGCGTGTGGAGCTGTTATCTCTATGAATTACAAAAAGGTGAGCTGTATTTTTTTTTACATCCAGCATTTCCTCATAAGATTCCACTGGCAGGAATTGTTGCCAGATGCCTTACCAAATGCCAAAAAGTATCGGTAATATTCTATCTCTGCTAATCTTTGTGTTCTGGCATTTGCTTCTATTTGTGGCCTCTGACACTTGCTTGTTTTTCTTGTGTGTTTTCTCTGTGGTTTCAGGTGACATTAAGTGGGCGGGATGTTGATGTAGGAATTTCAGTGCGAACAACAGGCGCTCAGATTAACGCCATTTCCTCCTGCGAAGAAGAAGGTTCAGTATTTAGTTTAGCTTTTCTTGTACATAATGCTCAATCACAAACACCAGCATTTTAGTTTACAGAGTCGTCTCATTGGTCTGTTGTGAATAATCTCTTACCTTTCGGTTTGTAGATCTGAACTGTTTGACTCTAACGCTGAATGAAGCTCCATCGAAGACAAAAGGCTCGACTGGGGTGAGACAAGACAGAACCACCGATAGTGATGAGCACCTAACGAAAATGAACTGCCTTGCAAAAGCATTCATGCATTTTCATGACATGAAAACTTCAACATTGTGAAGTAAAATAAAAAATGATACATTGTTCAACTTTTTTTTAAATTTTTTTTTATAAATGGTACACTTAAGTGTGGTGTTCCTTTAGTTTGATTCTAATAGCCCAAAACAAAATACTTTGATTGTCACCTAATTATTATACATGGGGATTTACTGCGGATGTAGTAAATCCCCATGCATAAATCCATGGGGATTTATACTGTGTCTCAGTATAAATCCAGATTTTCTGTGAAAGTTAGAGAATAATAGTGAACAAACAGCATCATGAAGACAAAGAAACAACCAGAAAGTTGTGAAGAAGAGTTAGATTATAAATAATACACTCTTTTGTGTCTGAACGAGTTTCAGGTTTTTTTTACGTAGAAGGATCTGGGCAGGCATGTTAGTGTGTAAATGTCCAAAGCTGGTAAAGACTTAGCCGCTGTAATAGCAGTGAAAGTAGAGCAGCAGCAGCACATTCACTCAGTGGGATGAATTCAAATGCCACAGTTTGAATTAATCTTTCATCATTAATTAATCATGAAAGACAAATACAATTTGTCAAAAATTGGAAGCGCATTTATCATTTTTCTTCCATTTCACAATTGTGTACTGCTTGGTCACATGAAAAATCACAATTAAATACACAGAAGTTTGTGGTAATACCACAATATGTTCAAGGTCTTGAGGAACATGATAGTTTTATGTGCACTGTATGTAAACATTTAGTGAAGCACCTAATGTGCATTTTTTTTTTATTTTATTTGGACAGGAATCAAAGATTCGAACAAGTAATATTAAGATCCGGACCTTGGAGAGGCGATCGTTTACTCTCATCCTGGACAAAGACAGTCGGAGGATTTACAAACATGTGCAGAGGTAACGATTTGAACTGCTCCACACCTTTAAGTGAAGATCAGCCATGATATAAATGAATGATATTAAATGTTGATGCAGCTTTTTCTGAAGCCGTATAAACTTTCCGCACACTGGTACTACATTTTTGTGCAATTCAAATTGACCTACTATTTTGAACATTTTCACTGCAGCATCGAGATCGCTCCTTGTCTGGATCCTGGCTACTGCGTGCAGAAATCCATGGGGTCCAAATTCTGCACTGACGGAGCTAAAGATGCTGGGCTGAGCAAATACATGAGCAAAACTCTTCCTCTGCCAGTCAATACATTTGCTGGGATTATCAACTGATGTGTCAAAGTTACCCAGCTCATCATCAAGGAGTAACGCTATTCTCACTTTGCTTGGTGAGCGGGAATAATGATCGTCTTCCCAATCTGATCTTCAAAGAACAACATCAGAAGAAAAAATGGTTACCTTTCAGACCCAATGAGCTGCTCCTGGACCCAAAGTGTTTCTTTGCTCTTACTGACATTGATTGACAAAGACAATTTTTTTCAATTCAGAAGTAATTTAAGCACCACATATGATCAAATTCTGCAAGCGACTGCCTCAACAAGTCCACTGGTTTTACAGTGTTAAGAAGTTTTATCACGCTGCAAGATGGGATTGACCTCTGTCAGCATTGTGCTCTTCATGAAAAACCTGCTGTGCACATTTTAATGATCACAGATATTCATCATATTTAACTATGATCAATATCATTAGTAAGACAATATACATTGATCAGCCACAATAAAACCACTTGTATTTAAAAGTTCATGGTGCGGCCGTCGTGCTTGTTCTAGAGATGGGAACCTGAGTTTGCAACTTAAGGAGCATTTTCAGCAGTCCTGTTTAGACAACTTTTTTTATTCAACCTCAAGTTTGTTTGCTGAGAAAATCTGGTTCTTTTAGCAAGGAACACATCACACTCTAATCTCCTAGTAAATTAATCCAGACATTCAACGTGATCACGATGAGAAAATGTTAATTTCAGTATTTGTACTTGAGACTTCACTTGGACTCGGATTGGAGAAATGAGACGTAACTTGGACTTGAGGAAAAACGACCTAACATCTGTGTTTGGCACTTTGACATTTTTCTTGGTATTCTCCTAAATAGTGTTATATGACATGTCCTGCTGTTTACTATGGCATCATGACAGTCGTCAAGAGTTAATCAGTTTTCATTACCTGCCAGGCGTTTAGTTTTGTGGCTGATCAGCGTTTGTATTTCAGTGCTCGAAAAAAGTAATCAGTTAGTAATTTGGAAGTTGTGACAACAAATCTGCAGGGAACATGCTTCATGAAGGCATCACAAAATGCAGAAGATTTGAAGAGCTGATCTTAATGCTTACTTTATTCCTATTTACACACTACCTTCAAACCTTCTTCATGACCCACACAGACACACACACACACACAGATACAAGAATGCACTCTCAGCTGACCTGCCACCTGCTGGAACGTCGCTCTTACTGCTCTGATTTCATCTGATGCTCAGGATCTTTGTTTCTGCTACCATTCGGACCATCTAGACCTGTCTTATCTGCTGCATAATGTACTCTCTTTTCAAGGTGAAGTGACTGACATTAGCCTTTATTTTGATTGTAGACATTTCCCAGAACCACCTAACATAACATGTTAGAAGCATGAGCATCATCACGAATTACTCAGGACAGAAGCAACTATTAATTATAATGAAATTAATAGTTAGGAAGATGCTGTTAGACCTCTGATTTACCCTCTTACAAGGCATTATGCACTAACTATAGGGACAGTGTTTAGGGTTGCATACCTAATATTACACAACAGAGACATTTTATAACCTGTGCATAAATACAAATGAAAACTCTTGTAACATGAAAGTGGACTTTCTATTCATTAAATGGTATATTTTAGTGTTTAAATTTTATGTTGCACTAAATTAGCTTTTTTAAAGTTGTGTAAAGTATATATTTAAAGCATAAAATAAGACTTGTAATTACTGTGAAATATTCTATTGATGCATAATAACCGTTTGATATCTCTCAGCTTCGCGAGGGAAGCTTGTGATCTGACACAACTACTGGTCTGATATGAAGCTAAGCAATGTTTGAACCCGAAGCTTCATGGCGGATTAAAATTTGTTTTCATTGATTTTTATGAATGAATTGTTATTTTGGGTTTTAAATGTTACATTTTCTGTCAAAGAAGATCATCGTTTGTGCACTTCCTCCTACTTCGAATCCTTGGCTTCTGTGTAGATAATGGCTCAGTACATGATTATAATGTGATGAAAACATTTATTGAAGTGTTTCCATTGACTGATGTAATATTTTTGAGATTGGAAGGGTTTTTTTTTTTTTTTTTTGATGGTACAAATCTGCTTTGCTCTTGGTTTCTCTCAGCTTACCAGACTTGGATACCAATATTTATATATTTCCAGTAGCATACTAATGTCTTCCATTTTTAAGAGTTTCACTTTAAAAAAGATGAACTTTCCCTTTAAGTTACTGTTTAATGTATTTGTTTTTACAGGATAAAATGAAGTGTAATTTGCACCCTAATGAGTATGATTTCTGTCGCTAAAGACCTCAGGAACTGGAAGTGGTGTGTGTATAAATGAATAAGATTCATTCACCAATTAGGGGCATGTGTATGTGGATCTGCTGATCTGGCAGGGAATTAATCATGGGTTTGAAATTTATTATGTATTTTGCACATTATTTCCTCCTTATGTTATGAATATATGTTGTATTCCGACTTTGGCAACGTTATTGTCTAAATAAATGATTTTGTTTTCTAAAAAAGGGAAAAGCTACTTTTTTATGCGTTTATTTATCGGGGGAAAAGTTGGCTGCTGTAATTATGTCCAGAGGTCACCAGATGGCGCTGTTTGTTTGAAACGCATTGACACACCAGCATTCTCCTGCCAGAGCTGGAGGGAACCTCTGGAACATCTTGCCGCCTTTGCCTCCGTGCGTTAGTGATGACTCACAAATACATCAACAGTCCGCCTGCAAGACCCTCCCCTGTAGTTCTCTGCCGCTGCCCTGCCTCTACTACTGGAGAGCAGCTGCAGCACCGATGGAGAAGAAGCAAGGATCCTCTCACCAGTATGGTTCACTGGAGCACACCACATGGAGCGGAGACGCCAAAAACACAGGTCTTTTTCTTTTTAAACTTCTCTCTCTATTGGCTGGGCTGAATTTCACCTTAGTGTACATATATGATGTCATATTGAATAGCACTGTTGACTCCCAGATTATTACTGGAATGCAATTGAACAAGTACTGAACGGTGTTTTAATCTAATGTCTAAAATTAATATTGACTTCAGTGTAATTGTAAGTAGCATTATTGTTTTATCATTTCCCAGTTTCTATGGGAAGGTTGAGTAGTTTTTTGACTCTGTGTGCAGAGAGACATCTTTTTTTAATTCATAGTACAATTCAGCCTTTTATCCTTGATGCCCCTAATGCCCTTTTTGAGTTTTTTTTTCAATTTTCAATTTTTTTTTTTATTTGTATGTCAGAAGGTCATCTTTTGCCCCTCAACAATACTATTTAGCTAAATGTAATAATAAGGACAACGATGCGAAATACACAATCAGCGTTAGAATGAAGTGCTTGATGACTGAGCTTGAGTTATTTTGCACAAGAAATAATGAAAAGGACAAATAATTTATGGGCTGAACACAAATAACTTGTGAAATATGTCAGATTTTATTTCCATTTATCTGTAACTTTTCTTCTTGCACACAAATATTCACTACTTTGTGTTGGCTTGTGACAAAATACCCTGGCATTTGTTATTTAATGAAACAAAATATAATAGACTTCAAGGGGTCTAAT